>CM021100.1:612281819-612699351 GCA_007115665.2 Sequoiadendron giganteum | reverse complement strand
TCTCTCCCTATCCTTTCCTCTCTCTCTCCTTCCCACTCTCTGAATCCTTCTCTCACTCTCCCTCCAACTCTCCCTCTGTCCCTCTCTCCCTACCTCCCTCCCACTATCCCTCTCTCCCTCTCAATCTCCACCTCTATCCCTCTCTCTCTCTCTCCATCTCTCCCTCTCTCTCTCTCTCCCTCTCTCTCTTCCTCAACCCTAAACCCTCTTTTTCTCCCTCTCACTCTACACCTCTTCCTCTCTCCCTCTCCCACTCTCCCTTTCTCCCTCTCCCTCTCCCTCTCACTCTCCCTCTCCATCTCTCCCTATCTCCCTTTCCCTCCCTCCTACTCTCCCTCTCTCTTTCCCACTCTCCCTCTCCCTCTCTCCCTCAACCTTAAACCCTTAGGTCTATGTGGGGAAAAATCATATATCCAATTTGTAAAAATCCGATGTGTAGAGCTAAAATCTTACTGTTGCAAAACATTTTTAAATTGATTTCCAAATCATATATTCGATTCCATTTGGATATCGGATTTGTGGGCTATTTTTGTGCATTCGAACGGACCCTACATTCTGTTTGCAGCACTTTGCAGGTGACAAATGCATGGTTTCAGATAGGAAGAGACAAAGATCAACTTTTTGGAGCATCTTCTACTTAAATTTTTCATAAGCAATCATTTTTTAGCATCTTTTTTGAGGTATAATGGGAACAGCAGTCGTCGAAAGAAAAAACGTAAGAGAAATCTTACAAAAGAACAAATTGAAGAATATAGACAATGAGATAGAGAAGGTCATAGGAAGAGAAAACAAGGTATGTTAAATATTGGTGAACCTGAGCCCTATGGTCTTTCAAGTGAGGAGGAAATTGAATATGTTCAAGGTGAAAATGTAGAAAATGATATTGAAAATGTTCAAGGTGAAAATGTTGGAATTGAATATGTTGAACATGATATTCAAATTGGCAATGAAAATATTAAAATTGATAATGAAAATGTTCAAGGTGAAAAGGTTGGAATTGAAGATGTTGAACATGATATTGAAATTGGAAATAAAATTATTCAAATTGATATTAAAAATGTTCAAGGTGAAAATGTTGGAAATGAAGATGTTAAACATAATATTGAAGAAAGTGTAAATTATGTTTCACCAGATTACATGAGAAATGAAGAACCTTGTGTGGAAGAAAGACATGTTCCAAATTCAAGACCTTCAAGAACCCCTAAATGGTTAATTGAAATTGATGATAACATTATAAACAATTTTGAAGGCAAGAGGTCAACATGAACTATTCGATTGTGGGCTAGAATACTTTTCAACCAATATTTTAGTGATAAGACAATGACCAAGCAATGCCAATTTTTTGTAAAATTGCTAAAGATGCAAAATATGAGACCTGTGCTAGCCAAATTGAAGATTCATGTGAACAAGAAGACCGAAACAAATTCTATTATTGTCAAAAATATTTTTAATGCTCTCAAGTCTATTGGAAAAAATAACAAGGAAAAAGATAAGAGAGCTGCTCGGAGAGTCATTGCAACTGCCGTAGTAAGACATCAATTGAAAAAATCTCACTTTATGAGAAAAATTTGTATTTATTTTGACATAAATCATAAAACTTTGGATAGAGCACTTGAAAGAAGAGAAAGAATAGATGATCCTCTTCAAAATGATACATGGGATTTTTTCAAGAGGCTTCCATGTGTTGATATGAAGCTAACCAATAATGTAAGGCAGGTAATTCGACAATTTTGGCATGATAACTCTAGAGTATCACCCAATGAAAAGGATGTTTTAAAGTTAAGATTTGGCAATCAAGATTATACATCGCATCCTAAAAATTTCTTGGAATCAAGCCAAACAATGTTGTTCAACAAATTTATTGAAACACATCCAAATATGGAAATCTCACAAAGGACTTTTGAAGGTTTGAAGCCATTTTATTGTGTGCCTCTTAAGATTCATAATACTTGTTATTGCAAATACCATGTGGATTTTTCAATGTACCATGAACTATTATGCTATATCCATTCTAATTTGCATACTAATGAAATGTTGCAAGAGTGTGGTGCAATGCATCTTCCGAAATCATCAAGGGACTTGCTAGATCTACTTTTATGTTCTAGAGATGATGGTTCCTTTTTCTATAGAAATGATTGTTTAAATGCGAAGTTCTCACAATGTGGTGGCTTGTCAAAGTTTGTTCAATGTTTTCATGAGGGTTCTAAACATAAATTTGGAAACAAGCTTGTTGAGAAAAACATATATGAGATAGTCAAATATACTTTGCAGAGTGGAGGTGAAGGTTCTAGATGCGAGTTGGTTACAAAAGAATGCAGTGTTGCTGATTTTATTTCATAGTTTAAGGACAATATTTTCTACAATTATGCAAGGCATAGTCATAGGTCTTAGTGGCTAGATCAATAATTCAGGATGTGTAAGGACTCTTTTCCGATTGGCACTATTATATCAGTGGTTGATTTTGCAAAAAACTACACATTTCAACCACAAAATGAGGTACAATCTTAGTATTACAATTCCATTCACATTGCTATTTTTGTCCACATAACATTTAGCCATCCACCTGATACTACAGAGGAGGATCGAAAGATAATCAAAGAGTATCATTTTTATATGAGTGATGATAGATATCACTCATACAAGTATGTCCAACATTGTTTCGAGAATTTTTTGAGTTCTTGTAGGAGCATGATATAGCACTGGGCCGACATCTCATTTGGTCAGATAACTGCACAGGTCAATTAAAGAATGCTTGTATGCTTTATTGGTTGAGTAGAATGCATGTAGAGAGGGTTGTACCTAATATTTGGATTATTTTTTAAGCTGCGCATGTGAAAGGGGAGCATGATGGAGTAGGTGCATGTGTAAAGAGAGCTCTAGTTAAGGAGAAATTGAATATTTCAAGAGAAAAATTTAGTGATGCACGTTCTATTGTTGATTGGTGCATTTTAGCATTGTCACGGGGAGAGACACTTGATTCAATAGTGTATAGATTACTTTGGTTGGTTGAGGAGGGTACAGTGGGAGGCAGATTGGATTTTCATACAATCAAAGATTCTTCAAATATGCATTCATTTTGAAGCTCAGATGCAAGCACATGGACCATTTGGACATGACAGTTGGCTTGTTTTTTTCAAAGTTGTATTTAGTGTGAGTGGGATCAATGCGATTCAAGTGAGTCGGTCGATACATGGGTTCCATAGTATCTAACTCCTTTATCTCAAACTATATCCATGATAAATGACATAATGGAAAGTTCACTTGATTACGACCGCCTTTCAAATCTACTATAACTAGGACATATTTTTGCGGTTATTGCATCGTAAGGGAATTAAGAGAGATCAGAATATTGGTTGGCTCGATGTGATCAGGTAAAGCACAAGCTAACACAACCAATGGAAGATGATGATGGTTTTGTGTATCCTATAGGTTTAGTTGTGGTTGCAAGAACTTGGTTGCAAACATACATGATTAGAAAGAATGGCATACCTGCATTTGAAGACTATGAGAAACACAAAACCATTCTCATGTATTCACAGCTTGTTATAGAAAAAAATGTTAAGTTGAAGAATCATGACAAACCAAAGACAAAACAACTATGGACACTTAGTAATGTTTATCATGAAGCAATATTGGATACTCTTAAGCAAAGAGATGATCCTTCAGGCACACTTGACTAGCATATTCAAGAATGGAAGGTACAATTCTTAGGTTCATTATGCTTAAGTTCATTAGTGTTGTTTATTTAATACTGATATTTGGTATACTATTGCAATGCAGGTGTCTTCAATAGTGATATTTTTTATGTACTTTTGGGATATTTTTGGCACGATTGATCATGGACCTACTACAATAATAGCCAACTCTGATCCTTTCAGAGAGGTATGCGACATATTACAATAATATATATTATTTATTCAAAGCCTCTTTTATAGTTTGCATTACCATCTAATAATCAATTAGGTCATTTAGAATAATATAGATTGGTTATTCTAAGCATATTTTATAGTTTGCATTACCAATTCATCATTATTCAGGTTGTTTAGATTAATATAGATTTGTTAGTCTAAGCATCTTTTCTATTTTAATAATATAGATTTATCATTAGACAATTATTGTGATATTCCTGGCATGATTGATCATGGACCTGTTGCAACAATAGGCAGCTTTGATCCTTTCAGAAAGGTATGTGACAAATTACAATAATATAGATTGGTTATTCTAAGCATCTTTTCTATTGTATGTAGTTTAACTGCTACCTTGATGGTTTTTACAGGTGCTTGTCACTCCAGAATGTCAACATACTACTCTTGTGGAAGACTATGCCCTAAATACCTTCAATAGGCAATTTTTGTAAAATTTTAATTTTGAAATGTGAAACAATGTAAAAGTGTCATAACTGTGTATAGGCATAATCTATATCCAGTGATGTTTTCTAAAATATGGGTCAAATGTCTGGCATTGTATAAAGGGTATGTTTAAAATGTAAAGATATTTTTGTAGTTAATCAAGCTACAACCGAAGGTTTTATTCCTGGTTCTTTCCTATCGGTATGCTCGTTTGAGCTAGGTTTTGTAATTTTTCCTATTTATATATAATAAATTATAGTGGCTTGCCACTTTTTCCAAAAACAAAAATCGTCGGTCCAATGTAGCTTGGAGTGATTCAGTATATTTGGGTGCAAAATAGGACCATCCCTAGTGTAAACGTACCCATTTGGATGTGTTGGAACAGTCTGTTTGGTCATACGAGTTGGAGAATGAAAGTTGCACCACTTTGCAACTTTACATTGCTTGCATTTGGCAACTTTTCCCTCGACTGAAAACTCATCACCACAGGAAAACACCTCTGAGATAGCAAAAAATGAGATATTTTGTTTTAAATGGTCCCAACATGATCACATATCTTCATATAGATAGTCTGTAAGCATCACGGTTTCTGAGAAATATCCCTTCAAAGATTGTTGTCTTTTAGCACTTTGGACTCTTAAGGGAAATCATCGGTCCCATGTAGCTCAGAGTGATTCAGCGTATTTGGGTGAAAAATAGGACCATCCCTAGTGTAAACATACTTATCCAGATGTGTTGGAATAGTCTATTTGGTCATACGAGTTGGAGAATGAAAGTTGCACCACTTTGCAATTTTACACTGCTTGCATTTGGCAACTTTTCCCTCAACTGAAAACTCAACACCACAGGAAAATACCTTGAAGATAGAAAAAATTGAGAGAGGTTATTGTAGATGGTTGTAACACAATCCCATAGCCTCAGACGAAGAGTCTGTAACCATCAAGGTTTCCAAGAAATATCCCTTCAAAGATTGTTGCCTTTAACACTTTGGACTCTTAAGGGAAATCACCGGTCCAATGTAGCTCAAAGTGATTCGATGTATTTGGGTGCAAAAGAGGACCATCCCTAGCATAAACGTACCCATCTAGAGATTTTTGAACAGTATGTTTGGTCGTATGAGTTGGAGAATGAAAGTTGCACCACTTTGCAACTTTACACTGCTTGCATTTGACAGCTTTTCCCTCAACTAAAAACTCATCACCACGAGAAACACCTCTGAGATAGCAAAAACTGAGAGAGGTTATTGTAGATGGCCTCAACACAATCCCATATCCTTAGATGGATATTTTGTAAGCATCACGGTTTCTGAGAAATATCCCTTCAAATATTTCTTCATTTTAGCACTTTGGACTCTTAAGGGAAATTGTCAGTCCAATGTAGCTCAGAGTGCTTCAGCGTATTTGGGTGCAAAATAGGACCATCCCTAGTGTAAACATTCCCATTCAGATGTGTTGGAACAATCTGTTTGGTCATACGATTTAGAGAATGAAATTTGCACCACTTTGCAACTTTACACTACTTGCATTTGGCAACTTTTCCCTCAACTAAAAACTCATCACCATGGGAAAATACCTCCGAGATAGCAAAAACTGAGAGAGGTTACTGTATATGGTCCCAACATGATCCCATATCCTTAGATGAATAGTTTGTAAGCATCATATTTTCCAAGAAATATCCCTTGAAATATTGTTTCCTTTAGCACTTTGGACTCTTAAGGGAAATCACCAGTCCAATGTAGCTCGAAGTGATTCAACGTATTTGGGTGCAAAAGAGGACTATCCCTAGCTTAAAATTACCCATCTAGATGTTTTGGAATAGTTTTTTTGGTCATACAAGTTAGAGAATGAAAGTTGAACCACTTTGCAACTTTACACCACTTGCATCTGATAAATTTTCCCTCAACTAAAAACTCATCACCATGGGAAAATGCCTCTGAGATAGAAAAAATCCAGAGAGGTTATTGTATATGGTCCCAACATGATCCCATAGCCTTAGAGGAAGAGTCTATAAGCATCATGATTCTTGAGTAACAGTCCATCAAATATTTCTGCCCTTCTACACTTTGGACTCTTAAGGGATTTCGTCGATTGAACGTAGCTCGAACTACTTTGGCCTGTTTGGGTGCAAGAGGTAACCATACCTAACCTAAACTTACCCATCTAAACATGATGGAACAGCCATTTTTATCATACGAGTTGTAGAACAAGATTTATTGATGCCCTTACAAGTAGTTTTTAGCCTCCAACCGAACTCCAACGCTGATTGTCGTACGAAAAAAATCCATGAGACCATAGCTTGGTTCTAAAAACTAGTTAAATGATTTTATTTCAACCCTACCACAAATTCTAGACTCCTATCTTGCACTTCCCTTTATAATTTTAATAATATGTCTTCAAAAGACTACATGGCAATTTTGACAATTTTGAAGCAAGAATGCATTTTTGGCATATTGGACCCCTAGACTCAAAACTTCAACTATATACACCTTAAATGGTCTTGATTGATCTTATTTAGCATAAATATATCACACCTAACCTCTCAACCTATAAACCTTCAAATGTGTAATCTTGCAAATAGTAGATTAGGTGGGAAACTAGAGAGGAAGAGTTAATGGTGAGTAGCCTAATCCTACGATCCTAGTTCATTATCATGCCTTTAAAATTTGACCATCAGATAAGTGGTCATTCAAATTACCATCATCGATCTTAGGGGTATTCATCATGTCACTTAACTTCTTTTCATTATCTAGGATTATATAGTAAACACTAATGACAAATAATTCATATGATCGAATGTTGATTTTATAACAAGGATGCAAAATCATCGATTAAGCAATTTCCATGTGTCATCCTATCATTCGTCACCTTTCAATTATCGGGTATCGCTAACGTCATTACATTCTTCTCGTTGTATCAAAGAGACTAGCTTCCAAGTCCTGGTGATATCGCTTTGTTTTCCTGATGAAGGTTATCATTGCTATATCAAAGGGACTGCCTTAAGAGTCCTATTGATAATACCATGTCACTCTGATGAGATAGCCATCGAGCTATCAAAGAGACATTAACTCTGATTCCATCAATATGGCATTCTCATGCCGATACCATTTTTTGTTGTAGGCAAATAGTCCCCACACCATCATGTCACCACATGTTACCATCCACTATCGCTTCCTGCCATGTGTCATCCTTTTATTCGCTCTCTGATCATTCCATCAATGCATGTCATCCTCACCTTATAGGGTCTCACTGCCACATCCACCTTACTAGATCCCACAATCGGCATCCATTCTCCCATCGCCCTATCAGAGAGAGAAGATTCACAGTCCTAGTGATACGCTAATGTCCCACCGATAGAATGGTCATTGAGTTGTCAAGGGAACATCTGAAAAAGTCTTGCCAATGAAATTCAGTCACACCAATGAAGACCCTTGATGATGTCACATGTTCGCCTCATCACCATGTCACTACATCATAATCCACAACAAGGATGTGGATTATAGTTTACTCAATACCTTCATTTCATGTGTTATCTTTGTCATCACTATCACCCATGTCATTATTACTAGGTCCCACTCAGAGTGTTACCTTCTCATTTCTCCATTAGAGAGAGTCCTCCTAGATTCCTACCGATACACTAATGTCTCATCGATAATATGATCATCAAGTCATTAGAGAGACACCTTCTTGACTCTTGTCAATACACTAGTTTCCCACCGATGGGATAGCCATCGGGCTGTCGAAGAGACTCCAAGGTGAGTCTTGTCGATATTGAATTGTCCCCCTGATCCGCTAGGTATGTGCAACCTTGAGTGCTAGGTAGACAGGTCGGTCACCCTCATGACTTCAACGACATAAGTTGTAACTTATGTGATTGGTTACCTATTGTTGATAGTCAACATCAAAATAGAAGAACATATTGGCTTCTATGATTGAAAACACATTAGGTTTTATTTTTAAACCCTAGAATCACCCGAGAGCATACTTAAATCCATTATGAGTGAATCCTTCACTTTTTGGACCTACAGAGCGCATCACTGGAATGCTCTCGAAAACCCCATTTCGAATATGCCACCAAATTTTCCATTAGATCCACTACTCTACCATTCATCCTTTGTCAACATGCCAACAATCTCCTTTGCATGATTTTCTCTTTTGACATTAATGACAACTATATACCAACAAGCACAAGGCCAACTATAGAGGATTTACACTAGTAGTTCTTCCAAATGCAAGGGAAAAAAGAGAAGATCATTTTGGAGTTCAAAAATCTCAAGGACTTGGTGAACTCAAAGTTCATATCTGTTTCTAGTGCCCTAGTGACTATCAATAAGGCTACAAAGAAAAATCTGGTACCCAGTACTCCAGAAGAAGGGGAAGAATGCTTAATGCGTCTAGAGACATAGTGCAAAATTGTTGGCATAGCCAAGAGGATTTGGGAAGAAGGAAAACAAGAGTGAAAATCCCACGTTGAGAAGCTCCAAGAGTCAACTTCTTCTAGTTGATAGTATTTATTTTTTCTTTATACATTTCAGTTTCTTGTTTCAGATTCTTATGTACATATGCGGATGGTATAAGTTAGATGTTCAGTTTAATTTTTTGTTGGATACCACTCCTAGGGGGAGTCAATTCAGTTTTCAAGTTTGTATACATGTATATATCTGTCAAGGGAGATCCGGTATGTAAAAAAAAGTGTTGTATGTTCCCTTTTCCCTCGATGTCAAAGGGGGGGAGTAATTTTTGGAGATGATTTTGGCATGTTTCCATCAATGAAAAAGGGGGATATTGTTGGAAGAATAAGTATTTGTTAGTGATGCACTTGTTGGAAACATGAGCATGTAGGATGAGCACAAGTGAGATAGTCATGCATTGGAGTGTTGTCATTGATGTCAAAATTGTATCCCAATATGAAGAACATTGAGCAAATTAGTTTGGATGACTTGATTATGTTTTAGGATGATAGTGAAAGAAAATTTTATAAAAATGTTTGATCTGGTGAATGAAATAGTTGTGGAAATTGAATAATTGTCAGTTTGGGTGTTTCTATATATAGGGGATCCATTATTTGGGTCCACATTGGTCCACTAATTAACATCTTTCTCTACGCTTCTAATATAATTATGTTGGTTGATAGAGGAAACTAAAACCAGAGTTTCATCTTGTTTTGGCTCCTAGTGTAGAAGTTATGAGTAACAAAAGTTCTGACTAGCAATTACAAGAATTTTCTAGTTCAGTGCATATGTTTTGATGAATTTGCACTTCTCTATACATTGGAATCTAGTCTTGCAAATTTGTGGAGATGTTGACAGCTTTCAGTAGATTGTATATTCTAGATGGCATAGAGTTTGGAGGTTCATGTGTCCAAATGTGGGTGTACAATTGCAAATATTTATAATTAGATCATTATCGGTGCCAACCTAATGAGTTTTATGTATTGTGAAGTTTAATTATGTGCTGGGTGATCCCACAATAGTGGTTTACAATTTTTGGCCAAACTGGACACTGTAATTATTATTTTTAACTAAATCTTCATATTCGGGAACCTATAGCGGCTAAACCGTGAGGAATTTGAAGATGATGCAAACTAGAGTCTCATTTTTAAAAACGAAAATTGGTTTTTTTTTAGAAAACAACATTTTTAAAAAGTGACGCTCACCATATACAACATAATTTTTTTTGTATGAAGGATAAAATTCTAATTTTTTTGAATTTAGATTTGTAACTACGATATCTAGCACTTTCATTTGGTCTCATAGTTTTTTATTGAATATTTTTTCCTTAATAAAGTTTCAAAGTCAAACCAATTGCAATTCAGACATAAGCAGACTGTATACAACATAACTTTTTTATATGAATCGAAATTCAATTTATTTTTTAATGGATCAAGGACATAAATACCTATCCTCAACATATTTTAAAAAAAATTATTTTGATAATCTTCTATTTTTCCACATGTGCAAAATAAAGAGGTTGATTTTTGGTGAAAAACCTATGTTTAATAAAACTAAAAAAACACATTCATAATAAAACCAAAACATATTAAAATTTAATTCATTGGATAGCTCGTTCTAAGGACTACTATCTTCCAGTTGGGTTTGTGAAGTCTCCTCCATTTTCATCCTCAACCCGAGCTTTGAAGGGCAGAAATCTGCTAAAATTTGGTGGAAGAGGGGGAAAAGGGCAAAAAAGGGGGGTTTGAGCGAACCCCCCTTTGAACAATTCCCCCTTCGCTCGAAAGGGTGAAGGGGGGTTCATTCGAAGGGGGATTTGCTTGAACCCCCCTTTCTTTTTAATGTTCCATTTGTTTCTATGAAGAAACGTGACATCATAGGGTTCGAGCAAACCCACCAAGCAAAAGGGGGTTTGTGCGAACCCCCTAGTTCGAACGAATCCTTAAAAACATGAAATTTTGAATGTGTGAGAATTTTACAAATTTCCTTCCTCATCAAAATTGTACACCACTATTATGGGTTTACCCTGTTGATCTATTATGTGGGTACTATTTTAGGTCCATTCCAACCTATTTCAAATTATTATAAGGTTTGATTCTTGGCACAAAGCATGTGTGGAAGGATCTTGAGCCGACAATTTATATTTTTCTTATTACATCCAATTAGGCTGACCTAATTGATGTTTTTGGTGAAGCGGATATAGTTGAAGGATCTTTTTGATGTTTTGTGAAGTTGTGGCATGTGATACGAGTGTGTTGATATGAATTTTGTGAATGTAGAGTAGAGTAGAGTATTAAGTTTGATCAATATGAAGTGTGTAAATTTTGTATTTTGAGCTTCATTGGAACTATATTTCATGCATATGTTTGATGCAATTGTAAGAGTTCAAAAACTTGGTTGTGTTCCATAATATCTTCTATCTCTTCTATCTTTCAGTGGATAGTGATTCCACTTGGACAGTGAGTCCACTTGCAATGAGCATTGTTGTAATATACTATAACTGGTTATATTATAATGTGATCTAATCCTCACCATGGTTTTTCCCATTTTGATTTTTCCATGTAAAAATATAGTGTTCATGTGTTATGTGATTTTGTTGGTTATTTTCATGATTTTATTAAGTACTAAAATTGATTATGCTATGAGGATTGAATGTTTAAATGTTTAAATGGTTTAAAATAATATTGATTCACCCCCTCTCAGTATTCTGGGTGTTCAACAAAATATATTTGATAAAACCTATGAGCATACAAGATTTCAAGTGGAATAGTAAGTTTATGGTCCTCTCAACCCCTAGCACTTAGATTTCAATGTTGGTAAGTTTCCTTGTTTCTCTTTCAATATGTTCAAAAAGGGGGAAATATTGGGAAAATGTTTCTCACCCTAACATTCCTAATGTTTTATTTTAGTACTTATGTATGCATCCACTATTTTATATTCATGTAGAAGAGTTGGAATCCCTTTTAGAGGTGAAATGGAATTTATCTTTAATTATTTATTTATTCACATGAGGAGGTAGGAATCTCACATTGATGTGGCATAGTTTAGTCATTTGTATACATATTTTGGTAAGTGTAAGGCCATCATGACAATAATTACATATTATAGATTCTTATGGCATGTAAGAGCATGTAAGAGAGAGTTTACATTAGAATATTAACTAGCATTATTACAATTTTGGACATTTTTTGTGGACCATCTTTTCATGTTTGAATGAGGAAAAATTAGGGTGGCCAAGTTTGGGTGGTCAAATATGATAAATTATAGTGTAATAGATGAAAATTGATACTAACAAAGGAAGAAAAGGTTCCTTTGAGAGTATTATCACTTATTACACTAGGATAAACAATTGTTTTAAACTTATATTAAACTTGTAGTAGTTATCATTTTCTAAAGGTTTTATCTTAAATAAAATAAATAAAAATAGCTAACTAAAATTCATAAGGAAAATAGACTAGCAAAAATGTCTAAAATAAATAAATAAATAAAATAGAAAATACATGTGATGGAGAACTTGGGGTTGAAACCTAGAATTATCTTCCAAGGATGCCAAAATAGTGCAAATGTCCATGCATTACTCTATTTTCCATATGAATAACATGTGGAAAAATGCCCAAAAATCATAGATTTTTTACCTTGCCACTTAAATATCATGCCAAATGAGAAATGAAAAACACACTAACAAATACTATACAAAAAAATACAAAAATAAACTAAGATTTAAATGAACAATAAATAAGTACTTTCAAACCTCCATGTGGTTGAGTGCTCTTGAAATAGCTACAAACACATGAAAAAGGAAAAATGTTTGGGTTTGTTTGGATATTTCATTCAAATCCCTACTTTAGTATTTCTACCTCTACATATCCAAGATATATAAATATAAATAAATAGTGTGTGTTCTTAATATAAGTGCATATCGAATTAAGAACAATGACTAAATGAAATATAAACAATGTGATAATCCCAAGATGCCTAAGGGCACAAAAATAAAATGTTTTTAATAAAAATGAGAAACAAAAACAATATCACATGTAAAGGCTTGAGAAATCCAAGAGGACAAGAGTGTTGTGAGATAATCATAAGTTTTAGAGCTTGAGAGAGAGTTGTGTGAGCTAGAGACTTCCATAGACCCAAGAGAGAGAGCCTAGAATGAAAAAGAGATTAAAAAGGAGAGAATGATGGAAGAGGAAGAGGTCAGCAAGCCATTTGGAATCATCCCAAACCATTTTCATTGAAGGTTATAAGTTGAAAACACATAGAAATGAATGCCAAATAAAAATTATCATGAGACACTAGCACGACATGTGAAAATCCATGTGAGGTGCTAGTGTCTGGATAATTTACATTGAAAAACAATGAGATACCAAAAAAAAACAAGGGTAACACAAAGAAAACACAAAAAAGTGACCAAGAGAAAGGAGGTATAAGCACCTTGAGAATGAAGAAGGCTAATGCAAGGGCTTAAATGAGCCTATAAAAATACTAAGGGAATGGACATCAAAGTGGAAAAAAAAGTAAAATTGCAAGGGTATGAAATTTCCGACACTACATAAAACAATGTAAGTAACATGCCAAAAATAGTTGGGAGGACCAATACAAATTAGGGTCATTTTAATTTATACCCTTGCATTTGGGTTCCATCCATTTTATATTTTTGCAAATAGTTTCTAATTTTTACTTTATCTATTTATTAGTTCTACCAGTTGTAGTTAGTATGAAAAATAATAGGTACCACTATCTTATTGGAATCACTCCCAAATTGTAAGTTGGTGAAACTCTTGTGAAGGATTTCTCTACAATTGTATTTTATTCTTGTTAATTTTACTAAAATAATTATTGGAATAATTTGAAGTGTGGAATTTTTCTTTTGAAAGGGGTTTCCCCACACACGTTTTTGTTATGATATATTATTTATTCTATGTTTATATGTATCTATTTTTTATAATTTTTAAAACATGAAAATTTATAAAACAATATCCTTTAAAAAATAATTTAAGAAGAATTTATACATAACTTGCTTCCTTTCATTTTCTACTACCTCAAACCTATTTTCCATAAATTTCCTAAATCTTCCAAATTTTTCTATCTTTAGATCTATTTGTAATGGTAATAAGATTACATTATTCCTAAGCAATCGATTCACCACTAATATCATATGATAACACATGAACCCAAGATTTCCTAGTGTCAACTACCTCTAAATATACATGATTTATTTTATAATGAGTGTTATTTAGGAAGGTATTCTTTTTCTATTTGGAAATTCCTAATATGATACATCGTCTATCTTACTATGGTTCTAGTTTTCCTCTAATAACACCTTGGTATCTTGGATATTTTTTTTGTATAAAATAAAATCATAGGCATATAATTAGGGAACCATATGTAAATTTATGATGATCGGTTATTTTCTCCCTTAAGGTTCCATATAGATCATACTCCCTCCCATTTACCACCATATCGTAAGTCACAATGGCTATTCCAATGGCTTTATTTTCTTTGTTTGTATAGTATAATTTTTAAACAATACTCTTTCTAGAATATCTCACTAGAAGAATTTTTTCTTTGTTTGCATAGTATAATTTTTAAACAATACTCTTTCTAGAATATCTCACTAGAAGAATTTTTTATTTGATCAATTATGAGATTTCTCCCATCATATGTAGCTCCTATTAGTGCTCTTACCTACTTGTTATAAATATTTTTCCTTACAAGTGGCTTACATCTATCGTACAGCCTAAACAAAACTATGATAATTTTATTAGTAATTTTGTGTGGTTTGTTTGGATATATAAAATATAAATCAATTCCACTAAACATAAATCTAATTTAATCATATTCATCCTTAAAATTAGGTAAATCCTCCCAAATTTCTAATATACGATCACCTACTTTTTTGCATCAGGGTAAATATTATCCTTCTTTTATATCTATATTTTCAGCTTATTCACAAATTGATTATGGTTTATTTCTAATAAATTGGCATAGATATATATTTTAATGTCCTGTATATATATAGCATATCTAGTGGCACATTTTAAAAAATTATATTTTTGTTGAAAATTTCATTACTTTCCATGGGTTTTTCTTTAATTTTTTTGTGTGGATTCTCCTATACCTCTACCAAATTTAGTTCCATTCATTATGTTATCATTATTTAAAATTTCATTTTTGCATTTTATTTTTACATCAAATATTTAACAATCCGTAACCTCCAACTCAAACCTTTTAAATAGTTTCACCTTCAATTCATGGTTATCAACTCCTTGCACTCAATTTCAATTCTAACCCATCATTTTTATATCTTATAACTTTCCTCTCTTAACCCAACTATTATCGTTACACTCATAGATTACTCTTACTCTTTTTTATTATTCATGCTTTCACATTTTTACTTCAACACTCCACTTCACATCTTTATATAGGTTCCAACTAGCATATTTATAGTCAATGTATTCATCTACCCCTCTCCTTCTATGTTGTTAACTTCATTTTTTAATTTTGACAAGTAGTTTACCATTCAACAAGTGACCTAATTGATTTATTATTTTCTTACTATAATTCATAACATACATAATATTGATTGTTGATTCCTTCCCTCAATCTCTTATATAATTTTATTTTGACTTAACTCTATTTATAGCCATCTATAATTCACCTTTGAAAGTCTTGAACTTTATTGCACTTAATGTCAATGTGATCAATTTTAAGAATCAATCCATCGCATCTTCAATTTTCCTATATTCTTAAATTTTCTAACATACAATAATACTATATCCCCATTTTTTCTTAAAAATCCTATCATTCCGTGATTTTTACCTTTTTTCTTCTATGCTTTATTATAAGCTATAATGAATGTTTTCACATCTAGTTTTTCTAATTTTATTAATCTCTTTTTGATAGATTCATCTTTATTTAGTCTCAATATGCTATCAAACCTTAATTTTGGTATCATATATTAAATACATAATGTTGAATCTAACCCACACATTAATTAACATTGATAAATTTTGATTAACCTATTATAATTTATTCTATACACCTAGAGTACTGTTAGTATCTTTAAATACCAATCTAAGGTATTTTTATTACACATCCTAGTCAACATGGTACCTAGGATCTTATTCAAGGCTTCACTCACAATATTAGATTGAGGATGGTAAGGAGTAATATTTTTATGCATTATCTTAAAATTATTTTAATATTTATGATATGTTGTTCACAAAATGCTTACCTTTATCATTTGTAAAGCTTATAGGACACTCAAATATAAAATTAATATACTCATAAATGAATTTCATAGTGGTATTGAATTATACAGTCTCTTGATAGTGTAGCATTTATCCACCTAGTCATAAATTTAATGTATATTATGACTAACATTAAATACTTATAGGTTAGGTTATATATGGGTCTAATGAAATTAGTTTCCTATTTCTCAAATGGGGCAAGTGTTAGGACTAGTCACAAAGGCACTAAATCTTTTGTAGTGGTTTTATCTACCCTCTAGCATACATCACATTCTAGGCATACCTATTGCATCCTTAAAAATCATTGGCCGCCAAATGCATATTAATCATACCTTCATACCAATTTCATCTCTAGAGTTATGTCCCCTTGAAATACCATCATGTGATTCCCTTAAATGTATTATCTTCCATGCTCTAAGGATACCCTCCTTATCACCTCATATTTCCTAATAATGTAAATTATTATCTTACTTTTGTATAATTTAATGACTATTTTTCAACCTCGTTTATGCTCTTTTTTAGGAATTCCCCTATAGTTAATAGTTTTTCAATACCTTAAAGCTACAAGGGTACTAGTTTCACCTTAAAAAAATGTTTTCCAAGGAATTTATCACCAATTATCCCTTTTCCCTATTAGCACCAAATCTCACATGCAACAAAAATTATATTTAATGCCCATTGCTACTATGGTTCCCACTTCGGTCCACTCATGATAATAAATCCAAGATACTCTCAAATAGGCCTCATTGGTAATTCATTCTTTATATTGTGTTTCTATCCACTCCAAGTATTTTCCTTATGACTTTGAATAAAAAATTTAGTGATTGAAAGATTTGAACTTTCATTATGCAACTTATGGTATAGATATACAACATCCTTACCAATTTACAATCTTTGGATATTGCTTCCATCCTTTTTCACTCCTCTTTTCACTATATAGGTCGACTTTCCTCCCTCTCTCATGATTCTAGATTGCATATATAACTATGTTGGCTTTTAAAATTGTAGGTTCTCAAAACTCTAAAGAAATCCCATACCCAAGCCCTAAGGGGTAACAAATTAGGATGAATAACTTTCTTATTATGATTAGATGGCAAAACTATGGACAAATTCATAAGGAAGGGTAACTTTTTCTTCTTTAAGCTCTACTAAACCAAGGGGATTTTCCTTTAGGTTTTTATTTCAATAAAATTAAAGATAAATGATGAAACTATGGATCTTGAGGTAAACTATACTTAATTCACTAGAGTACTCCAATTGATGGTCATTAAGCATCTATGTAATGAGAAATTCCAACCCCTAAATATATATTCAACCTTAAGAATGATTTCATATATTGATGTATGGTAGATAACAATACATATCCCAATAATATGGCACTTGGGTGGGCTCTAAAATGATATATATTGTTAAATCAATGATGTATGTAGTCCCAGAAGAATAACTAATATTGAAATACTAAAATTTACTCAATAAGTGTATGATATGATGAAAGGTTAAACCTATTATTAGTTTCTTGATCCTATATGTGATGAAAAGATGGATCCCAAATCTAATGAGTAAAGTATATAAAATCCACATAAAAAATAACCAAATGAATATGATTGAAATGTTTGTATCTTACATATACACACATAAGCTAGGCTTTATACATACTGTGGATATTTAATATACCCCATGCTCCCTTCGGGCTATCTTGATGGTTTGCCTGGTTTTTGACCTTGCTCGATAAATGCAAATGGACTCCAACTTCACCTTTTGGCATTCTCATACCGATCCACTACGTGTCACCAAATCGCTTACCAAAAAAAAGTTTCCCTTCTCTTCTCTTTCAGGCCCCGACTGCCTGCCACATATCCTTCGCCCAAGTAAACTCTACTAGGCCCCTCAAATCATTCCAACAACAATGAAGCTTCCACATGTCTCTTCATCACAAACTCTCATCAAAGGATAGGGAAGATGATTTTCGGGTTACGAAATACCGTCACGTACCCCTCGGCATGGTTAAATAAAAGAAAAGAGTGGCGCAAACGCCTGGCTGCCATATTACGCCGCATGTTATAACAGTTTTCACTTAAGATGACACTTTTTTCCATAGGGAAGAGCGGGACCACTACCATCATTTGTAGGGGATGCACCTAACTAGTGAGCGACTAGTTTTGTGATCGAGAATCTTTCTGTTACAATGGTCGTGATGAATCATTGTTGCAAGAATTATGATTCATGATGGGGAATCATTTTTTGTTACATAATTCCAAGGTGGTGGATTATCTTGGCTATATATACTACTTCTCCCGAAGGAGAAAGGGTTTCGGTTTGAAGAGAAGGAGTTCTTCAGAAACAAAAATGAAGAAGGAATTCTTTAGATAAGGAAAGAAAAATGCTATGTGCTAGTTCAGAATATCTGTAGAATAATTTAGGAGACACCAGGCCTCTATTTTGATAGATAGTTGAAAACACTCATAGACTATGCCCCTTGTAATTTGGCCTTTTTGTTTCTTAACTATTGATAACATTATATTGTGGTATTTTTGAATAGTTTATTTTCAACTTCAAATATTTGAATAGAATGTTGATTTGGAACCATGTCTTTGACTCTTTCTATTCAGAAAAACTCTGTGCAAATGATATTATGTTATGAAATAAATCATTCAATTCTTTTTCTTTGATAGTTGTCATTTCAGACATAGCAGATTTCTTATCAGGCCCTTAGACCACATCTACAAGATAGGTCTATCGTGCCTAGAATCTAAATCTTGGCATATCACCTTAGTTAGATCTTTTATTTTATATTTTCTCTTGTTTCACATTCAAATGCCAGTTATAGAAGAAGTCGACTTCTTTAAAATCTAGAGGTTACTCAATTTGGCGCAATAGGTCCCCCTAAAACTGAGTTTCCCATAAAGGGTTGTTACCTTGCCAAATTTTGGCATCAACAGTTTTTTTCTTGGCACACCCGATGGGACATAATGAAGGATATGCTTAAGCTTTAATCAAAGTACATGAGCCATCAACCTGTCACCAAATCCCAAACAACAAACAACCCTAGTTTTTTGGTATCTCCATTAGGGTCAATACCAACTAGAACCGATTACAGAAACATCTCAAATCCTCCACCAACTATGTTGCCTATCGCCAACCAAAATTATGTGGCTTGGGATGTTGAAAGTCCTCTTGTTGCCCCAGTAGCACCTATCATTTGGGCCCCCATTTCAATCTCTGCCCTTAAGTCTATTCCTAATTTTACCAAATATAACTCGAGAACACCATCCGAACATCTCCAACATGTTGCAGATGTGTGTTTGGTTCATGGAGTAATACATTAAAACATAGCACTAAGGTTACTTGCAGCCTCTTTTAGAGGAAAAGCATCAGATTCATACCGTACTCTTCTAGCTAACTCTATCAGCACATGGGATCAGCTCAGAGATCCCTTTTCTAAAATATTCTCGAATGATGGCGATATATCTTCTTAGTATCACAAGCTAGAGACCATCAAGCGAGCCTTGTATGAGGCCTTGACAAACTTCAACGCACAGTTCCACATAAATTGGCAAAGAGTTCAGGTTGCAATTTTCCCACCACCTAACTTAGCATTCATGTTTTACCTAAAGTCCATCAATGCTGACATTTCCATGATGATTCAATCACTCGGTGAAACCATGCTACCAGGTGCATACAGTATTGTAATTAAAGCAAAAAACAATCTGATCAATGTTGGGAAGTTGCCACCTCAGACCACTATGCCCATATTCCTTGAGATGCTATCTTTCACCCAGGCAATGCTACCTACCGCACCAGCTACTCCTCTGCAATATATGTACACATATACAAGAATGCTTCAGAGCATCTCACCTAGTTCCTAAGAGGATGAAATGAGCGACATAAAGGAAATTTTGTGAGCTATGGCCAATGAGATAACTATCATCAAGTGCATCCAGGCCACTCCTCTGAAGCTAGCCTATCAGAATTATCAAGGCAGAAGGCCTTCTTACCAACAAAATCAGTTCCAAGGAAGCACTTGCACAAGTCCTCAAGCATCAAAATAAATTTAAATAGTGCCAGTACCTACCCTATTACCAAATACCAACCTAAGCTCAGATAGAGAGTTGACTGCAAGACAAAACAATTTGATCGATGATGGAAACCCTTGGTGTTTTCCTTGTGGTGACTCACATATGCCCTGAAATTTCCCATTTGGCAATCTATAGCAAAAGATAGCAGCACAGCACAACCAAGGTGCAACGTCAAAGTATGGAGACTATGCATATGCCTCCTCGAAAATGGAAAATGCGGAACTCACTGCTCAGATGTAAGGAACTTCTCTAGAACAAGAAACTGATATAGCTTCCGACCATGCCCTTTTCTCATGGATGGAAGGAGAAGAGGAGGTGTTCACATTCGAAGCGAACACTTCCGAAGCTCCACATATACAACCCAAAAACAACACCCTCTCTAAAGGAGACTTCACGAATGAAGCAATCATCCTGCAATTAGTCAGTCCGTAGCTAAAAATCACCTCCAACTATGAATCTAGTACTTCCGCAGTGGCACGACCATGTCCACCAACAAAGGAAATTATAACAACAAGGGCCAAAAGGAAAGAACCTCCAAGGCCACCATATTTGATGTAGTGGAACAACTGAAAAAAATCATCCACTAATGTTTCCCTATGGGAAATCTTAGCCATTCTGGAGAAAAAGACATTGCTACAGAAGGATCTCCAAGAAGAACTGATCATAGAACCAAAAGAGAAATCTTTGCAGGAGAAAGCTATTAGTCAGTCACCTCCAGCCAAAGTTCTCATGAATACCACAAAAGAAACCTCTATTGAGGATCAAGAAGAAAAATCTTCATTCAAAGTTGACAAAGGAAAACCAAAGATGAAGCCATTTTACTTGACCCTTGTTGTGGGTAAGAAATTGCTACACAACTCCATGATCGACTCTGGTGCCAGCACCACAGTCATGCCCAAGCAGATAGTTGAAGCCCTAGGACTAACCTACAAACCTTTGAAGAAAGGATTCGTGTAGTTAGATGGGAATATGGTCAATACTGTGTGAGTCATTAAATACCTCCCATTGACCCTGTTTTCTTGATCAACTATCACAGTCAAATAGGATATGGTGATCATCGATATTCCCCCAATATTCGGTCTATGCCTATCCAAGGAATTCACTTCTAAACTAGGTGTATACCTTTCTTTCGATTGGTCACACTTGATTATAAGGACCAAACATGGGGCCAAAATGAAGTTAGTGTCTGAACCTCTGCATTCTGAACATGTTATAGATGAAGCTATGAAAATCTTTGAGTCCTCCCGCACTTCTATTACCAAGGAGGAAATGTACTGCACCAAGCTTCTTGAGGATGAAGAAATCATAGGAGATTAGACCGATCAAGAGGAGATCCTCCTGAGAAAATTCATTGATAAAGACCCTTTCAGCAATTATCATGCCACTGGACTGGAAACTTATGTCATTTATGATGAAGATCAACCTATCCCAAAGGTGATACAAAAACCCGAAGGAAGTTCAACAACCGAACTACATCTTCCACACTTCAAGGGTACAAGATGCAAGAGTAGTGTAGAAACCAAAGAAAACCCAACCTCCCCGAGTGGCAAGGAGATAATCAAACCTTTCCAATCCTAATTATCTTGTTCTAGCAACAGGATGGAAAATAAAGGCTTCATAATAGGTTTGGACTCAGTAAAGCAACAAGGCATGGATTTTTTTGGACTTCCCAAACTAACTATAAATCAAGCCTAAGATATCAAGCCTACAAGGTATGTCCATGTGGGATCATCTAGAGAAAAGGTATGGGACCTAATTAAGATCTTTGGAACCTGCAATATTCAAGTTGTTCCTCAAGGACAGAATGATGACATGAAAAATATGGAGGAAGTTGGACCCCAATCTAAAATAGCACTTGACCTGATGAAAAACCAATGCTCCAAGGAGTTAACACTTCAACTCACAAATAAAGATGATGGGCAGTATTAGAAAGTACTCAACAACAATGGACCTATCACCTAGATCAGTTTGTAGTCGAAAGAAGCTACCGACCAAAGGAGGACAAGAGTCACCACAAGTGATGACAAGCAAGACATCCAGCAAGGATTTCATGAATTTCAAAAATATTTGACCACTCCCAAGGGTTCCCTTGTTGACAATACTAGAAATAATAAGAGAAAGAACTCAGTAAGAGAAGATAATTGTACAGATGGTCAAAACAGAAAGGCAAACAATTTTCAAGTCTAAAAAAGCATCCTATGTCAAGAAAAAGAGAGGCACATACATCTTTTAAGGAAAATTGATTGGTTATCTACCTAGTCATATGAAAAGCTTAGAGGAAACGATCCCGACATCATCCAACCTACATAACAACAAAGAAAGGGACCAAATCAGCACGCCAAATAAAAGGGCTAGTAAGTCTAAATATTGAAGCATTGATAAATCAACAAAGGTCTGTGAGGTTAATGCCGATGCAAGATAAATTCTCAGCTGAACCTAATGGGGTTATCGGTAACTTTCCAACCCAAAGGAAAAATGAAGGAATTCACCTATGCGCCAATCTCTACAAACGGAAGCAAGTTCCAGTAGGAAATTATCACCCACCGCCCTTTATGGAACTAATCTCACAAAACATAGCAGGTGTAAGAACTATGTCCCTATTTAATGGTCATTTAGACCAGCAGCTAGAGGATAAGACTCTGGTAGTAATATCCAGTCAACAGAAATCAAGAACTAATAAGCATGAGGAATTTGATTGCAATAATCTGGAACAAGCAAGATAAGGCTTTTATATTAGGAAGTAGAGAAAGAAAATCATCAAGGGTTTCGCATTAAGGGAATTCACTTTGAAATTCTAAAGGCTCATGCAGGTAGTCCTACCATGTAAATATGTAATTTGTGTGTTTATTTTCTTCTTTGTTCTTTTCATTCGGTCGGTCTTCCTAATTGGTAGCACAACAAGTGAAATTCCATAGTGCAACACAGAGAATAACACAGAATGCCCAAATGGATAAAAATCATGCAGCAAGGTAGAGATATTAAATATAAGCTTCATTTTCATTATATTTATGTACTTCAAAATATTACAACAATAAAATGGCTCAAAGGCCATGCGTTCAGAGGATTATTTACTTATATATATATGATATGAAGCCTTTCTTAGGCTATATACAAAAAGATTAACAAGCTTTCAGTCTTAAGGGAGCAAGAAAGAGAAGAGTTTTAGTCCTCAGTGAGAGAAATAGCATCAACATCATCAGGTACTACCTCATCCTTAGCCACATCAACAACACCATCTAGATAAGTATTGGTAGGTGGTGTCAGGAACACCAAGCTCCTGAAGTCAGTATACTAGTCAATGTTGAAAAATAGCACCACGTTGTAAATTCAACGCAAAAAGTAGTAGGCACGAGAGGCTTTTTGATGATGAACCTCTTGCGACTGAAGGTAAAAGCCACTCAAAATTGGTACCATGGGACAACCAAATCCTCTTCAATGAACCGACAAAGGTCTCTTGCAGGTGGTATTTGGCCAAATGCAGCATGTGCCAACACCTCTCTGAGGCCATTCAGGTACTTTGGGAACACTGTTGTCACCAACCGAATGATAAGCAGCTTGGGAACTTGGATGTTGAGTAGTGATGCCATAAAGTGAGAACTCACATTAGTGTTCACCTTATACTTGTCCTCATTTTCAAGACAGTCACGACCAAGGACCCATTTCATAGCTATAATGGCCAAGGAATGTTTATTCTTCGTCATCCTTTTCAAACACCTAGTTGAAACCTCCACCAAAAAATCCATTTGAGTTTTATGGGAGGTTAGCCTAATAGGGGTGTTCATGGCATCAGAGGTTATACGACTATCAGAATAGAAATCTAGTGCAAGATTCCTAAATTAAAACTCTATGCAAATACTGTGCAGAATCCAATTACTACTTGCTAAGCCAATTGCCTAATGTTGATTCTGCTAAAAATTGCTAAGTTAATCTCCCGACGGACTAGACGCTTGTTTATAGAACCAGAAGGGATAATCATATTAATTCACCTACCATGAGATGAGGTTAGGAAAGTACTACATCAAAAATTGCATCAAGGATCGCTTGAATTTTGCACCAAGTTGTGATCGTAGTAGGATTTGATGCAGGTAAGCTAATTAATTAGCACAAGTTGTTGGAAGCATTCGGAAGTAGCCCTTTTTGGCTGGATGGTGAGGTGTCACCCTTCTAGGTGCTCCTCAAAGCCCAAGAGAAGATGCAAATATAAGTGATGGTTATCGCATACTTTGGCGTAAGCATTTTTTCCAGGGTATTAATTTCCACAACATACGACACCTGGCCTGCTTTCAAATCGCCAACCCAATTTCCAAGAAAAAATCATATCAAAAATTGCAAGTACTTTGGGTCATCATGAAGCCTTGTCATTTCCAAATAGCAGGAGGCTTTCCTCCCATCAACTCAAAGGTTAGTGGTACATGTCGAATTTAATGCAATAAAAAGCAACCGTCATCTGCCACTCAAAGGAGGATGGAAAAGCTAACATTGCATGCAACTATTTAAAAGAAAAGAAGGTTTTAAAAGAAAACTACAAGAGTTGTGTAGGATTTTTTTTTTAAGTGCAGAGTCGCTAATAGACGCTAAGAAATTTTTAGAGGGTTTAGAGGAAAAATAGTTGCCCTTGAAGCAACCTAGAACCCACAGATGAATGAACCAAGAAAATCACCTCAGAGCTTGGTTGATGCGATAATCAACTTGCATATGGTCAACATCTTCAAGTAGCAGTTGTCCTATGCTACACTGGGAATCCCTGCAAAACCAGAATGGCCCCGCACATGGCCGGCTAAGAAGGGTGCACTCAGAGATGCTAATCTAATAAAGAAGGAATGGGATAATATATATGATCCCGTCGTCAAGACTAACCCTAAGGGTTTGAGGGAGGCTAATTTTGTAAGGATGAAGAAATCCCAAGAACACCAACTACCATTCAAGTAATGGAAAAGAAAACTTCCCCAATATATGGTTCCCTATGTGCCCCACTTCCCAGAAATAATTTAGGAAAGTGTATGACACTTCAATTTGGTGACTAGCACCATTGAAGGTCACAAATTGAGGGTAGTTCTAACTCTGGATGCTCTTAGGCACATGTTATGCATTCTCGAGGTTGGCACCAGAGAGCGACCGATGGAGCACTTTAGCTAGAGGAAAGGTTATGAATACTGAGGAAGTCAGAATCAAGCCCAAGACTTTTACAACATTGAGACCAGAAGACCCCAGGAGAGAAAGCAACCACTAAAAAATTTGAATCATCATGGTGATTACAAGTAGCCAGATATGAAGGATGCCTTCTCTATGATAGCTTTTGTGTGCGGTTTTGATAATGATGAGATCGTGTTTGAGGTTCAATTGGGCCTTGGTTTCTGACTCAGGAGATAGAAGGAACCTTTCTGGTATGATTTCACAAAAATGATTATCAAAGACATGAAGAAATAGACTGGTGAGTTCGAGAGAATGGGTAAATTCAGGTATCCATCTCTCCTTGCATATATGTTTCTACATCGAAACCCTAATTTCTTCGGGGAAAAATAAGAACTGTCAATATTTGACGAGAGGAAGCATTGAAAGCCAGCCTCAGTATGGACTCCCATCCTCTATTCCGCTTATGATTATTATGCATTTTTGAATAAATTCCTAGATCCAATTTTGCGCAAGCTAGGTGAGGATGGTGACTATTATTGCCTATCGGGCGATCAAATGAGTTGGATGCGATCCATGTTCCTGAAGTGCGACTAGTTCCTTAGTGAAGATTTCATATGTGTTTGAGTGCACAGATTTTGTGAAGAGTTGATATGACTTCCCGCATCCCCCACCAATTGGGTACTGGCCCTTGAAGTCTTCTGACAAATGACTATTATGGACTAGAATTTTTTCTCTGACCTGAAGAAGAAAAAGAAAACATTCTTCGATTGCTTGATGAGCTGCAAAATGGTGATCATGGCAAAGAGGAGGTCAACGGAGCTACTTGAGGCTAAGTTGGAACACCTCAGGTTATTTTTTATCTACAAAAAATGGGACTACAACCCTGAGAACAATCTAGGCAACACATCTATTAAGGCAAAGCATAGTCCTTGGCCATACTAGGAGGCACAAAGAAATCTGATTGAAGATGACAACAAATTTTGGGTTGACTTGGCACTCATGCCAATGAATAATTAGAGGCCACCATGGCTCATCTTCTACCTCATCAAAGGGAAGGTTCATTAAAATATTCGTATAATTAATACCCTCTGAGGTAGCTTGGTAAAAGAGAATTGGAAGCCAAAAAAGATAAATGATTTCTGGATCTACCGACAGGAGACTAGGAACCCTGACGTCCCTTTCCAGCATCCATTGATTTTTTATGCCAATGATTAATTTGATTCCCTCTAGGATGAGAATCATTCGTTCTTTGATGCAAGTGATGCAAAGGAACCCGACCCTAAGGATGCCACACCATGCTCTGACAAGGGAAGGCTCAAACAGAAGGTGATGGCGCAGCCTAGAACTATGATTATGAGGAGTGTGTGAGTAAAAACTTCGTGATCGGGGCCCTCACAGTCTCGACCTACAGCAGCACTGGCTAACCCTCAGGCAATGCAGTAACCGAAGGAGGTGGTAGACGTGGAGAACTCTTCATCGAACAAAGGACAACACACTGATGCCGATATCGCTAGTAGTTCATAGGAGGTTGTTGTCGGCCAAGGGTTGGAAGATTATTCGGCCTCTTAGGTATCATTATATTCCCCTCTCCTTGGCTCACAATCTTTTGTTTCTTCTATAGTCCCTACAATGCCTATCAATCTAGGTATAGGACTATCTTTCTCTATCCCCTCTATAATGGCTACAAGAGGTCCTATCTAGTTCTCTCATATCAGATGGATGGCTTTCACTCCCCTGAGCTACCTCGTCATTGGTCAAGACCCCTTTTTCACCCCATCTGCCTCTTCATCTATACCTATACCAACTGCCCCAGTGGTTTCTGAAGGTTTCATCCCTGTTGCATCATCAAATTCGATTCTGACCCAACCTTTGGAGACATTAGAACTCGGGATATGTCCGTCATCGCCACCATTTTTCATGAGCCCCTCCACGACATCATCGCCTATGATGTGTAATGTTCCTCCTTTCTCTCCACAAACTATAGCCCTTCCAAAGAAGAAAACATCTGAGGTCACCCACTTCTCTTTTCCTTTTGTTGTCCCTCTTGGTGTTCCCTTTCCAGGTGAACGAATCAGATCACCAGCTCAATTCTTGTCCCAGAGTGATATAATGAAGTAGGCTTGAGCTCTTTCACTTCAGAAGCGACAAGTAAAATATTCCAAAAGACCAGCAGAGCCCAGAGTCCATACAACTTATAACGAGGCTTAGCAATTGTTGCATTTCACAACCCTACATCCAAATGTTGTTAAACCACAAGGATAAATGCAACCCAATGACTATGAAATCCTTTCCATCAGACTAGACTTGCATGTTGCTCGACCACAAGATAAAGGTGAGCTCCTGGAGGAGACACAACGGGTGGTGACTACTGACTTCCTTAAGTTTGGTCACAAATTAAAAAAGATGGAGGATGAGCTCAAGGTTGTCAAGGAAAGGTTGGATGTTTTTTTAACTAAATAAAAGGCATAGGAAGCTGAAAAGGTGTGCATCACATAGAATATGCAAGTTGAACATGATAGCCTGCAAAGAGAGTTCGAAAAATTCCAAACCCAAGAATTGGGTTGGATGGCCAAGCTAGAAGAAAAGAACCAGGAACTGTTCGATAAATTGGCCTGGTCTGAGGAGGAAGTACAGTGAAATATTAGGGAGTTACAATAGCTAAATGACCATCTTGAGTAGATAGTATGGGAAAAGGAGGCAAACCAAGCAAGTGCATAGCCTCAACTCCAAGAAGATCTCAAGAAGTTCAAGCTTACCTTGGATCAAGAGTTTGCAATCTAGAACCAAGCTGAAGAAAGGTGGTTGGTGACACAAAAAGACCTAAAGGAGAATCTCACCTCTGCTACAAAACAAATTGCAGGGTTAATGCAAGAAATTGGGATGAAGGATGCTTAAATTAGCTAGTTGAAGAAAAATTCCCAAACCCCTGCTCCACAATCAAACCTCTGCTCAATATCCCAACAACTATATCCTTCCTACTGGGAAAGATTCAAGGCCTTGTGCCCTACCCTCCATCCCACACTCTGATTCATGGCAAAGGCTACAGATTTATGCAAAGAGGTTCGTGACACGATGGAGAAATTATGACAATTCATAGAAGAAAAAGTCCCTGAAGCAAAGAGGCTACTAGACAAGCTATATACAATGTTGAGCAAAGATCTAGAATGAGCAAGGATCAAGGATCAGAGGATAGCTACTCAGGTCATGAGAAGGTTTATCCACTACTAGGGGGCTACTCTCCATGCTCAGAGATGTTTGATTACATTGGGGAGGACTATGGATGGTGTTCGAGCAAGGTTCTCCCAACTAGTTCAAATAGGCTTGCCCTCTCCATTTCTTCCAAATTAATTTGTGGCTATTTTGGATCATATTGCTGCCAAAATCGAGGGGAGGAAGCAAGACTGATCAATTTTCTAGAATTTCAGCCAGCCTCCTACCGCTAAGGACATTGAGGGTGTAATTCATCAGATCGTGTAGCTACTTTTCCAACTTGAGGACGAGTCAAGAAAATGTTCAGTCATATCCTAAAAGGAGGTGATTGACTTGCACGAGGCCCATGGGATCTTGCACACCATATCAATGTCTTTTGATTCTAATTGGCTTCCCTTGCAAGGTGATCTTTCTAGACTGTGACTCCAACACCCAAATGAATAAAGCTCTGGTCTTTAAAAACCATAAAATTTTGGATTCACCGTTCCATAGGAAAAATTCCACTGATAGTCATGATGGGGAATCGTTTTCTGTTACAGACTTCTAAGGTGGTGGATTCTCTTGGCTATATATACTACTTCTCCTAAAGGAGAAAGGGTTCTAGTTTGAAGAGGAGTTCTTCAGAAACAAAAATGAAGAAGGAATTCTTTAGATAAGGAAAGATAAATGCTATGTTCTAGTTCAGAATATCTGTAGAAGAATTTAGGAGACACTAGGCCTTTGTTTTGTTAGATAGCTATAAAGACTCACAGACTGTGATCCTTTTAATTTGGCCTTTCTATTTCTTAACTATTGATAACATTATACTGTGTTGTTTCTAAATAGTTTATTTGCAACTTCAATGATTTGAATAGAATGTTGATTTGGAACCATGTCTTCAACTCTTTCTGTTCAGCAAAAATTTGTGCTAATGATTTTACGTTATGAAATAAATCAATCAAGTCTTTTTCTTTGATAGTTGTCATTTCAAACATAGCAGATTGCTTAGTGGGCCCTTAGACCACATCTACAAGATAGTTCTATCGTGCCTAGAATCTAAATCTTGGTGTATCACCTTAGTTAGATCTTTTATTTTATATTTTCTCTCATTTCCCATTCAAACCTCAGTTATAGAAGAATCTGGCTTCTTTAAAATATGGAGGTTACTCAGTTTGGTGCAATAGGCCCCCCTGAAACTAATTTTCCCACAAAGGGTTGTTACCAAGTTCCAACTTTTGGCATCAACACATACAAGGTAAACAAAAAATGAGATCATAACACAGTTATTTGAGTCTACCTTAGTAATTCATGAAAAAATATAAGCTTCTTATATTTCTTTGAAAATATTCCATGCAAAGGATTACAATAGTTTTACTATTGGAGAAATGAAAGAACATGCATTAGTAGGAATCTAACAAGGAAGACCAAATAGATTCCACAAGAGAGATGCAATAGAAAGAATTTCTATATTTCTAGAAAATAATTAATATAAATTTATGAAAAAATAATAAGATGACATTTCTATATAAGAAAGGATAAAAACCTAGATGAAATCCTATGAAAAACTAAGATCATGACAAGTTTCTTAATCATATGATATGAGACATAAAAATTAAATGGCCTAAGTAATATTAACTAGTGTGAATAATTCCTAAAGTGAAACTAGCTAGACAATGTACCTTGTTCAAACCAACATTATAACCATCTCATTGTTTAACTAATAAAATACAATACTCAAACTATAAATTATGATAAAGGCAATGATAAATATTTACAAACTACTAACTAGTACTCATGGTGACACTCATATAGAGGACGAACTATGTATTAAAAATTATCCTTCAAGGATTACAAATATATCATCACCCAATGGTATTGATATTTATATTATTGCATTCAAATTAAGCACTAATTTATTACAAGACACATGAAATATCCTACAATCTCTCTATTTTTATTCTATAACCAAATCACCAACCAACTTATTTAAACATTAAATATGGATATATATACATATGCATATATGTGTGTGTATGTATATATATGTATATATATATTTATATCTTCAACAACTTCATGCATGCATGTAGGTATATCATTTAAGTCAAATCAGTATTAAGTATACAACATTGTCAGCACACATATGCTAGTAAGGAAATCAAAATTAAGAAGATTATTCTACCTCAAGTCACTAAAATATGTAATAAAAGTAGGGTAGAGTAGATATTAATTACTACAAGGGAGTTTAGATAATCCAATGGCATCGTAAAATCTTCAATAAAATGTAAGAAACCCTTGGGACCACTTGGTCAAAGAGAAGCCACCCATGAGACAAGAAACCCCTATATTACTATGCACATGGCTCAAGCTATCCTACAACATCACAACATACCCCTATGAGTCATAATTAGGTTCATAAATTATGTCTAGGGATGGAGAAGGCATGTATCCTCAATTCCTCATTGTAGGCTAGAATAAAGGAAGAAAATCACCAAAAATCAATTATTAGGGAATAGTAAATTAAATTTTTGTACGGACCAACCAACTTAAAATAAGCGATCATCATGTAGAGTGGAATAATATAAATACACTTATGTATAAAAGGAAATAACTAACTGACATAAACATATGTCAAATCAATTACATCCATCATTTAGAGAAAAAACTAAAATAGCATTTACTAGTGTTCTAAATAGTGCACAAGAAAGAGGTTAAAATATTTGAACTTTAGATAGATCTAAACTATCAATGTAGCACTCCATTATATTAAATAACGTAAATAATTATTTAATGATTAATTTTCACACTTTTATAATGGGTCATTATTCCTTTAGCTTATTCTAATAATAGGGCACACACCTATCACTTGTTGAAGCATGGACTATGAAGAGGATCAATGTTAGATTTTTGAAGCTTGTGATATTGCCACATAAGTGTCATGTGGAAGAATTTCATTTTTTATAGAGATAGAGGTATAAGCCAATAATGATGGGATTAGGCTAACTTGCACTAAAGGTGATGCATGGTGGGTCATCATTCAATGAAGAATCTATGTGGACATAGATTACACCCACCATAAGGAAAGAGAACCACTACAAACTTATTAAAGAGTGTACATTTGGTATAAGATATGATTACTAGTAGAGGAGGATAATCTAATAGTATAACAAAACACATAAGCATTAAATATGTGTGCTCAAACATTTAGATACTATACACTTTCAAGGCAATAGAAACATGTGGCTAAAAAGAATAATGTCAAGGGTGGTAAGTGATAGTCAGAATTTTACTAAGGGATTGGGATGAATAGGATCAATGACTAAATCGAACCAATATTAAAATATTAGAGGTTGGCAAGAGCAGTCATATGTAATGCACTAGAAAAATAGAGTCAATAGTGAGAAGTAGTATGGAATCAAGCATGTGCTATAATTTATGACTCCACGAGCTACTAAACAAGTTAATGAAAAATAAAAAATAACATAGGGTAAATAGAAAGATAGGAATATGAATTAAGGTTCCAAAGTTTTGTGATTTTTTTATTAATAAAGGCATAGACATAAGTGTAAGGAAGAAATGTATGTGAGACAACTTTCTATGCTAATATTGACGAGAGTATTATACAAAAAAAATGAAATGTGATCTAATAATTATAGAAATGATACAAAAACATAAAAATTAAAAATAAGCAACAAACACATAACACTATCTACATATTAGGGAAAAACCTTTTGGGATAAAAACCCCACATTTCAAAACCTAATCATTTTTTTAGCAAATCCAAAGCAAGATTACAACACACTTATAAATCATTTTTATAGGAGCGACACTAACAAGATAGGAAGAATTTTGGTAGCATCTTGAAACAATTGTGTACTTGCAAACTCTCATATTTGAAATCTAATTCCTTAAGTACTAATTTATAGACAAATGAACAAGTTGGAAAAAAACTTATTTACAAAATCATGTGTGAAACCTCTAGTGGTATGGGTCCCACCTTGTGCTTCAAAAATATAATGCCACTTTTGAAGGTTCCCACAAACTACTAAACATATTCAATTAATCACCTATAACCTCTAGTTTGACCCACTCAACATGGGTAGCAAACTTGTCACAATAAATTATCTCAAAATATGCACTATATGACAAATAATGAATCATTTCATAGATAATAAAGATTCCAAAGTAACTACGTCTATTCTTAGATCTCATGCATCATAATATTTTGGTATAACTTGTCATAAAATCTCACAAAAGAGGGGTGCTCCAAATATTCTAAAGATAGTCATCTTATGATAGGATAAATTAATGCAACAAAGTACTAACATGTGGCACCAAATTCCTTACAAATTCCAATACCCATTTTTTATGGAGCATAAATATTAAATTAATTAAATTATAAAATATGCTAAATAAATTCAATAAAATGTAAAATAATGAATATTTAATACTCTCAATAAATTCACAAGGTTGAGGCACCTAATTTCCCAACAATAAGCTTAGTGATAGAATGTAAGGCACTATGAAAGGAACTTGGAGCTCAAAATAAAGGCATGAAACAACATCTACATAAAAATAAATAATTTCCACATTATTAAGACATGACATAAAATTCCATGGAGACACAAAAGATAAAACCCTAAGGGCACAGATACAAACAAACTCCCATAGGATGACCACACTAGAGAAAATAGACCTACAAATTGACTACCACTAGAACAAGGATAATATTAAGGTAAATTTAGATATTAATTAGATTACGGATAAGCCACTAAGATAAATATTTAATAGGCCAACATAAATGACATGTGTGCACATATAACACCTAGATCAACAACACAATTTCTAATAGTAAATGATAATCTAGAGGGTTAGGTGTAAAAGTAAAAGTTGGGAAAAATCCCTAAGTTTTTCCTACCTTTTAGTACACACAAAACTCAAAGGACACATATATTAAAGTTAAAAGTAAAATTTGGGAAAAATACCTAAGTTTTTCCTACCTTATATTCCATAAAAATATAGCATCTCCATGAAATATAAAATTATAAATTATATTCATGTTTCAACCTTCTTCCCTTCTAACACTTTATCACATAGAACTTTAGACCTTTCTCATAGTTTAAATTTTTTATAAAGTTCACCTAGACCTTCAATTTCTACCACTCTCATCTTGTAGACATTTTTTATCCCCATACAATCTATAAATACCAACAACATCTTCACCTTGAAATATATAGCTTAAAATAGATGTCAACACCTCCTTCTAAGTACATACATGAATGCCATAGGTTGTCTCATTTGGATGTTATTAGGCCTAGGAAGATGTTAAAATTCTCATTAGTACATGTAGACCCCTAAAAGCATGGTTTCATGTAAACATTACATACCCTTACAATTTCACACTACATGATGTCCTCTCTTTATCCTTTTGATATAAATAATTTAAATTCAACATTTTTGCACCTGAATTATGCATTTTTTTAATTTCCTAATGTTTCAGCTTTCTATGTATGAATATTTCAAATGGGAGTGTTTCGCATGGAATTTTGTGCAATGTGCTAACGTCTTGTGGAAATTTGTGATTCTAGTGGCTATTGGAGCATTACCTTCCCATGGATTGTTTGATGTAATTCCCCTACATGAAATTGTGTTGAATAAACATCAACTTAAATTGTTTTGAAAAAGAAGAATCTTTATTTTACACATTATATCATTCTCGTGCATCATTTGGTAAAAAAAGAAAAAAAAATTGAAGTAACACTTTCATCATTGAAGATATAACAATCTACTACCCATATTGCATGTCATATCTCTTTCTCTCAACAACAATCCCAAAGTAACAAATCACCCTTGAGGATTATTCAAAGATTCAAGGTGATCTCATTTTATATTTTTTCTCTATTTTGTTCAATATTAACATTTGAATGCTTCAAGTGTTAGTGGGCGGGTGCAGAAAGATGGGGGGCCAAAAAGTGGCCACCCCACTTTCAAAAATCAAAAAATCTATAACACAAGCACGTTATAATGTTATAATGTTCTTACATTATGGCTTGGAGTGACCAAGCCTCAAGCTTGGACACTACAAAGCATTGATGTGCTAGCGTTATTGCTTATAGAAGCAAAAAAAAAACCTCATATCATTTCCTATTTTTTACTATTGCAAGATTTTGTGGCCTACAAACCCTCCAAGATACACACACATTCCAGGAAGGAAAAACACACATTATGTTTAGACTAAATCTTCATCGAAATGTCACCACAACTTCGAGGAGGTCAAAGGAATAATTTATTGTTTTTTTTGTGTTAATTTGGTATTAAATAGGTTTGAATATATTTTTTGATGTAAATTTATTTAATTTTCAAGAATTATTAATGCACCCCCAAATCCTCCTAAAAATCCTAATTCACCTCATGCTCAAATCCCTACTAAAGAAAAACCTCAAAAATACCTCCAACAATTCCTCATCATGCTCCAAGAACTCAAGAAAATTCAAAGGGGCAAATTAAAAATAATAAAAAATAAATTGAGGAGTTGATTTCAAGGTTGAGAGATCCTTCAAGTACAACCTTGCATAGAACCATGCTTGCTCAATCACTTCAATCCATAATATCTCATGTAGATTCAATTAGCAAGAAAATAACTAGTTGGTCTGATAAGAGATGAGAGTTTAGACAATTTTATGTGAATAAATTATCATATAACTAAGTTAAAGATGAAAATATTACAAAATTTCACTTATGTGCACTATTCATGAACCCTAAAATGAATCAAACCTTACATCCTACATAAAAAAGGTTCCTTATCCATTGGTGTAACCACTAAGGGATAAAGAATCACTTTTGGGAAAGGTGGTGAATGGTTTTTGACCATTCTCCATGCAACAACAATGAGGTACCACAATATTTTTTGATGAAACTCTACTGTGATTTTTTCCTCAATAAAATCCTAAACAATTTTGGCATGTGGGTCTTCCAGGGTAGAGGTGGGGGCTCTGCATAGGATAGAGTGGGGGCACATATTGACGCATAGCGGCTAGCGAAACCACTCACTATACCATCATATGAGCATTTGACTATCCATTTCATTGTGAAGAAGAGTGTTGAAGTGGATACATTGTATTTTATTAGTTCCCTCACTCAGAGCCTCATACAACATACCAGTCCTCTAGGACAAGGTGAGGCAGACGATTCTTCGAGGAGTTGAGTTCCACCTTATTTATGTCAGGATTTTGGGTCACTCTGTGTTTATGATCCTAAGGATAGTCAGGATGTAGGTGCCCATGGTACATCTACAGCCAATGAGATGGTGATGACAGATGCCCTCCTGAATGACACTTTCAACCTTGATAGTTAGCTAAATTTCAGCAAGTTCATTTAATTTAATTTATTAAATTTCATTTTTGAAATGCAAGATTAACTAAATTAGTTGAATGATTATAGTGAAATTTTAGGGGCATAGTGTTCACTCTTTTTTCAGTGGTCCTCCACCTTCATATTACATGATTGCATCTATTGCAAAGGTATGTAACTAGTAAAGAATTATAAATATTACATGTGAATACTTGAACGTTATATGAATGGTATTCTTATATCTCATTTTGGATGTTGAATAGGTTTATCTTGGACCTTCAATGATAACACCTGGTAGTGAAGGTGGTCATCAAAGTTTCACTCAAGTAATACAAAATATTTTAATTTTAAAATAAAAAATTGTATTTCATGATTGAATAATGTTTAATGACTTGAAGGTTCCATACAGATTGTAAGTATGATTTGTACTTTTTAATTAGTTTGATTTTAGATTGCTATGTACTTCATAATCTATGAATTTCATTTATTCATGTTGTTGACCTCAAAAAATATAGGCTAGTGGTGTCAATTAATTATCCACCTTCTATATACCTCTTTATTTTATTACCTCTTGGGACCTCCATCGAACAAACCTAACTATTTTATGTTATTATCTTATTTGCACAACTCTTCATCAAAACTCGTAATCAATTGTCTAGGCAACAAATGAATACCTAGGGCTATTTTTTGTGGTTTTGATCATTCATTAAATCTAATCCTATATGACATTGATCCACATGCATGAATATGTAGAACATATATTCATCATGAGACACGTCAACTTCACTATCTTCATTAAATTCAATATTCATCCTCTACAAAACATCATCCTATACAAAACCAAATCACATTCTCAAGTAAGTATTCACTATTCAATGGTAAAATATAAACTCTAATCTAGCCATGATATAATAAATCCTCATGTTATGTCATATTCACTATAGTTATGGAATTAATAACTAGACTAAAACTAACACAATAGTCCAATAACCACCTATAGACACCTAAATTTGACCACTTTCATATGGTCATAATCCCATCATTTATTCCATCTATATTAATTAAATGAAACATTTAATTAATATTGTCCCTCTTCCCTAGCATTCCTAAGGTATTTAAATTAATCAATTAAATAATCTATACATAAGCCCACTTCATGTCTAAATTAAATAAATGCAATCAATTTATTTAATTTAGTCAATTATACTTTTCATTTTTTTTAATTCATTCTTTCTCTCTCCTTTTCATATCCTTCCTAACCCTTTCACCAAACTAGATTAATTTAATTAATCCTCCATTAAGGTGTGCATATCCTTAATTATAGTTAATGTCGTATCCTCTATAACTTGCCACTTGCCTCTAATCATCATTAATTAATCTAATCATTTATTTGCACAATCATAATCATCACTTATCCCTTTTGACATGTCCTTAAGTCAACCTTCTTGGTACTTACCATTTTTGGGTTGACCTATTCCGCATGTGAATTGAAAATTCACACTTATTCTCCCCATGCATTTATCTTCCCTATGACATCTCATGTGTCACATCGTACCCAAATGACAAAGACCCCTTTTAGAGGAATCTTATTTTACCCTTTGGTCTCTTCCAAAAAGTGAATTAAAAAACCACTTTTATTCCTCCAAGGCCCTCTCCAATCCCCATGTTGACAAGAGTGGACTTTCTAAAATTCCTCACTTATCACTTTCAGCCCCACTTGGGCACATGGGATTACTTTTTGTGGAGATCCTCTCCCATCCCAAGGTACTTGCAACTACCTTGAGACCACATGGCCTCTTCCATGTCATTTGTACCCTTGTCCATCTCGCCTTGTCCCTTGGACAACTCACCCACCACATGTCAAGATGTGATGGCTTGCGAGTTCTCAACTCACCATAGCCCTCCATCTTGGCCATGGTGACTCAATCTTGAACATTGAATTCTCTAGAGAATTCAAATTCTTCTATAAATACCCCCCTCTTCCTTCATTAAAGGATTTTGCATCTTATGAGTTAGAAATTCATCCTTATGCATTCTTAGCCAACTTATTCTCTCATACTCTTCAAGAAATATTAGCCATTTATTTCAGCATTCAACTCTTGAATTTTGCATCTTATAATTCATTGTTGCATTCATACACTTCCATTTATCATTCATCTACCACCATCATTGCAAGTTATCAATCCAAGGAGAGCACATCAAAGCGACATCAAGGGACAACCAAAGGATCGATTCGAGACAAGATATAATCATTTTGTTTATCTTAATCTTGCTTTGTTTTGAATCCAAATAGGCTAATAATTTGAGGTGTTAGGTGTTTTTGCACTCTTTTTGCATTCTAGTTTGTTTTTCACTTTAGATTAGCACACTTTTCCCCTTCACACAACCTATTAAACTATGAAGCAATATATAGTTCAGTAAGTACTCCAAATTTTTTTGACTATGTCATACATATAATCCATGACCTACATCACTCTTCTAGTTTTGGTATTTGAATAATATTGTTTTATTTTCAGATGATACAAGTAGACACTCCTAATATTGATAAGACAATGGAGCACAATTTCGTTGCAACAGTAGCGAGCTCAATTCATTTGACCAAGGTATGAGGTAGATTAGTAAATTTAAAATTATTCATTGTTTTCGCTATCTATTATTTGATGAAACAATGGAAATAGGTGTTCTACCTTTTAGGAGGTGGAACACAAACTAGGTGTTTAGGGACCTAGACCTATTTCCTTCATGTTTCATTCAAGGAAACCTTAGAGATCTCAATTCAAGGATGAAGTAGGAGAGATAAATATTGCAATAGGGTGTCTTAGGGTATGATTAGAGACTAAATGAGAGTTAACTACCAAGCTAGGGCTTGGAAAGACAAGAGATGAATGAATCATGCAAAGTACCATGCAAAATCTAGCTAAAAGACCTAGGAAATGAAACTGAAATACAAAATGATAAATTTAGAATGAACAGAGGTGGACCTAGAAGAAGGATGAGGGAAAAAAAAGATCCAAAAATCTGAAACTGTGTTGTTTAATTCCCATTTGGATTCATACAGCAATCTAGGTGATTTAGTCCCAGACAGTTTTTTGTGCCAAAACTAAAATCTGACAATGTATAATCTAAAACAACTAAAATATGGAAATTATGCTATACTGGGACTAATATGCCACAAGTGGTGTATCAATCCCACTTAGTTTTTTCAGATGGTTAAGACTTAAATCTGCTCTCCAATCTCTACTCTTCCTTCCACACTTCATTTCCAGATCTTAAACCTTGATTTGCAACCTGTAGGTGACTTTTTGTGAGGATGAAAACCTTGTGATGACTTTATGAATTTATTCAACCTTGCAACCTAATATTCAAAGGATATTCGAGCTCCAATACACCTAGATCTGAAATCACACATGTAGAGAGAAGGAAAAACTTATTGATTGTTAGGTAATGGGGGTTTTCCTTGGTCAAACCCCTTTTAGGTAATCAAACCAAATGATGAGATAATGAAATAAGGACATGAAACATGAAGCATAGAACATGGAACATGAAAAATGATACCTTGAATTATGTCTTGTAGATCATAAATCTAACATGAAGTGGCCATGAAGGATGTAGATCTAGATCTTGAAATAAGTATAGGAGAATACAACATCACAACACTAGCTCAACAACATGCTTGATGCTTGATAACCTTGATATGATGATGGATCTTGAATTGCTGCAACAAATGTTAAAAAATCAGCCTTTGAATGATTTAAATGTGCTCTTGAATGCTCTTGTGAAGTATTTTAAACTCTTGTAATCATAAAATTGCTATTAGGAATGCTCTCTTGAAAGTATTAGGTGAGAATGAGTGAAATAACCTTGTATTTATACTTGTTTATGCCAAATTTCTTAAAATTACAACACTACAAGCCGACATCAAATCTAGGAGAATAAAATCCCACTACGAATTTGAATTAATTTTGATTCTGGACCACACGGGACTAATACACCACAAGTGGCATATGAGTCCAATTAGGCTTAACTATGGGACACATTTTCAAAAATGCTTAAATGATGTAAAATCTATATCAGGACCCAAAAACCTAGGTGGGACTCATATGCCCAAGGTGGCGTAAGAGTCATAGATCACCAAATCTGGGCCACAGAACCTAAAAATACATAAATTATGATTGGAGGTTTGTTTATGTGGGTATTATCCTCAAAAAGATGCATTAATTAAGGTTTTTTGATGCAAAATAAGGCCAAATAAGGCATAGATAATCCCAATTAATTAATAAAACCCTAGATTAGTGTGAAATTGTTAGGATACACTTTACAACACCATAAATAAGGAACCATTAAGTTCATTTAGTTTACAAGGGTCCTAAACTTAATGTGAAGGTGCAAATAAATACACTTTACAACATTAAATTAATGCAAAATTAGGTATATTTAGCTTAAAAGGGCCCTAAATCCAATGTGAATGTATAAAATACATTACAACACTAGATCAAGGTGACATTAGTTTCATTTTAATGTTAACCATTCCCAGATTAAGTGATAAATTATACCATCTCCAATAAGGGCATACAATTTTCATCATTACATCTAGCCCCCACTTTAGTGAGAGGATGAACTTTCTTCAAACTCACACTAAAGTAGACATTCAAGAGGGGTCCAAGTTTATCGACATGGATGGTCTATGATGACAAAGATCAAGGGATTGGTCAAGCCCCCAGGATCCAAGATCCTATGTGAAACCGACATAAGCACAAAAGGACACACACAAAGTGTATGATATGCAACAGAACAAGATACACAAACATGTAGTGTTAATGATAAAAAAAAAACAAGTAAAAGTAAAAAGAGGTGGATCAAGCCTTGATCATTTTTCCAAAATGATGTGGATCAGATCTAAGTTGTTTGTCCAAAAATGCATGCTCACTCTAAGGCAACAAAACATTGGATTTTCCACTGGGTGAGTATCCAAAGTGTGGCTTAATGAGAAAGTCATGTCTCTGTATCGGCTTTTCATTGTATAATGAGAAAGTCATACCCACGTTTAGGATTCTCATCATAAGTTAACCATACAAAGCTATACCTCCTGATAACTTTTACAAGGAGCCACATAGCAATGCATTCATGAGGCAAGCAAAGATTTGTATGCTTAAAATTGATGAAGAAACAAGATGGCAGCATCGGCAAGCAAAGTGTGTTATGCAAGGTGGCCATATAACAGAAAATATAAATGCAACAATAGTGAATGTTCAAAGGAGTCTTGCTTAATTTGGGTAAGGTCTCTTCTTAGGGAACATTGTGCCTAATGTCTCCAAGAGAGGAAAATTCAAAGAAATATCATGCTCTCAAAGGATATCAAGCCTAGTGATACCACCAAGAAAAGGACGCATCGCAAGAATAAAGAAAATTGTATAGTGAGTGTCGATGTATGCCCCCACTTTAAATAATTTTCTAACACCATCACTGTGAGAAATTTATTTAAAGTAGAAGAAGACATGAGAGCTTATTTGGAAATCCCTATGCCAAGTCATATGTTTCTAATAAGCTACGTCATGAAAAGGGAAGGGGTTTCCCCCAAAATGTATAACTCAGTACGTCACATGCGAGCCAACTTAAGGAATTTCATCCACATCCCAAGCTTGCTCTTATATGTACATGAAAGGTGGTCAACTAGCCAAAAGAGACAATGAAAACTGACATACAAGGACAAGGATACTTAACCCCTTGCCCCTATTTAGTGCAGAACAAGGATAAGCCGAGATGATTAATGAGAAACATGCTAGAGTGAAAATCGGTATCAATTAGAGGAATTAGGTGCTTCAACATAAGGAGGAGAATCACACTCCTTAAGATGTTAAATTCTATCACTTAAATCCTTACATTCATTATAAGAATGACCATGAACTCTATGATATGCACAAAATGAACTCTTATAATAGAATTTATTTTTTGTTCTTGGAGGGAAAGATATCAAATGATCTTGGAGGAGTTTCGACAAGATAATTTTTTGATTAATAGTAGATGTTCCTTTATTTTGTGACAAAGATATATCCTGCTTAGTACAAGATGTCATACTTACACAAGACTCTTTAGATGGTGAGACTTTGTACTCTTCTTTAAAGGAAGGTGTAAAATCTAATTAATTTGAATCATTAGTGTTTTGTGTGATAAAATTAATGTTAAGCGAGTATTTTGTTGTTTCTTTCATTTATAAAGGGTAACAATCAAGACCACTAGTATCTATCAATTCAAGATGTACTAATGTTAAAGTTGGCTTGGAAGAATCTTTGATAAGATTGTTGATATTGAGTGAAGGCTTGCTTTTTTATTTCAAGGGACGATAACCAAGACCATTAGGTGTTCCTTGTGTGTTAGTCTCTATAGGGACATGGATACCTTATTCTCTAGCACCACATCCTTTTTCCACTATATCCAAGTTTTTTCATAAGTACATAACCTCTTCCATAAATCTTTTTCATTGCTTTTCGATTCGGTGGTTGTTCATAGTCAAGTTCATCAACGTTTGTTGTGTAATTTGTTGTTTCTTGTAAACTATTTGAGGTGGATGCTTTCGAGGGCTCTTCTGAATTTTGTATTGATATTACTACTTTTTATTTTCCCTTTTCAGAGTATTTCTTTATGATATTGTATTCTCCCATGAATGATGTGAAATCTAAGGAACCCCAATCATCTTCTAATAGCTTTGTGACTTCTTCAATTTTCTTTTATTTGTCTTTCTCTTGCACGGGTTCTACTTGTGTAGTTTGTGTCAATGTTTTCAAAGGATTTTCCTTATTTTTCTCAATGTTTAAATAAATTTTTGGTTCAAGGTCAACTTCGAGTGTGTACACTTTGTTGTTGCAGACATATTTCATTTTATGATAAAGAGTAGAAGGCACCCCATTCATTGCATGGATCCTTGGTCTTCACAAAACGAGATTGTATGAAAGATCTTGAGGAATAACATGGATTAGTGTTTCTAATGTGGCCTTTCTAGTTTTAATAGAAAAAGTGATCACGCCAAGCGGTTTTTTTCCTAGGTTGTCAAATCCTTTAATAGATAAAGAGTTAGTATGATTTTTTGATTTATCCATGCCAAGTCTATCCAAAAGGGACACACTACACACATTAAGGGTGGAGCCATTGTCAACAAGGGTTTTTTTTTTTCCAACCTATTATAGATATCTATTATCATGAAAGCGTCATTTTTTTTTTGCACTTCCAAAGGAGGGAGCTCACTTTGGTGGAAAATAATGTCAACATGGATTTCTTGAATCATGGATGCTATATCATTCAATTGTACATTAGGAGGCATAGGAATTTTTTGTAAGGCACTTTGAATCATGTTATGACAATGAGGGGATACTTGAATAAGGTCCCATAATGATATCTTAGCATGAGTATTCTTTAGTTTTTCAACAAGATTGTACTCCTTTTCATTATGTAAAGGAAAATGAGGAGAGCCAGGCAAGATAGGGTTAGGCAATAGGATGGTTGTTGAAGGTGTTTGTCTTGGTTGCAGATCATTTCTAGTGTTATATGTATGAGCAATGGTATTATAACTCGACTGCTCCAAAACATTATTCTTAGGTGGGTAAAGGATAAGTTCAGGTTTGTTCTGAGTTTGTGGTAGTTGTGAGGGTGGGTAAAGAATTACAAGATTCTTAGGATGTCCCACAAGATATGTAGGATTTCCATTAATCAAAGGGGGATCTAATGGACACTTGTGCATTCATAACCTTAGCGGTTTCAGTTTGATGTCTTTCTAATGAAGGGGAGTCTAGTGTCATGTTTTCACCATCAACTAAGGAAGCTGAAATGTTGTCATTTTCTTCCACCATGATATCTTCCCTGGTAGGAAATATTTTAGGAGAACTACAAACTAAATTTTCATGACAGTCAAAGGTTGGTTCTTTTAATTAAATAACTTCATCGCAAGTAAGAGGGTTACTAATGATTGAATTTTCTTGTTCAATAATTTTTTCTCTAGGGGAAAAGAGGGAACTAAGATTCCCATGACTTTCATCAATTGTATTATCTAACATCAAAGTATCTTCTTCACAACTAGGAGAGATACTAGGAGAAGGACCAATGTGATTGTCATGATTTTCCATAATTTCATTCCTTTTTCCCATAATGTCTTCTAAAATAGGATAGGTAGGAGAAGAATCATAAAGAGGGTTGTCATAGATCTTAAATATTTGATCATTTAACACCAATATATCCTCCTCACTTACAATTTCATCTTCTAAAACATTATCACAAGAGGGGAAGGTGTTGGGAGATGAATATAGACTATTTTAATTTTCAATGGTATCTTGTTGTGTTATGTGATCGTCATGATTACCTACGATTATGTCCTATTGTTCATCAATGTCTTGCCTAATAAGACAGATAGGAGTAGATAAGAAACTAGGACTCTCAAAACTCTCATTGATTGGTTCTTCTAACACCAAAATATCTTCTTCACAAATAGGAGAGCTATCAAGAGAAGAATGAATATGATTGTTATGATTTCCCAAGATTGGATACTCTTTCGCTAAAGCTTTCTCATAGGGAGGGGATATGATTTTTTTCTTAGCATGCCTAGATAGGTAAGCTAATAACATTGTTTGACCAAAAAGTAAAAGTAATTCTAACCATCTTATGCAATGTTTCAAGAATATAAACAATGTATATCCAAATATGAAAAGTACTTTCAACCAATGTATGCAAAACTTTAAGAATGCAAACAATGTGTATGAAAAAATGAAAAACACTTTTATCAAACTTATGCAAATATTTATGAATGTAAGCATTATGTAAGAAAAAGTGAAAAGTACGTTTATCCATATTATGCAAAGTTTCAAAAATGTGAACATTTTAAAATGAAATGATTTAGAAAGAATTCAAAAATTCACTACCCTAAATTGATGTTTTTGACCTAGATGCATAAAATAGAAGTTACTGAAACTTTCCAAAATGACACTATATGTTATTAGCAAGCTTAAGGAGTACAAAAAAAAGGTTTTTAGTGTTGTAAAAAGTAGTTTCAAGCCTAACCTAGGACGAAATCACCCAAAGGGACATATGGTTCCTAGTCAAGGTTTTTTAGGGGTATTAATGTTGAATAAAAATCACCATAGAATACCCAAAAACTAGGAAAAACCACCTGTACTAGGACTAAATCACCTTGAGGGGTGTATGAGTCCTAATTTAGGGTTTTAGCACCGTTTTCAGCAAATTATGAGTGAACCTTATGCTTTTTGGTTTGGATGATGTCTAGGCTAAGTGAAAATGTAGATTTTAGATGATATTCAATGATGCAAGAAGAAAAAATGAAACCTATATGCACTTTCACTAATGCAATAATTAGAAACCCTAGATGCCAATTAACTAATGTAAAACCTAATGCAAAGCTAATGTAATCAAGATATAGGACTTTAATGCACTCCAAATCATAAAATAAGGTGTTCGAAATGTAGGTTCATCAAAATGAAACAACAAAAATAGGTGTTCCACCTTTTAGGAGGTGGAACACAAACTAGGTGTTTAGGGACCTATACCTATTTCCTTCAAGTTTCATTCAAGGAAACCCTAGAGATCTCAATCCAAGGATGAATTAGGAGAGATATCTTGCGATATGGTGTCTTAGGCTAGCATTAGAGACTAAATGAGGGTTAACCACCAAGCTAGGTCTTGGAAGACAAGAGATGAATGAATCATGCAAAGTACCATACAAAATCTAGCTAAATGACCTAGGAAATGAAACTAAAATACAAAATGATAAACTAAGAATGAACAAAGGTGCACCTGGAAGAAGGATGAGGTCAAAAAAATCTCCAAAACATTGAAAAATTTTGTTTAATGCCCACTAGGACTCATACGCTAGTCTGGGCGATTTAGTCCCAGACTAGGGTTTATGTGCCAAAACTAAAATTTGACAGTGTATAGTCTAAAACAACTAAAATATGGAAAATATTCTATAATGGGACTCATACACCACAAATGGCATGTCAATCCCACTACTTTTCTAGAGGGTTAAGACCTGAATCTTCTCTCTTATCTCTGCTTTCCTTCCACGCTTCATTTCTAGATCTAGAACCTTGATTTGCAACTTGTAGGTGACTTTTTGTGAAGATGATAACCTTGCAATGACTTGATGACTTTCTTCAACCTTGCAACCTAATCTTCAAAGGATATTCAAGATCCAAGACACCTAGATCTGCAATCACACATATAGAGAGAAGGAAAAAATTGTTAATTGTTAGGTAATGGGGGTTTTCCTTGGTCAAACCCCATTTAGGTAATCAAACCAAATGATAAGATAATGAAATAAGGTCATGAAACATGAAGCATAGAACATGGAACATGAACAATGATACCTTGAATGATGTCTTGTAGATCATAAATCTAACATGAAGTGGCCATGAAGGATGTAGATCTAGATCTTGAAATAAGTATAGGAGAATACAACATCACAACACTAGCTCAACAACATGCTTGATGCTTGATGATCTTGATATGATGATGGATCTTGAATTGCTAAAACAAATGATGAAGAAATCTACCTTTGAATGCTTTAAAGATGTTCTTGAATTCTCTTCAATTCTCTTGTGAAGTCTTGTAAAATCTTTTAATCATAAACTTTCTGGTAGGAATGCTCTCTTGAAAGTCTTATCAGAATGAGTGAAATAACCTTGTATTTATACTTGTTTATGCCAAATTTCCCAAAATTACAACACTAAAAGCTGACATCAGATTTAAGAGAATAAAATCTCACCAAGAATTTGAATTAAATTTGATTTTGGGTCACATGGGACTCATACACCACAAGTGGCATATGAGTCCCATTAGGATTAACTATGGGACACATTTCCAAAAATGCTTAGAATGATGTAAAATCCAGATCGGGACCCAAAAACCTAGGTGGAACCCATATGCCCAGGGTGGCGTATGAGTCTTGGATCACTAAATTTGGGCTACACAACCTAAAAAGACATGAATCATAATTGGATTTTGTTTTATGTTGGGATTATCCTCAAAAGGATGCATTAATTAAGGCTTGTGGATGCAAAATAAGGCCAAATAAAGCATAGATAAGCTTAGTTAATTAATAAAACCCTATATTAGTGTGAAAGTGTTAGGATACACTTTACAACACCATAAATAAGGCACTAGTAAGTTCATTTAGTTTACAAGGGTCCTAAACTTAATGTGAAGGTGCAAATAAATACACTTTACAACATTAAATTAAGGAAAAAATAGGTCTATTTAGCTTAAAAGGAACCTAAATCCAACGTGAATGTATAAAATGCATTACAACACTAGATCAAGGTGACATTAGGTCCATTTTAATATTAAGCATTCCAAGATTAAATGAGAAATTATACCATCTCCAAGAAGGGTGTACAATTTCCATCATTACAATTGAAAAAACAAATGATTATTCATTTTTAGTTTAATTTCTATCTAGATGGTTGTTTTAGGGCTTTACAATGCCAGAGAATGAGTGTTTCATTGGTACGAATAAGGAGAGAGATCATTTGGTTGTAGTAAGTGTTTATTTTGTTAAATATTTCATTTTATATAATGTAATTTCTATATATTAGTGTCTATAATTTTTATTGTAATAGGTTCAACTTAAAGAATAATTAAATAGGAATTCTAGTGAAAAAATTCAAAGTATACCACCATCATATGCATCTCCATCCCCTCGATGATCAAAGGTCACTCATGATTTGTTTCCTTCACCTAGAGGGAAATGACTATTTATTAGGGTCCTTTGTTATATGCCTATATGGTATTTTTGAACATATATTTTATATTACATATACGTGACACTATATTCCCATATGGCATTCTTGTAAAACTATATGGATATTTGGTTAATACATATCTTTTTTATTGATTATGTCTATATTTGCATTATAAATGATTATTTAAATAAATGAATCATTATTTGATGTAACTATAAATGATTAAAATGTTATTCCAATCCATTCTTACAAAAAAATATTATATTATTTCCTTACAATAAATGAAGTGCTTCAAAATATGCTAAAATGTTTATCTCTCAAGCATGTAATGAAAGCACAAGGAAAAAGAGCTAATTAATGATTATATTTTTTATTTCAAGTTTTTGATAATAATATGTTGCCTCCATTATACAATGACAAGCTTCAATGGATATTTGTATATGGTTTACTTCAAATATTCAAAATCCAAGTGTATTACATGCTTCATAACTTATTTTTAGATTTATGTATTATTATTTGTAAGCATTATCACACTTTATTGAATAATATGTTTTTTATCCATTCATTCCTAATATTTTGTTGTATTGATAAAATGAAGACAATCAGGATGTGAATATTTTAATCATGATGTACCTTTATCTTTTTTAGTTTCCCACTGGTATTTTATGTTTGGCCTTTTTATTACCCTTTTATGGTGATCATCACACTCATTTCACCTATATTTGTTGGTTATTTATTATCTTTTCTACACCACTATGTGTTTTTGGTCTTAGATGCTATATTTTTGGTATATAGTTATGGAATCAAGTTTTATTCAAGTACAAAAAATTTACACTATTTTTCTAATAATTTTATTCAAGTATATTCAAGTACCATCCTCTGGTTGACTAATCACTACTTAAAATTTATATAGTTATTCTTCATCCCCACACCTTCGTTCATCTCAAAAAAATGTATTCTTATATTGACCAAAATGTTTATGACTGCATTGAGTTCAATCAATGAAGGAGACTAGTTCTTTGGTGTAGATCATTTAGTCATAAGAGTATAAAGACACCTATGTTGACAAAAAATAATTTAGTTGACTTATTTTGTATCCACACCAACATGTTGGAACTATCGATTTACCCCCACTAGATGAAGAATGTAAATAATGCCTCTTGACAACTTTTTACTCAATGCAACTAACACTTTTTGGAACATCTAAAACATTGTCACCATGGTGGAATGACTTGGATATATGAAAAAAAGAGAGATTTTATTGTAGAGATACCCTATGTTACCTTATAAATTTAGATGGAATGTTTCTAAGTGCCATGATTTTTTGATTAATAGCTCGTCAAATTTTACCATTTTCTGGCAACTAGGGGGTCTTAAGAGAAAGCATCAATACAATGTAGTATGGAATAATCTAGCATGTTGGGGTATGAAAAAGGACCTTTCATACCATAAACCCACCCACCATAACATGTTGGAACTATTGGTTTGGATGCATGATGAACATAACAAAAATTAGGCTATTTTGCAACTTTTTTTTTAACGCAATTGACACTTTTTCCATCAATTGAAAACTTATCACCATGGGAAAATGGATTGGAGATATGAAAAATTGAAAGAGGTTATTGTATAGGGGCCATATGTGACCTTGTACCTTTAGATGGAATGGTTATAAGTGCCATGGTTTCCAAGAAAGAGCTCGTCAATTTTTTTTATTTTTCACACTTTGGTCTCTCAATAAAAATCGTCGGTTAGGGAAAACATTAGTGGTGAATCTTTGCCAATTGGCGAATTCTAGGAATTAGGCAAGTCAAAATTGGTGAATTTACTGTACCCAACAAGGTGTCCAAATCACCCAGATTTTATGAACTATCGGCCCAATGCATGTCCATTCGCCAGCGGGTTTTTTTTTACGAGGCATGTTTAGGCAATAAATTTGCCATAACAGACTACGTGTTTCCAATAGACCGATTAATATTTTTTCCTGGAATCTTGGGAGCATGTCATAAAACACCTACATATTTTCCAATACTATTAAAACACCATTATATGAGGAACCATTTTGCATTTCGCCAATTAAAATTTATAAATAGTTGCTTATGAGGATCTATTTTGCCAATAATATTTAAAAATAATTACATTTGAGGACAAATTTCACCTTGAAAATTACAAAGTATCGTTGTATAAGCACGCAAGATTCACCAAATTTTTAACATACCATTTAAAAATCCTGTGGAATTCGCCAAATATGGATTGATATAAATACAATTGAAATTGCTATTTATACTTACACTTTTTGTTTGGTTCTTAGGTTCTACTTCTCGATTCAGAAGTCAGTGAAAGCCAAAAACGTAGACTTAAAGGTGAGTGATCAATTCTTCATATTGTTATTAGTTATTAGTTATAATAATAATATTTATTTATCTGTTTTCCATTCTTTGTTCAGTCTTAAACATGATTTTGAGTAGGGAATGGGATGTATATTCTATGTCAGTCTATTCTTAAACAAGAAGACATTTTTTCCAGCTTTTATTCGAAGTGAGAGATCAATATGTTGAGAAGCAAGGGTAAGACTCCTTAGGGTAATGAAGAGACTGGGAGGCCATCAAAATGCCCAAAACATGGAGGTGCCATACAATCTTACTTTGGAATTGGAAAAGCTTCTAATCCATCAGATCAAGGTGGAGCTACATCATCAACTCTTCCACCAAATATTATTGAAGAAGGCATTCAAAATACATCACCACCACAGGAAGGTCAAGGTGAGATTGTCATTAAGTTAAATCAAAATATATCAAGTGAGGATGGCAATACCACAGAAGATGTTCCAAGGGATACCCTGGTTAGCCAAAATGAGATAATTGACTTGGATGAGGATGACGTTGGTAGCCAGAAAAGAAAAGGCAAGTCAAAATTGGGGCATGAGTGGGAAATGACAAGGAATTTTCAACTTGGTTGGTTGTCGAAGTACCCATTCATTGTACCAGTGGGGGTATCAAACAAAAAAAATATTGAAAGGGAAACATAGTTCAAATGTATGATTTATAGTTGGAAATATGGAAGAGACAAGACGTTGCAGCTAAAGCTTGACACTATAGAAAAGCATATCAATAAAGTTTACAAAAAACAAATCATAGACGAAAAGGAACAATCAGTCGTACGATGGAAATAAAAGGAAGAATGTCTTCATGTTAAGTATGCCGCGAATTATGAAGAGCATAACCATAGAATGTCGAAGCTTGAAAAATGTCAAGGTACACTTGAGGTTCATTTTGGAAAATCCATGGTAATAGCAAATCTGTCAAAAACTATTCAGATGAGTGTTGTTTTTCATATTTTGTCCAGGGGGTGTCCTATGATAGACTACCTAGAATATTTTGATTTATTATCTTATTTGAGTGTTCCCCACTTTCCCTTATCACATTGGTCAACAAACACTAGATGGGAATGGGTGAACTGTCTTGCTACAGTGGAAAAGGAAGATTTAAAGGAGAAAGTAAAAGAGTCAAATTTCATTGCATTATCTTTAGATGAAGTTACTGTGGTAGACAATACTTTTTGGGTTTGTATGCATTTGTATACTATAGAACATGTTTTCCAAGCTCATCTTCTTTGTGTTCATAAAATGAAAGACAATTCAACATCGCAAAATCTATTTGAACTAGTCAATAAATCTTTGAATGAAATTATAGGTATGGATGAGTTGACAATTGCCAAAAATTTGGTGTGTGTAGGAGTTGATGGAACTGCAGTGATGCAAGTTCAAAGGAGTAGTGTTTGCACAAAGTTACAAACTAATTGTGCACCATACATGCTTGGCATTCACTGCATCGCCCACATAATGAATTTAGCATTCAAAATTGTAAGCAAGTTTCCTACAGTATCAAAAGTTGAAAATCTAGTTTGCGAGATCCACGCATACTTTTGTCAAAGTCCCAAATGTTTCCTTGAATTTCAACATTTTTTTGAGGGAATAACACCTGGAAACAAGCTTCTCAAGGATTTCGATACCCGATGGATCTCCTTGCATGGACCAGCGCAACGATTTCTTTCAAAATATCAATCCTTGATTGGAGTGATGTACGAGCATCGCAACACAGTAGACAAAGCTCCTAAACTCTTACATAGGTTAAGCGATATAGAGACACTCTTGACTTTATCTAGTCTTCTCCCCATGTTGGATGAGATGAACAATCTTGTAAAGAAAGCCCAAGACATAATTATGTATATTTATGAGTATGCCAATCTACGTAAACTTACATGCTTGGCCCTCGATCATCTATATCTAGATCTAACACAAGAAGGCACACATTATTTGATGTGGTAGAAAATTACTGATTTGAATAATCCTAATAATTATTTATAGTTTAATGCAAGCGGGCACTTATGTATCTATGTACGTGGATATGAGATACCAATGTACCATTGTAAGACAACCAGGCACTCTAGTAGAGAAGTAGTTGTTAACGAGGAAGATTTTAACGACATTGTTGAATCTGTTGGTGATAATTTGAAGGAAATTGCAAAATCTCTTTCCTCAGAGATTCGTGAAAGATTCCCTCGACATGAAATACTTGAAGCCATGGGTATTGTGTATCCTCAATTTTGGGTAAACCGAGATAACCCAAAATATTTTCATGATCAAGTAAAAATCTTGATCAAACAGTTTTCGAAAAAGGTAACATACAATGAGTAGACAATAGAAGGAATTTTAAATGAAAATAAGCTTAGATCACAATGTAGAATTTTTGCAACAACTATGAGGGACCAGTATAAATCCATGGGCAAGGAGAAGGCCTTTGAACCGAGATCAATAAAAAAGGTTTGGAAAAGCTTAGGTCAGAGTGAAATATTGCGTGGTTCAATATCAAAATATTTCAAACTTGTTGATTTATGTCAAACAATGATATTGGGGTCGGTGGAGGATGAGATATTTTTTAGTACATTGGGGTTTTTGAAATCAAAGTTAAGAAAAAAACTGGACAAGAATTTGGAAAATTGCGTGAGGATGAAAGGAACTGCATATAATGTCAAAAAAAATCATTTTCAAAGGGCACTCACAATATGGAGGTCCACATGTGAAAGAAGAGGGGCCGAGTTGTGCAACATAGGCACTCCAGTTCTAAGCGATGGTACTAGTGGTATTGGTAGTAGCAATGGGACTAGGACATATGACAATGATATTGAAATTGACACAAATCACACAATGAATGTTGAATTTGAGACATAGGTCGAAGAAAGTGAAGAGCGGACTCAGAATCAAGATGACTCTTTTACTTTATCTCAAGATGAGCATCAGGTTGAGGAACCTGACTTCATTTGGGAAATGGAAGAGAATTAGTAGGTTTTAGGTATTTTTACTACACTTCATGAATCATTTTCCATTGTTCCAAAGTCCAAACTGTAGTTGATGATATTTTATATTTTATTCAATGAACATTGAAATTGTGAATCATTTCACTTCATGATATCTTATTTTATATTGCACTGCATGAATCATATTCCAAAGTCAAACTGCAGTTGATGATATTTAATATTGTATTCAAATAAATTGTGAATCGTTGTACTTCATGATATTTTATTTTATATTGCACTTCATGATATTTTATTTTATATTGCACTTCATGAATCATATGCCAAACTGTAGTTGATGATATTTTATATTGTATTCCATTATATTGTAGTTTGTTTCCTCTCATATATAAGAAAGATCAAGACCTGAATAGGCAATCATCACATCATTTTTAATTAGACTTTAGTGTAGAAAATAGTAAGAAGATATATAATAGATTGCACCAATTCGCCCATCCATCTCATATCATAAACTACTTTTATAATGCATATAATTTGAAGATAAATACAATGGAGAAGGTTACACATAATTATTGATTTTCTTTCGAGTGTTCAACTGCTGTGGATTCATATGCTTATATGTTATTAACTTATTTGGAAAATTGGTTGTCTCCAAAGTGGTTGTTTATGTTATTCAAATTGAGTGTGTGGAAGTACATTTAATTTTTCAGTACATTGAATTTGAATTCTTCAGGAATAGGGATTGTGACCATGGGGTTTTATATTTATTTGTGGATATGATCAAGTAGTAATGTGGGCCATGGTGGAGCTCTCAAAATTTTCCACAATTTTTCTCATTCCTAGTTTCATTGGTGTTTGGCATCACTGGTTTGCATTGGGGTTTAGGGTTTTGGTCTTGAAAAAACCTTTGCCTTTGGGTCCTTTGTTTCATTTTGATCTAGGTGTTCTAATCTTGCGTTGACCTGTTGTTCCAGGTTTTCGGTTGCATAAGTCATGGTTGGATCTTTTTATGTCATTCATGTTACCGACCCCTTTTACTTAGCTTGTCATTCTTTTCCACCTTGGGACCTAGTTTTAATCTTCGCTTAATGTTGGGTTGATTAATTTAAATAATATTAGACATGTGTCTAATATTCCATCCTTAAGTGTTGTGCCCCGTATGCCTAGTTGGTCCCCTTTCTTATGAATAACAATTATTGCATGTGCAGGTTATTTGACCGTCAGATGGATAAGCCAAATCTTGACCATTCCTCATTGGCCTCACAAGGATTATTGATGATGTCACAAATATGTTGCGAGGTGTACGAGATGTTGCCACATGTCACCTACAGTCGTGGGGCCTAGTCCTTGTTCACCTGTGGTTTTAATAAAGTTGTCAAATCAATGGTCGTCATGTAATGATGAAGATTGATCGTGGTCGTCCCTTGCAGACCTTGCACGATTAAAATAATGTCTTTAAGGATGCTACAAGGTGTACTAGATGGTGACGCACGGATTCCAATTTCATGTATGAAGCAATATAGAGTGGGACCTGCTCACATTGAGGTGGTGTCTTGTCGTTGAGTTTTCATTCACCAAGAATTTGGTGGGTGAATGTGGAATTTTCAAACCATCTTGACTCAATCTGAGCCGCTTGTTCTTGCTTGATGGGATTGAGGTCGACGATTGATATTCAAAGTGGGTAAACACTATACAATACCTAGTTTTAATCTTCACTTAATGTTGGGTCGATTAATTTTCATAATATTAGACCTGTGTCTAATATTCCATCCTTTAAGGGTTGTGCCCCGTATGCCTAGTATGTCCCCTTTCTTATGAATAAAAATTATCGCATGTGCATTTTTTTTGACCGTCAGATAGATAAGCTGAATCTTGACCATTCATCACTGGCCTCACAAGGATTATCGATGATGTCACAAATATGTTGCGAGGTGTGCGAGATGTTGCCACATGTCACCTACGGTTGTGGGCCCTAGTCCTTGTTCACCTGCGGTTTTAATAAAGCAGTCAAATCAATGGTTGTCATGTAATGATGAAGATTGATTGTGGTCATCCCTCGCAGACCTCACAAAATTAAAATAATGTCTTTAAGGATGATGCAAGGTGTGCGAGATGGTGATGCATGGATGTCAATGTCATGTACGAAGAAATCTGGAGTGGGATTCGCTCACGCTGAGGTGGTGTCTTGTCGCTGAGTTTTTATTCGCCAAGAATTTGGTGGGTGAACGTGGCATTTTCAAACCATCTTGACTCAATCTGAGTCACTTGTTCTTTCTTGATGGGATTAAGGTCGACGACTGATATTCAAATTGGGTAAACAGTGTACGATAGCCATCGTTTCTCATGTGAGTGAATAGTAATGGTGGAGTTGAGTCTGAGCCACCAAATTTAATGCTAAAAGTTTCTTGAATTGCTATTTTCATGTTCAATTCCGTGTTGAGAAAGAATTCCTAGGTACCCAACGACACGAGCAATTTCCTATAAGTCTAGCAAAATTGTAAGTAACGTATGCACCACGCTCTCTGTTTTTTGAAAGTCTTGTTGATTTTTGGAAGGCAAGTATAGATTGTGTTTTGTTTTGTTTTAAAGCTCGTATTGGTTTATTTGCTTTAAAATTGTTTTAAAGCTTGTCAAGAAATAACTGCCAATACCTTTTAAATTGTAAAACTACTGTGTTTAAGGCTGCAAGCTAGAGGTTAAACTCCCATAGACTTTCCAATACCCCAAAACCCTAGCTCGAATTTTAATCTGTCTTCTGAAATGGCACTCAAAACCTAAAGTTCTGGCTCATAAACTTCCACTAGGTCCTTTTCTCAGGATGTTATAGATATATTGAAACCCTCCACCAATAAGAAGCTTGAGGGAAAGGCTTTGTTTTACAGGCCCCAAGTTTTAGAAGGGTTAACTGATAAACAATGTGCAATTCAAGATGCTGAGGTGCCATACATAGGTTGGAAATTATTTTCTAATTGGTTTGGGAACTGAAATTTGGGTGTTCCTTTGTGTAATCCTTGGAGGTTAGACCTTGGCAAGCTGGTGGTACCGAATGTGTATCTAGATGACTTGTTGAAGGATGTTGCAGAGAGATATGATCCTATGACCAAAATTTTCAGGACATACAATGGTGTGGAAATGGTTAGAATAACCAAGGAGGAGATTGTAGAAGTTTTTGATCTGCACGAATGAAATAAGGATATGGTTCCTATTGATATTCAAGCCTTCAGAGAAGAATATAGAAATACCAATTTTTGGCATTTGAAAAGAAAATATTAATAAAATAATATTGAAGACATGCCTTTAAATTACCAATACACGTGGCACTCCATAAACACGAGCTTCTGACAAATACAGGTTTTGGGGGCTTCTGACAGTATAGACATTGCCCCAGCATTAACCTTACTCCTTACACAATCAACTAGCAATAGAACTAATTGCAAATACCATTTAACTAGCAATCGCATCTTGGTGTGCATCTTGGTGTGCAATGGGTAGGCCGAAAAGGTGTGAAAGGTCAATTAAAAAAAATGGTTTATTTTTTTGTATACATTTGTGTAGTACATGAGGTCAATTGATAGTAAATTTAGATCTTACATCTTTATTGTTAACTAAGCTGTATTATTTTTACTTCATATTAATAAATATTAACTTATTTAAATTGTATAGTAATAATATAATATAAAAATAAGTCAATTTTAAAATATATTAATAAGAAATTATATCAATATATTTATTTATATATAATGTATCATTACTTATAAATATATATATTTTAATATATTATTTTTAAAAAATATAAATTTATATTATAAAATAACAGTATGATGCATTATTACCATTTAACTAGAAACATATACAGTTTAAATGAAGTGCATCTATAGGTTTCTCTTTTGAATGTAACCTATTTTAGACATGGTTCGTTGCTTCAAGGTCTATAAGAAAAAAACAAAACCATGGGATTTCCTAATAGGGGCTTGGGAAATTTACAGAAATAAAGAGTTAAAAAGAAATGTGAATCCTGAGCTACTAGTTGATGTTCAAGATGTTGGAGGTGACAGCACACCAGCATAAGATTGTTGAATTAGGTTCAGATAATTAATTCTATCTTCTAAGCTAGAATTGATAATTTGATTTTGATAAGGAGATTACAGTCATATATAGAGTTGTAAGCCCATCTATTATTTTACTAACATGTTTTTAATAGCCTTCTAGTATGTGAACTTGTGGGCAGTCTTAGTTTATATTAACATATAGGTTTATGTAATCAATTTTGTTGATAATTGAATTGTAGATAGGAGAAAATAGAGAAGGCGATGGATCACAATAATGGCATATAAGTTACAAGGTTCTGGAAGAAGATGTATGATGGTCCATATACAGTCACTTATAATTTCATTTATTCACTTACCTTGTTGTCAGCTTTTGGATGCCTTTTTTGGTATGGTCCAAGTTTGACTAAAGTTTTGCTATATAATTTATATTGCTTAAATAATTTGTTTATGGAGACAATAGTGCATAGTAGAACTAATATGATATGTAGGTAATGGGGTGAGGCTTAAGCATTAAAAATACCCTTTCTTCGAAGGGAAAACTTCTAGAGAGCAAGTTTATTTACAAGGAAAAGATATCTACATTGCATCCAATTCATTTGCAAGTTGGATTTTACTCTAAATTATCTCAATCGTGTGTTTGTGGCAAGGGCTAGGAATATTATGGATACTATTACTCTCTTTTCCTTTCCCTTTCCATTTCCATCTATCTTCTCATGTGCAAGGACATCATTTGCACCCACCAACGCCACCATGTAAAGTGCACCGATCAACATCTTTGCAGCCATTTGGGTAGAAATATTGTAAAGTGCACCGATCAACATCTTTGCAGCCATTTGGGTAGAAATATTGTTATGACTTTTTGCTCTGTCTATTAGACAAATTTGGGTTGCATCTCTGTATTGAGTACCTATGCTCTTGGAAGATTTGTCCATGTGTAGATGAAATCTATTATGCTTATCACTTGCAGTTGTTTGTTATAATTCAATAGTGTTGAAGTTGGTCTATCAACTCTTACATTGTACGTATTGTTGACTATTGACTACGTGTGAAGCCAAGTCAGCCTGTAACGGCTGGGCCTTGTAACTACAACCTATGTTTGGCAAACTGCAGAATTGCTAGCGCTCTCAGTCCTGTACATGTCTTTGCATTTGGAGAATCTTCTGTACGAAGATGTAATGAAGCTTTATGCTGGTTGAAGATGTATTCTTCATTTCTTTTTGCTGCAAATTCTTCTGGTTGTTTTCCTGTTGTTTTAAAATTCAACAATTGGTATTAGAGCCATGGAGAAGTATTGAACAGAGATGGAAGACGATTGGGTGTTTGATCCCGGAGCTGGATGCTTTTATATAGTGAAGAGACAAGTTGAAGATGAAGTTTTAGATGATGAAGTTGATTCCATCATTGAAGAATTTCATAGAAAATTAGATTCAGTAGAAAGGAATGTGCTAGTGCAACATGAAACAAGGCGCCGTATTCATTGGTGGGATGACTAGAAAAATGAGAAAGACTCGGTTGAAGAGGAGGATGCTAGGTTTGTTTCCTTCTCAAATCTTGATGCAATTGAGGCTGCCATTGTCAAAGAAAAAGAAGATAACAAAGAGGGTTTGAAGCAATCGCTGGTTAAACAAGGAGAGATGCAATCTGGAACCAGGCAAGTGAAGATGAACTTGAGAAAGAGGCCGAGAATCAAGAGGATTACCTAAACAAAGAAGTTGAGATCCTAAAGGAAGAGATTTTGATGCTCAAAGAGCGAATTTTTTGTATGGAGAAGGAACTAGGGGCAAGCTTGTTATAAGAGGCAAGGGTTTTGTTAAAAAGGGCAGATTACAATAGAAGCGACATCTGAAATGTAAGGTGAGAAATTATGATTACATTGCTAAGGAGTTTAAAGTATTTCATGAGGAAACAACTATTGTTGTTGAATGCGAAATTGTGCCAATGGAAATAGATGAAGCTCCTGCTTGTTTGGCTGCTGAGTATCTCACCTCGGAAGTTCTAGTTAGTAAAATGCCTGCACTTTCTATTACTGTTGGAATGGTAGAGTCTGGAGGAGAAAGTGACGATGCAGGTGAGGTTTTTGGGAAAGAAGTTGTCGATCTTGCCATTGATGTTCTTATGGGTGGTGTTGATCATGATTCCCCAAGCACTACCCAGGTGAGGTATTTGTGGTAAAGGCCTATGCAGGATTTGGGAGGCGAGGATTTTGACATGCTAGACGAATCAGAGAGCCTACAAAGGCTGAAGGAAACAAAGGGAACAACAGCAATGGATGCGCCGAAACAAGACATGGATGCACCGTTTTAGGACCTGGATGCATCGATATAGGACATGGATGCGTCGTTTAAGGTTGTGGATGCGCCACTTCAGGTAGTGGATGCGTCGTTTCATCCAAAGGCAAAAATGTTTTTTGATAATCCATTATTCGAACCCGAGGCAGACATAGTTTATGATAATCCATTATTCGAGTCCCAAGTTGAAGACAAACTTGCGAAAGAGTGGGAGTTTTCTGGAAAGAAAAAAGATGAAGAATTAAAGAAGGAATTGGTTGAACTGGATGACTTGGATGTTGATCTCCCTCCTAACACTAGTTCAGGAAATACAAAAAACTCATTGTTTGAGACAGGGTTTGGTAATGTCATTGATGTTGACATGGAGCCCATTGGTGTTGGGTATGGTTATTGAAGTGGTCATAATGTTACTACATATGGTGGTGGATATGACAGTGCAGCTGTGTTTGCATGGAAAGGGAAGACCCTTCAAGAGTATTGGTGGTGTACAAACAAGTTTTTGGATTAGGGCCATGGTGGAGGTCCACATTTGATTCTGGTTGTGGGGGAGGAAATGGAAAGCTTAAAATCCATGGAGGTTATTAAATCCAATGTGCTTTGGAGGAGACTAATCCGAAGCGTTCATGAACAAAATTTGGCAAAGCTAAAATCTTCATTGGGGTTGATGTAAATGCCTGCAGTGGGGGATATCTCAGTGCAGCTCTCTTTCCGGTCTGACTTGTCTTCAAGTGGGAGATTGTTGACTACTAACTACGTGTGAAGCCAAGTCAGCCTGTAATGGCTGGGCTTTGTAACTGCAGCCTATGTTTGGCAAACTGCAGAATTGTTGGTGTTCCCACTCTTGTGCATGTCTTTGCATTTGGAGAATCTTTTGTACGAAGATGCAATGAAGCTTAATGCTAGTTGAAGATGTATTCTTCATTTCTTTTTGCTGCAAATTCTTCTGGTTGTTTTTCTGCTGTTTTAAAATTCAAAACGTACTCCCTTAACTTGATGCTTCTCATGAGTTGCTTGTTATGAGTTTGAAGAGTCTTGTGATGCTACTTATTTTTTAAGATAAAAATTTCTTTAGGAGAGTGTTTCCTGTTCTTGTGGATGGATTTATTAGTTTATTGAAAGTTTTGTTTTTATTTGCTACTTGCATTTGCTCTGCAGTTTTCATATGGTAAGAATGCTCTCTAGAGTATCTTTGCTCTGTAGTCCAGAGATAAAAGTGGAAGAAAACAGGGGGGCCATAGTGAAAAGGTGTAATATATTCATAAGATCACCTCTATTTTTTTTCAATCTCGTGTCAATGTCAGCCTATGCCTAGTCCCAAGTACTGACAGATTAGTAAATACTTCTGAGTATTTTGAGCTATTTTTCTTCAAACTTTATCTATAGTATAGGAAAAGGTTTGCTTTTCAACTTTTATATTTACTTCTTTGGGTACACGTCGATCACTCCTATCACTTATTCTAAGCCAGTTATAATTTCACTTGTCTACTGTAATGATCTTCCAAGTGAGCAATTTTTTGGTATCCGAGTTCATCGAAGTCTTCATGATCGACTGCACAAACATAAGGAGAATTCATCAACTCCATTGTTTATTGAAATTAGTTTAGGAATTTGTTTATCATTTCTGAAATCAGTGATTTGGGGTGGTTCTTTTGTATGATAGGTTGGAGACTAATCTAATTAGAAAAGAAAGAGGGGTTCCTCCTTAAATTCAGTATAACAGGTCAAAAGACCAAAACTTGCTGATTACAAAATGAATTTTTCCCATGATATGATTGGAAAATTTTGCAGGAAAGTGAGCACTAGTCCTTGGCCTTTAGTTTTAGATCAGTTCGATGGGTAAGCCTCTACATTCATATCACATTTATGGTATTTTAAAATCAATCTGCGTTCTCAAAGGCAACACTTTAACTGTCAGCCTTTATTTCTGACAAAATACTTCTGGTTGGAATGGGAATTTCAGAGACTTGGGAAAGCTTGAGGGTAGAGTATGCACTTGGGTTATGCAACATCTCTGGAGAAAGAGAGTTGATGGTCTTCTTGGGGTAGAAATGACTTCCTTTTCTGGGTTCCAGAAAACATCATGCGCACCAATCAAGCCATACGAAGTTTTTATCAGCCATCATGGACTCGACACCAAAAACATCCTCGCGAGCTTCATCTATCAAACTATCTCTGAGAGAAGAGTGAATGTGTTAATCAATAGAGAGGAATTTGTTCTTGGAAAGGAGCTACCCTCTACAATACCCGAAGCAATCTCCACTTCTTCAGTTCAGATAGCCATTTTGTCCGCCAATCTTTGGCAATGAATGCCAGACTGAGGAATGCACATAAACTCTTCTCTGCATGTGCCAAAGTGGGAGATTTGGAACAGGGTATGGACATCGATCAAAGCATATCATGGAACAGGGATTTTTCAGATTCTCCCTGCCTGTGCAAAAATGGGGGCTTTGGAACACGGTATGGACATCCATCAAAGCATAGAGGACTTTTGCGTAGTCTGCTTCGAGTTTCTGCAGTGGAAATAATAATTCGAAGTGACATTTGGACTGCAGCAGTGAACAAAATCTATCAAAAAAGATATTGCATTTATTGCCAGCAACATTCCATGGGGAAAGCAGTAAAAAGCGAAAAAAAAACAGCCAAAAAAATGGCGAAAAATGATGAACGGATGAGATTCGTTAAACTGCCTTGCAACGCCTCTCCAGGCTTTGGAACCGTTCACAGATAAAATGAGTTCGTGAAACTCAAATAAAGAGACGAAGGCGTAATAATTGATTTCACCTATTTGACTAACAAATAGAAATTTCCTTGTATGTCTTTCATTAAAGTATTACAATCAAGGGGTATATAAGTACCTATCCCTTAGCATCACCTAAACTATGTATAGAATCATGCATATTTTAATTACAGAACAGACTTGCTTTCAATGATTTTCTACGAGTCACAAGTAGCCTAAAATACATTATATACATAGTTGTTTTAACAGTACACATGGAGGCTTGCATGCACTCTCTTATCTATATAACTGGGTGCTATTTGTGGTGCAAATGGTTACATAACATTATGGCACTAACATTGACCTATAGATATAGATAGATACCATTTAACAATTGATTTCACCTATTTCGAATTGCCTTGTATGTCTTTCATCAAATCCCTTGAGCTAGGACAATAAAGAATAGTTCTAAAATCTCAGTTTTGGCCTGACTCCTGTGGATGGACAATTTGAGCATCATTTCATTTCTTCTGAAATTTCAAGTATTTTATGCAGTTCTCGGTTAAGACATTTATAAGCCTTCTGACAACAAAATAGCAATGGATTTCAGAATAAGTACCATTTTCCAAATTATTTCACCCGTTTAAGCACCATTTTCCAAATTATTTCACCCGTTTAAGCACCATTTTCCAAATTATTTCACCTGTTTAACAGACAAATAGAAATTGCCTTCATTATTAGACTTTTCTACCCCTAAAATTTATTGCCATGCCCATTCATATCAAGTCCCTGGAAACAGAGTACCAATCAAAGGCCAAAAAGTTCATTAAACATTTTAATTGCATTAGCTTTTTTTAAAATCGAAGCATTTGACACAAGTTTTCAAGCAGACAAAAATAAATATCTGAATGATAATAATGTGGATCAATGCTAGCGAAGCCTTAATATATCAAAGAATTTGTGATTAAGCTGTTTGATAAAACTTCTCAATGGACCAGAATTTATAACTTTCCTTAACATGGGTAACCATATTTCTGTAAAATTGAAATGGAAAAAAGAAACAAACTGAAAAGATACCATGTTAATTTTTTAATCATGAAAAATACCGGAATTTATAAGTTTCTTTACAATCTGTAATACAAATCAGAATTATATTCCAAGCATATACATTGAACTTCTTGAACAGACAATCCAGATAATGTCTGTAAGTCATACAACAGGCAGTCGACACTATTGGGTTATAACATCCCTGGGATTCTATGATTATCAAAACACAGAAATCCTGCCTCTGCATCTCACAAAATAGAGTATGCCTCTCTTTGAGAACATATGGTGTCTGTTAATTTGAATCACTAAGACATAGTCAAAACTTGCACGTTACAAAGTAGCTAGCTTTCTCTAATAAAAATCATGTTGCACTCATATATGTTGAGTTTCTTAATGCATGGTATTTACATGTGTCTACAACTCCTACCATGGGCACTCAATTATATTGTCACTTCCAGCAAACTTCATATAGAGCTGAGAGAGCTCCAGGAAACAATCATCAAGTAATGTACATAACTATTGCTCATCCATATCATCTGTTTTGTACGAAACCAAAGTATCAATTCTATGTATCTGCAGAAAGAAAGAATGAAATCAAGCAATTAGTACAGAACGGAATTGTATAGCATGCATCTTCTTCAAAAGCTGCTTGTATAGCATGCATTGAGGTTTGACCTCCCAAAACCCTAAGCAATGGACTAAAGCCCTCCCATGCATTCCTCTTTGTACGGAGCTTGACACTCCTCATGGGGTGACACTCCATATGGGGATGCTAGAAAACCTCAAGTTATGAAAAGATAACTTGTGAATTGAGAGACAAATGTGCTTACCTTGGTGTCAAAAGAATGCAACTTCACTATTTGAGCATTTTTTATCAATCTGGCATCAGTCTCCAACCAAGTTACTGGGACTGACAAATCCCTATCTGTGTAGGCAAGTACATCAAATGTGCCTGCAGCAAAGAAAATAGCATTAGTTCAATATACAGTTTTAGAAGACAAATTAGTAATTGTCTACAATATTTTAAAATGAGAGCACCTAGCAGATATTTGTCTGGAGAACCATCCAGATTTGATCTGATTTAATTTAATTCAAATATTAATGTCCACAAGTTAGGAACCAAATATTTCATTCAATTTCATTCAAATATTGTCATTGTTATTAATTGAAGTAGAGAAGTATACTATCTTTCCTTAGGGTCAATCTGATGCGGATATAATTGCCACTCAAAGCCTAAGAACCGCTCAAAATGTCAAGACAAAAATGACGAGACGCGTACTTACATGGCTCATCAAGACATGGGAGGTAGGTGATGCTAGATGTAATTTGCCGCGTGATAGCCTGAATCTCTCTCATTATTTCTTTGTCACTCTTCTGTCTGGAGACACTGCAAACAGATATAAAATTCATGTTCCTTTTCTTTCATTATAGAATTCTGAAAAGAAAAGAAAAAGTGCTTCTGTGAAGGTTACAAAATGACCAGAAGAGCACAATGACAGAATATGGTATCACACCCTTTCTGGACGACTTCCTTATCAGTCTCAATATTGAAATTCCATCTTTCAAGCACCTCTGATGAGGCTTTGCTCATTATCACCAGAACAATTCTCTGCAGCTTTCCACACCCCAGCCACTCTGATCAAGACAGTTCTAAGAATAAGCAACCAAAACTCGTGAAGATTTCCCACAAGCCGCAGCATGCAAAAGTCCAAGATAGGCGAAATTCCACAAATAATGAGAAACTTATAATTTTGAGTAGAGACCTAGCAAACCATACCCACATGCATTCCAAGAAGAGAAAACAGGAAACAAAAGAAATTCTTAATCCCTTATATTTGAGGGTTCACAAGAAAAGAATAAACCCTAAACCCAATATATAATAGCTGAAAGTCAGAGGACAATCCATGCAAAAAGTGAACCCTACCACATCAAATTTATCATCCAAACCCCATTTCAAGAATAACAATTATCATGCATAACACGGCATATAGAAACAGAGAGAAACCCAAAGCACCTCAACCCCAAAATTGTCCAGAAAACGTCAAATCAAAATGTGAGAAATTCTCAACAAATTACGTAAATCTTTCAAAGAATAACAACACATTTCAAACCCAAACCATGTAAGTTTTAAAATCTCAATGGAAAACAACCTAAACCTAAGCATTCCCAAACCAGACAAACACCAAATTTCAAAACAGAATAGAGAAAGATTAAGGAGTAATCGGTAACACCTAGCCCCAATGTTGCCCACCTGCTAGTTGAGAAGTTATGGAGGCAATGTAAGCCTTGACTTCTTCGTCCTGTATCAGCAGCATGGGAATGCCATACTTCCTGACCTTGCTAAATTGCTCTTCAGGATAAATGCCTCGGTTGTACAGAATACTGTAAAAATCCAGAAAAGTCAAAAATCGTAAATGGGTCTCTATAACTGTCCTTCACAAGATGTTTTAAAAGGTAAAAGATAAAACAGAAGTGCATGAAGGAATGCATACCTGTTGGCTGCATAAGCTGCCCATTCAGGCAACACAAATCAATGCATCAGCAAGATTGAGAGGCATCAATCCAGGAAATTAATTACCAAACATAATCTATTTAAAAAAGCAGCAAGTTGGATTTGTGGAATCCACAATGGAGTAATTTAAAGGCCTGTTTGAGGTAAGTTACCAAAGAACTCGCTGACAATGGCTGCCGAGCCCTTGAGAGTGATAATATCCCGGGCAATGCGTGCACAACTCATCGCGTGGCTCAATAAATTGCGTACGTGCGCTGTTTCTTGTTTAGGATATGTCAAAAATATAACGAAGCAGAGCAGGTCGGCCAAGGGCTTTAAATAAACAGTGAGAACCTTTAACGGCTATTTCCGCCGCTCCTCTCATTTTAAATTATATATCTTTTAAATTCATTATTAATCCAGTAGTGTATTAGATTGGATTCACAGTTAATATAGCATGGCCGTGAGAATTTAAATCCATGTATAATATAGTCATGGTTTATTTCACTTCCGTTTCTCCAGTAATATAGTTCCTTTTATATTATATGATCTTCCTTTCTAAGAGGTTTTTGAAATTAAAATTTCCAGAGTTCTTCCATATGGAACTTAATGTATCATTCATAATGAGTTGACCTCTTTTACTTTTTACCCAATCTATTATTACTGATAATAAAGTTAAAGCTATAGTAGTTTGAATTTAGTGAAGTATCCTAATACCTGCGAGTCTTATTGTAGAAGAAGACTTGTATATCATTATAAATGAGTTATGAAGAAAGGTGTGATTTCTACTTAGAAATTAAGTAATTTTTTTTGGGCGAATTCATGAGATTATTGATAGCTCTTGACTTTTCTATTGTTTTATTGTTATTTTTATAGCTTTTAATTCTTCTATTGTTTCATTGTTATTGAAAAACAACTTTTTTATGGACCTTTTAGCCAACTCATCAAGGGTCGCCATGAATGAATGGGTGGGATTTGAAGCTCTTATGAAAATAGACAAATATAGCTTTAACTCTATAGGTATCCACCCACCTCTTCATATCATGGGCAATGGATTATTTCAAAGTTTATATTTGTTTACCTTTTTTTGGCTCCTTTTATAGTAAGTGTGGCCTAATACTTGGTTTGTAAACTTGCTATGTGAAGGGGGAACAAATTTTATGTATTTTCTACTATTGTTTAGTGAAGATAAAATGGTCATAGAATCCTTTGATGGGCTAGACCTTTTATCTAGGAAATGTCTTCATATGATTTGTATTGCTTTCTAAATTTGAAAAGTTTTAATTAGAAACATTTTAAGAGAAGAGAGTTGGATATAAGGATAGAGAAATAAATGCATTCTCATATGTGGCTAACACTTCTATTGTTAATTTGACTACAAAAGTTTGTGTTAGTGATCTTATTGTATGAATAATGGCTACCTTAGTTAAGGGGAAAAAATGCCCCATCAAGAGGACATACTCTACATTTAGGAAGCTCTTCATTTTTACCATAATTGGGGAAGACTCCAAATAATGAACTAAATTTTGTTGAATTGTTGTATATTCATAAGTAGAGAGTTATAAAAGAGACTTTATGTCCCTTTTTTCTTGCTTTGGAGAAAAATGTCATGGTTGTAAATTTAGTGCAATTTCAATTGGCCTTCCGAGCCTAGAGTTATATCTTTTGAAACACTTCCAATGCATGTCTTGCACAACAAGTTCCCTACCTCCTACTCCTCAATCGCTTACAACTAAAAGGGATTATTTTTCTCTTGTGTGTCATCTTTAGAGTAGCCCACTTTAAGGAAACAAATTTTACCTCGCAAAAACTTATTTATTTCAAATCTAGAAAAGGTCCTTAAAGAATCTTTATGTTTTCATAGCTCAAGATGGTATTATTTGGTGGAATAAATGTTGGAGGGTTTCCTTAATTAAACTCAAAGATATCAAATCAATCCCTACCTTCTAGGAGCTCCCAATCTTGGCACATAGGAAAAGAGGACATGGTGTCAGTAATAGAGGTGGATGTAAATGTAGTCATCATTGCGAGAGAGATTATGATAGAAATGATGTTATTTTTTCTTTGACTAGGAGAAAATCAATGTTGATACACAACATGATATGGTAGTTGAGGTTGAGATGTATGTAGGGACCAACATGAGCTTAGAGTGGAAGGTACCAAAAAGTGTAAATGGTAATTAGTTGATTTGTTAAGCCTCCACCTTATCACAAGCTCTATCTCTTGGTGTTTATTCTTATTTTTTCATACCTAGTTATGATTGTAGAGTAGAAAAGTGCATACCTTACACTTTTCCCCTTTCCTTTACACCAATTTGAATATATTTTTATGTTCTTGAGTTGGCCTTAAGTCCTAAAAGGCCTAAAGCTATATGTTTTGAGTCATTTATTTAAAGGCATCGTCGTATTTCATTTCAATCATCGCATGCCCACATATAAATTGAATATCATGAAAAGAATATAATCAAAATAAGGAAACATAATTGTCACTAACAATTGTAGTTATAATTATCAACTCTTTCTCTACAACATCATCTAATACCTCTATAATTTATTTTTATCTCACTATTAAATTTACTTAGGGCTTAACTACTAACAATAAAGTTAATTTCTCTTCACCATTGTTATACGAAGTCATATCGGTGCTTTTAGCACAACCCACATTTTCCTTATATAGATATACATGAAGTGAACATCTTATACATATATTCAAGGTCAAATTTTATAGAGGATGGAATCATGTGAGAAGGGCATAATCACATGTGATTATGTCCCTCCATGAATCCATCCTTACTCCCTTGCTAATATTTTTCATTTGAAAGTTTACATAAAGATGCATGCAATGATAGATGAGTAAAGTTTTTTTATATTTATGATTATGCTTGAAATAAACTTGCTACGAATGATTTGTCATGCACATGTGTGTCTTTTGGAGATATGAATCTACTAGTATAAAGGAAAGTGAAGGAATATCATCCAAACAATATCCTTTTAAAAATATGTTTACTTCTCTTTTTACTTTAAAATACATGACACATGTAGATTCACATGCACACTAAATGGGAAAAAAAATAGAGGATAAAACTACACACTTTGAGCTTTTACCAATTTTTACACGTACTTTATCCTTGTATTGAGATATATCTATTTGGTATTCAATTGGGTCATTTATGCATAAAATGTGATAGAACCTAGAAAACACTTCTCCATTCAAATGTACACATCACCTTTTATACATTTAGAAATATCATGATCATAATCATGGATGTGACTCTATCCCTTGGGTAAAAGCACTAGCATGATTATGTCCACCTAAATTTATATTCATTTATTACATATTTCAAGTCTCGAAAATAAAACCATTATTCATTAGCTTATGTACCAAAGTTTCCAAATTGAGGTCTAGATTATATTTAAATATATGCACTAGGTCATTAGTATTATAATCACTCATTGATCAGTGAGATAACAAGGGATTATATAGAAGGAAACAAGTGAATTTACCAATCATAGGCTTGCATTAGTATCCTACAATCATAGGATTGCATCAATCTTCATTATAGAAATACTATATAATTGTATCTTTGATCATGTGAATAACAATATGGGTCTGACCAAGATGTGAGAAAACATCAAAAATTAACTCTCACACAAAAAATTCATTAAAGTGTTCCTCAAAACTATATGGTACATTCAAATACAAAAAGAAGATGAGTCAAATTTTAGGTTTTTTAGTCATAAAGAATGAGATCATGGATAAAGGATGAGATTCATTACACAATTAGGTTCAATCACAACACATCAATCAACTTGACATAATGAGATAGCTAAATAACATCTTCTACCTCTCTCTTTCAATTGTATTTACATGGCATGACTCAACTCCTTGTATCTAGTGTGTTAATTAGTGATTGACTAATTTTATTCATGTAATTATTTGGATGATATACATTTTAGGGTGTCTTGTTCCCTATAATCATATGTAATCCTTAATTTATGTATTTTTAATATCCTCACTCACACACCCAATTTTAACTAGACATGTGAATATATACACTTTATAAATTATTAAATATGATGCTTCAATAAAAATAATATGCTATCAAATATGAAAGAAGGTAATCTAAAATTAAGAGTATAAATGTTATTTTCAAATCAAATTTATGAATCATATGGTCATCAATCATCCATTTTTTTCTAGTAATATAATTACTTTTAAAAGGCTAAAAAAATATTCATGTGCCAACATGCATGATTTTTCATAAACCAAAAAAAATCTTAACATTTAATAATTGTAGGAAACTTATGCCGACGATATAAAGTATAAAATCGGCTCATGTTATATTCCATAAAAGTTCAATCATAAGATTTGATACAAATTACATCTAAAATAATTTACAATAAATTCAACCAATAATGACTACATTATCTAACCATACATTAGGTTCATACTATAACCTATCAAGAGAATACAAATATGTATAGGAAACAAACCCAAAAAATCATATATACAATAGTGGCTTGATATCCAAAATACAATAACCATTGTAAGCAGGGATAACTTTAGTGGTGAATCTTCGCCAATTGGCGAATTCCGGGAATCAGGCAAATCGAATTTAGTGAATTCTAGGTATCCAGCAAGGTGTTCAAATCGCCTGGATTTCATGAACTATCGGTCCAATGCATGTCCATTTTCCAACGGTTTTTTTTTACGAGGCATGTTTAGGCAATCCCAGGGAGCATGTCATAAAACACCAACATATTCGCCAATACTATTAAAACAACAGTATATGAGGACCCATTTCACCAATTAAAATTTAAAAATAGTCGCTTGTGAAGACCCATTCGCCAATTAAAATTTATAAATAGTTGCTTATGAGGACCTATTTGGCCTTGGAAATTACAAGGTATCGTTGTATAAGCACGCGATATTCGCCAAATTTTTAACATACCATTTAAAAATCCCATGGAATTCGCCAAATATGGATTGATATAAATACAATTGAAACTATTATTTGTTCTTACACATTTTGTTCGGTTTTGAGGTTCTACTTCTCGATTCAGAAGTAAGCGAAACTCGAAAACGTAGACTCAAAGCCCAAAGGTGAGTGATCATTTCTTCATACCTTTATTAGTTACTAGTTATAATAATAAGATTTCTTTATCTACTTTCCATTCTTGCTTCAGTCTTAAACATGATTTTGAGTAGGGAATGGGATCTATATTCTCAGTTGGTCTGTCCTTCTTAAGCAAGAAGACATTTTTTTCCAACTTTTATTTGAAGTAAGATATCAATATGTTGAGCAGCAACTGCAAGGATAAGACTCCTGAGGGTAATGAAGAGACTAGGAGGCCATCAAAATGCCCAAAATGTGGAGGTACCATACAGTCTTACTTTGGAATTGGCAAAGCTTCTAATCCATCAGATCAAGGTGGAGCTACACCATCGACTATTCCACCAAATATTATTGAAGATGGCAATGACAATACCTCACCACCATAGGAAGGTCAAGGTGAGATTGTCATTGTGTTAAATCAAAATGTATCGAATGAGGATGGGAATACCGCAGAATATGTTCCAAGGGATACCCTGGATAGCCAAAATGAGATAATTGACTTGGATGAGGATATTGATGTTGGTAGCAAGAAAAGAAAAGGCAAAGCAAAATTGGGGTGCGAGTGGGAAATGACAAGGAATTTTCAAATTGGTTGGTTGTCGAAGTACCCATTCCTTGAAGCAGTGGGGGTATCAAACGAAAATGATATTGAAAGGGAAACATAGGTCAAATGTAAGATTTGTAGTTGGAAATGTGGAAGAGACAAGACAATGTAGCTAAAGCTTGACACTATACAAAAGCATATCGGCAAAGTTTATGGAAAACAAATCATAGACGGAAAGGAACAATCAGTCGTACAATGGAAATCAAAGGAAGAATGTCTTCATGTTAAGTATGTTGTAGATTATGGAGAGCATAACCATAGAATTTCAAAGATTAAAAAATGTGAAGGTACACTTGAGGCTCATTTTGGAAAAGCCATGGCAGCAGCAAATCTGACAAAAATTGTTCAGATGAGTGTTGTTTTTCATATTTTGTCCAGGGGACATCCTATGACAAACTACCCAGAATATTTTGATTTATTATCTTATTTGAGTGTTCCCCACTTTCCCTTCTCACATTGGTCAGTACACATTGGATGGGAATGGGCGAACTGTCTTGCTGCAGTGGAAAAGCAAGATTTAAAGGAGAAATTAAAAGAGTCAAATTTCATTGCATTATCTTTAGATGAAGTTAGTGTGGTAGACAATACTTCTTGGGTTTGTATGCATTAGTATACTATAGAACAACATGTTCACCAAGCTCATCTTCTTTGTGTTCGTAAAATGAAGGACAATTCAACATCGCAAAATTTATTTGAACTAGTCAAGAAATATTTGAATGAAATTGCAGGTATGGATGAGATGACAATTGCCAAAAAGTTGGTGTGTGTAGGAGTTGATGGAGTTGTAGTGATGCAAGGTCAAAGTAGCGATATTTGCACAAAGTTACAAACTACTTGTGCACCATACATGCTTGGCATTCACTGCATGGCCCACAAAATGAATTTAGCATTCAAAATTGTAAGCAAGTTTCCTACATCATCAAAAGTTGAAAATCTAGTTCGCGAGATCCACGCATACTTCTGCTGAAGTCCCAAATGTTTCCTTGAATTTCAACATTTTGTTGAGGGAATAACACCTGGAAACAAGCTTCTCAAGGATGTCGATACCAGATGGATCTCCCTACATGAACCAACGCAATGATTTCTTTCAGAATATCAATCCTTGATTGGACTGATGTACGAGCATCGCAGCACAGAAGACAAAGCTCCTGACCTCTTACATAGGTTAAGCGATATAGAGACACTCTTGACTTTAGCTAGTCTTCTCCCCATGCTGGATGATATGAACAATCTTGTGAAGAAAGCCCAAGATAGAACTATGTATATTTATGAATATGCCAATCTACGTAAACTTACATGCTTGGCCCTTGATCATCTATATCTAGATCTAACACAAGAAGGTGCAAATTATTTGATGTGGTGGAAAATTACTGATTTGAATAATCTTGATAATTATTTACAGTTTAATGCAAGCGGGCAATTATGTATTTGTGTACGTGGATATGAGATACCAATGTACCATTGTAAGACAACCAGGCATTCTAGAAAAGAAGTACCTGTTAACGAGGAAGATTTTAATGGCATTGTTAAATTTGTTAGTGATAATTTGAAGGAAATTGCAAAATCTCTTTCCTCAAAGATTCGTGAAAGATTCCCTCGATATGAAATACTTGAAGCCATGGGTATTTTGTATCCTCAATTTTGGGTAAACCGAGATAACCCAAAATATTTTTAGGATCAAGTAAAAATATTGATCGAACAGTTCTCAGAAAAGGTAACATACAATGAACAAATAATAGAAGGAATTTTAGATGAAAATAAGCTTAGAAAGCAATGTCAGAGTTTTGCAACAGCTATGAGGGAGCAGTATAAATCCATGGGCAAGGAGAAGGCCTTTGAACCGGGATCAATAAAAAAGGTTTGGACAAGCTTAGGTCAGAGTGAAATATTGCATGGTTTGATGTCAGAATATTTCAAACTTGTTGATTTATGTCAAACAATGATATTGGGGTCGGTGGAGGATGAGAGATTTTTCAGTACATTAGGGTTTTTGAAATCAAAGTTAAGAAACAAACTAGACAATAATTTGGGAAATTGCTTGAGGATGAAAGGAACTATGTATAATGTCAAAAAAAATATTTTTGAAAGGGCACTCATAATCTGGAGGTCCACATGTCAAAGAAGAGGGACCAGGTTGTGCAACATAGGCTCTCCAATTCTAATAGTCGCCAGTACTGGTGGTAGTACTAGTGGTAGTGGAAATGGTAGTGGGACTGGGCCTGGGACAGATGACAATGATATTGAAATTGACACAAATCAAACAATGAATGTTGAATTTGAGACACAGGCCGAAGAAAGTGCAGAGCAGTCTCAAAATCAAGATGACTCTTTTACTTTATCTAAAGATGAGCATTGGTTTGAGGACCCTGACTCCGTTTGGGAAATGGTAGATAATTAGCAGGTTTTAGGTATTTTTACTGCACTTCATGAATCAGTTTCCATTGTTCCAAAGTCCAAACCGTAGTTGATGTCTGATGATATTTTATATTGTATTCAATGAACATTGAAATTGTGAATCATTGCACTTCATGATATCTTATTTTATATTGCATTCAAGCACTACATGTCAGCATGAATCATATTCCAAACTGTAGTTGATGATTTTTTATATTGTATTCAAATAAATTGTGAATCATTGCACTTCAAGTTCAGAATATTTTATTTTATATTGCACTTCATGAATCATAATACATATGCCAAAGTCAAACTATAGTAACGTAGTTGATGATATTTTATAAATAATATAAAATTCAATACCATCAGCCTAACAATGCTTCATCGGCGGAACCCCCATCACAATCCCGTCGATGCCCCGATAAAAATAGCTCACAACCTAGTATTGGTGTAACAATACTCTATCGGGTTGACTCCTAAGGTGCTCTCTTGATATACCGATAGAGTCAAGTTGTCAACAAAAGTAACCATGAATTATAATTTATGACGATGGGCATGAATTATCTTATTTTATCAATAGTCACAAAAATATACCACACTTTGATTTTATGAACAATGCAAATTATAGAATATTGTGTGACAAGATCCATATTATAGCCTACAATTACATTCGCATTGCATCCATAAATATTAAACAAAATTTGAAATTCCATAGTGATGTAGTCCTTCCCCCATTCCTAACAAAATTCAATACCATTGGCCTAACAATGCTTCATCGGCAGAACCCCCATCACAATCTCGTCGATGGCCCGATAAAAATAGTTCACAACCTAGTATCAATGTAACAATACTCTATCGGGCTGACTCCTAAGGTGCTCTCCTGATATATCGATAGAGTCAAGTTGTCAACAAAAGTAACCATGAAATATAATTTATGACCATGGGCATGAATTATCTTATTTTATTAATAATCACAAAAATATACCACACTTTTATGTTATGAACAATGCAAATTGTAGAAATTTGTGTGACAAGATCCATATTATAGCCTACATTCACATTGCATCCATAAATATTAAATAAAATTTGAAATTTCATAGTGACATAGTCCTTCCCCCATTCCTAACTAAATTCAATACCATTGGCCTACCAATTTTTCATTGGCGGAAACCCTATCACAATCTCGTCAATGGCCCAATAAAAATAGTTCACAACCTAGTATCGGTGTAATGATACTGTATCGGGCTGACTCTTAAGGTGTTCTCCCGATATACCAATAGACTCAAGTTGTCAACAAAAGCAACCATGAATTATAACCATGGCCGATGGGCATGAAATTTGAATTATTGAATGCATAAAGTATATCGGGGGAACTATGGTGCATCGGGGAAACATTATCTGGTGTCCCACAAATAGAACAAAGGATAGGTGTCCATCGGTGGAGAGGGTGGCTATTGGTGAAAGACTGATATGACATCCCGGGGCATTGTGCAGCTGTGCTGCGGTGCATTTATGAACCAGAATTGAAGTGAATTATATCACAAGTTGACCGCATAGTTGTTACAAAATCCTGGAAGATTTCGCTTAGGGCAGAAGCAAAAAGGCAAAAACTTGGAGTTGTGACGCAACAAAGACCAGTGGACTGTGGAGGTGACTCGGTGAGACTCATGTAAGTACTTCACTTTTAGACCCAGCTGAGAAGCTATTTTACTCAAAAGCTTAAGATTTAAATAATGGAAGAGAGTATAGACAAACCCAAAGCTAAAAAATAGAAAATCGAAAAGCCTAAGAGACTCCTAAATGAAGACCTGATAGATCAATGTCCTGGGTCGGGGCTGAGACCCAAGAGGAGTGCTCAAATGAATCCTTCCATGGATCGATTATGGGACAAACAAAAGGGCTTAGGGGATATTTGGACACCGCAACGAGGGTACGACCTCTTCATGTACCATTACAGAAAACAATTTAGGTTTCAACCAGTCTGCAATCCATGGAGGTTGAACCTGGGAAGACTTGTGGTGCCCAATGTGTTTGTGAACACAAAGCTAATTAAATCCCTTGCTATCAGATATGACCTCAAGAAAAGAACTATTCTGTCACATGGCGAGGGTGACATGCTTGTTTTTTTCTAGGGATCTCATTTCTAATGTATTTCAGTTAGAGTGTTCACTGAATTTATCATTCACGATCAAAGATCTCTTGATAGAGTATTGCCACATGGTTACCAGCTATAAGAGATGGAAATTACCTTTGCATAGGCCCAAGGATGAAGGAGGCCAACTCAGGAGGTTCTCTAGCAGTGAAAACCCTCCTTTCCATGAAGATTTGTTCGAAGAGTATTTCCAATACACCTATTATTCAGCTAGTCAGGTTTTGGGAGTAGAGGTTTCGTCTCTCATGTCGATTGCCCCAATGGTCTTAGTTGCAAACATATAGAGCAAGGATGCCAAGCCATTTGATTATGCTAGCTACTTGGCCAGTGCCCTACATCAAGGGCTCGAAAAGATTAAAAATAATAGTGATAATATTAATTTTGAACACTATTCTTTGCTTATGCATTTGCTATTGTACAAGGGACAAGTCAAAGGGGTCTAGACTGAAGAATTAAGGACAAAAGATACAGATGAAAATGGAGATTTTAGACATGTGCAAATATGGACTTCATTGTGGGACAACCGATTTGGTAGGTCTCATTACCTTTCTTTTGAAGATTTTTTTGTAAAACCATTGATGAAGTTGTTGGGGTATCCGTGCAACTATAACCTATCCCGAAAAGTACAAAGATTTCTAAGACCAAGGAAAATGACCAGAGAAATAAAGTGAATCATAACTGGGGAGACTGGTATGCTTTCCCTGATTGTACAGTGATAAGGGTTTATGGGTTCGAAGGGGCTCCAACTTGATGCCACGAGTAGTTCCTGACCGAATTGCTTTTTTAGAAATTGTGAGGCAATTGGCAAAATTTGATTCCAAACACCTCAAAGGATATAGCAAACAATCAATTCTGCCCAACACCTTATGTTTTGGAGACTTTACAGTGGTTTCCAATGAAGGATATGGAGAAATTGATGGTAAATTAGCACAATACAACCTACCTCTAGGTGATGTAAGGAAACAATTTGATGCAGAAGGGTTTATTCACAAGGCAAGATTATCGCAGGGGCTATCAGGGTATGAACATTTGTTCTCAATCGAAGATGTCATAAGAAACCATGATGAGGCTTCCACCAAGGAAATAATGGCCACCTATAACAAGATTATGCTTGTAGAGGAATGGACGAGGAAAAATGCCCCATCTTACTCAAAGGCATTTGGTGAGATACAGGATCCTTTAACAAGAATTGAGCAACTCATCGCTCATGTCAATGAACTGGTAAAGGATGTTCCCCCAATTGACCTCATGCAACCTATTCAGGAGTACAAGCTAAAGACATAGAGCCTTTGGATTACATACCTTCATAGCCTACTCCTGAGGTATGTTTTTCTGTAGAAACTGATATAAGTGAAGAAGAGTAGAGTGATGAAGAGGGTGAGCAGGTCAAACAAACCAGTGCTCCTTTGATTGCACAGTACGATCCCCCTCAAGAGCATAATATTGTAAGATTTGAGGCATCAAATGAACTATCTGATGATGTGAGGGTCATGGCTAGACAACAGTTTATTTCTAATTGTGATTTTTTTAAATCTTTTGAATTTAAATTATTTGTTTATGAATATAAAGGTAGAAAAATGAGACAACAGATACAGGATATCACTCTTGAACATGAGGCAACCGCTCTAGAGGAATTGAAAAGGGAGGTAGAAAAGGAAATGGAGTCCATTACTCCTGAAAGAGGTAGGGAATTGCTTCAAGAAGCTGGAGTGTTGCTCCTGCCAGGGTGGGATATTAGCTCTTCAATTGTATTTGATAGCTTTAGAAAAAGATGGGATACGACAATGAACTTAACAGAAGAAGCAAGTGACAAAATATATTCAGGATCTGGGTACAACCCAGACTAAGCCACCTTGCTTATTTGGTCACTGTATCCCCATGATAAAAGACGTGCTATAATTAGTAATCCAAACCATTTTTTTGGCCATCTCCTTGTTCAACAAGTAGTGGATACCAACCCTATGGAGACAACAGAATTGAACATAAATTTGGCAAAATTTACCAAAGCACAGATCGATAAAATGATTAAGGAAAATGACAAACTGAAGAAGGAGCTAGCAAATCAGAGAGAAAAAACATCTTCCCCCTCCACATCAGAGTTGTACTCCCCATGGCTTGAAAAATATAAGAGAGTGCTTGATGCATTGGCTGATGTAGCCTACTGGAAGAATTGTCATCTAAAATCCCAGGGGAAATGCAAAGAATTGGAGAAAGAAGTGAAAACCATCAAATATAACACTATATCTGAAATGATAAAAGAAAGGTTCAATAAAATTATGAAATGTGATATTGAATATTGGGAAGTATTCATTCAGACATGCATTGCATTGGTGGAGAATGAACGGTTGCAACCTAGAATGATGGAGAAAAAAAAGGAGCTCGTAGATAAGAATACCATGAAAGGACAAATATTGCTGACATATAACAAGTTGGTAGAATCAAATAATGGATATCATAACAGGCTTAGGGAATATTTTGACTACTTTGATTCATTCCCACTCCTGACACTTCATTTTGGCATTGGAAATCTAGCAGAATATGACGATTGGAAGGAAGAGCTTGTTGGGCTTTTGACTGTTGCATTGCAAGAAATAAATGACGAGGTTATGGTTTTACAAAACACTCATAAGCAACTTGAAAAAATAATGTCTATGGAATATGATATGAAAGAGGCAATCTCTAACATGGACACCTATGTTGAACAAGAGTACATCCATCACCTCTCTGCAGTCAATATGTTTATTAGCCAAACTATAGATGTGTCAGAATCAAATCCAACAGGACAACCATCAGATTCAGAGGAAGAACGCCAGCCAGCAGCATGATGAGCACCCTATCATTAAGTAGAAGCCTTGAATAGATCTTAGGTGGTCAATGGTCATAGGCTTATGATTGGAGATTAACGGATTGGTGCATTCACCTGCGACATTGTTTTATTTATAATTTGAGTTATGTTTAGTTGTCAAAACATCATGAATTTTTGCAAGGGGTTTGTAGCTTGTTGCCTCTCATATATAAGAGAGATCAAGACCCCAATAGGAGATCAATGGATCATCACATCATTTTTAATTAGACTTTAGAGTAGAAAATAGTAAGAAGATAGATAATATATTGCATCAATTCGCCCATCCATCTCATATCATAAACTATTTTTATAATGCATATCATTTGAACTTTGAAGATCAATACAATGGAGGAGGTTACACATATTTACTGATTTTATTTCGAGTGTTCAACTGTTGTGGATTCATATGCTTATAAGTTATTAACTTATTTGGCTTTCTCCAAAGAGGTTGTTTATGTTATTCAAATTGAGTGTGTGGAAGTATAATTAATTTGTCAGTACATTGAATTTGAATTCTTCAGGAATAGGCGTTGTGACCATGGGGTTTTAGATTTATTTATGGACATGATCATTGATCAAGTAGTAATGTGGGCCACAAAATGGATCTTGTCACACAAATCTCTGCAATTTGTGCTAATCATAAAATCAAATGTAGTGTATTTTTGCAGTATGTGGGATGTGGGTGAGGTTTAAGTCGGTGGATACTGATCAGGATTTTTAGTCAAAACATAACAAAAGCTAATAATTTAACATCCATAACTTAGAAGCTCTACCAAGAAGTAAATATAATGAGCTAACAGTTCAACATCCATAACTTGGAAATGAAAGCTCTACCAAGAAGTAAATATAATGAGCTAACAGTTCAACATCCATAACTTGGAAATGGAAGCTCTACCAAGAAGTAAATATAATGAGCTAACAGTTCATCACTAGTTCAAATGATAAAATAAATAATACAGAATCCAGATAACTGAACATCATCACATTACTGAAGTCTGAATTTGAGCTTTTTAATTGAATTTCACATGAAGGAGTACATATTGGCATTGGCAATGCAAAATATTACCAATTCCCAAAGACTAGTCTGCACACAGCTGAGTTGGAACTTTGAAACTCATATTATCAAAGATTGAAAATCATAAATCAAGTCACTGTATCAACTTTTCTAGAAACTTCCACTCTTCAGGTGGTGGAATTGCCATTTTCTCTAACTGATGTTGTTTGACTTGAAGTTTTGTTAACATTTCATGATTGTAATTGGAAATGGAACCTGTCTTGAATTCTTCAGTTGATTATTCATTCAAGGTTATCATTGTTCTGATGGAATCCAAATAGTTCACATCTTGGTTCTGAGGAAACTGGTCCAAATCAATCTTCCTTGCACCTTCCATCTTCTTTCTGAAACCATCCTTTCCAATGAATCGCTCATTTGTGTCAAAATCCTCTGGAAAACCAAGCTCTATGAAGTTCCTTACCTTTTCATCCACCACCTTCATCTTGTCTACAACCAAATGCAAATATTCCTTTGTTCCAGACATTCTCGAACACTTTTCAATGATAGATGACAACTTCATTCAGGTTTCAATCCAATTAGTAATCCCTTTTGATTTCAAATCATTGTCACTGGCTCTGTAGACTGTTTGTAGAACTTCATTTGCAGATTTCTCTAATTCCAACACCCTTTTGTTGTCCACTAAATATTTGATGAGCTTCTTATAATGTTGTCTGATAGCATCAATCAATTGAAACATGTCACACAAATGATCAAACCTTTGCATTATTTCATCCCAGATCTTTTGTTTCATATGCCTCACTGTATTCTCTGTTTCTCCAATTTTTGTTCCCACTATGCATTTCCATTCGCAATGCTTACTTTTAATTTTTTTCAAGTGGATTTTTCCTCATCATATTTATTGTTTCTCTCATCTATCCTTCGCTTCAGGTCATTCACTTCTCTCTCATTTGATTTATCCTCTTTGCTTGTTGATGTAGAGGCAGATTTTATTATTCTTTTTTCTAATTCATTGCTCTTGTTATCTATTGCCTTCCTCTTTGCTATCTCACTTGCTAGGTCTGCCTGTAACTTTTCTATTTGGGTCTGAAACCTTTTCTTCTCTCTATCTTGCTTTAGCAATTATGTGTACACCAATTCATTGTTCTTCTTTGATACATTAATTTTGTCAGTATTTTTCAGGCTAGAAAAATCCAATTGAAAATTGGTTACCTGGTATTCAGATCGATCCATCTGATTTATTGGTTTGTTTTGAACCGTGGGAACAACAATTGTATACTCCATGATTTCTTTATTTGTGTCAAATGTGGGTAATACCATGGTTTTTGCAGTCTCTGAAGTTACATCATACACACTCTCCATCAATTGCTTCTTTTCTTTTTTATTCAAGTCTGATTTCTTTTTAAACTCTTCAATGAAATCATAACCTGGGGAGGTAGGAACAATGGAATGCTTGAATGCTTGAATAGAGAAGGAATAGGAGTACTTGCAATTGCTAATGATGTTGCACCCACACTAATTGGATTTGTGGGAGTGTCTGGAAATAACTCCTTTGTGGTACTGGTGGATCCACTGATAATGTGACTCGGACTTGTCAAAATCCTTTGCCTCTTTTGATTGCCTTGATCACCTAGTGTTTTTGTGGTATCTTTTTTTGTTTTCCTCTTAGTATTGTGTGTAATTTGTCGTTGTAGCACATGTTGACCACTACTATTACTACTACCCATACCATCACCACCAATGGCACTCCTAGTTGCACTAAGCTTTCCACCAAGGGCATGTCCTAGTTGTGATTGTATATGACCATGAGGATGAGGACTAGAAGCTCTAACAAATTGATTTTAACTTGTATCCCCTTGGTCTACGTTTTCACCTCCAAGCCCAAGGCTAGATTTATCAACTATTTTTCTATGCTCAACACTTTGTATTGTCCAAGGGCCTTGTCCTTTGGACCCCAAAGGACCACCTTAATAACCAATTTTTTCAAGTATGGTTGCTCCTAAAGTATATGTTGAAGCATATTCTTCTTTTGCGGCCTCACTTAAACCAAGTTTATAATTGGAATGGCTTTGTTCTTCTTCTTCCCTATCAATATCATCATTAGAATCATCACATTCATCAGGATGCTTTATATTCCACAATTTGTTAAAATCTTTATTTTCTTCGTTAGCATCGTACTTTGCAAGAGCTCTTAGATCACCTAGGTCCTTCCTCATAGATCAAAAGCCATTAATTTTTTATCTTGACCAATTTTTATCTATAACTTCCTTCTCTAGAGAACCTGAAATTTTTACTCTACTAGATGGTTTATCACCTTTTTCATAAAGAATTTTGCATGTACTGATTGTCTTTTGGTGCAATGCTATAATTTCTGCTGACAATTGTTCAAAAAAAATACCATTCTCAGCAACACTTTTCTCCATTGCTATTTTGACCTCATCCCAAGAATCCTTGTCTCTCAAGTTTTCAAGCAAGAGTTTACTGTGATGTTGAATTCTATTTGCAACATTCCTATTGGCCACAATCATTGATTTAATGATGTCACATGGATCATACTGCTAGTGACAGATAGCATCAAATGCAAAAAAAATCAAAAGATTATGTGCCACACTAAATGCTTTTCTCTCGAATGTGAACAATCCACATGAAAAAGGTAAAGAAGGAAACAAGGTCTTCTTTTTCTAACTGAGAAAGTGTAGTTCATTAGCACTCTGCACCTGCCTTACATAAACCAATGCAAAAACCCTTTATGTCACATGTATTGGAAGTTTGTATGGTTGTACTCCCGATCCATAAAATCTTAGCACAGTATATTCTTCCATTAAGTACCAATCAGCCAATTGTATTTGTTTTCCTAGTTGCATGCAGTTTCTACATGACATAGGAAATCTAGGCATTGGATTATTTGTAATTACTTGATGCAAGGGAGCCAAAAATTAGTCTACAAAATGATTGTAGTTCCTTCGAGAATCATGCATCTTTATCTCAGTGGTCCATTCATATACTAGAGCCAAATTTTTTTCCTCTGCATTACTATAGGGTTGAATCTGAAGCTTGCTGGTCTGAAAAATTCCTCTAAATTTGAATAGAAAAAGATAGCACAAGTAGGTTGTGAACCTAAATGTCTTCATGGAACCTGCTTTAATCATTACAAATTGTTTATGCATGGATTCTACAATGTGTTGAGTATAATTATATTTGACATGTTCACCAACATAATGGATATTATATATCATTTCAAGGAGGCTTGCACCCACTTCCAAATTGCTATCCAGACCGAGGCAAAATGCTAGCATGGAAATAGTATCTCAAACCCACGGTTTAAAAATATCCAAATTATAAGGAGGCTTATGATCACCTTTCAATTTGTTTCTATCCATAACTATTGTATCTAAGAAATCATTTTTTAGCCTTTCTTCCACTATTTCATAATCACTAGCAAGCTTTTCTAGGTCAATGTGGTGGTTTCCAAATTCTTCAGTTGTAAACCCCAACACTTTTCCAAGCTCTTCTACATTAATGGATAACAATTCTTCTTGGTTATCTTTATTAACAATTGCTCTTTTCTTATCATCATAATTTTTGGCACAGACCATGATAAATTTTGGGCAATGGAAAACTTCATGTAAGATCATGCACCCTAATCTAGTTACCCACGGTGCATTGATACTATCAACTTGATTTTTCTTTGCATCCTTACTCTGAGATGTAAATCTAAGTTCTAAGGTATGCCTACCATAGATTTCAAGATCATAAATATCATGGTACCCATCGGTGAAACCTGGGGTTTTAAGCAATTATGCATAATGTTTTTTATCGGGCATTGCTCTAAGTCTAGTGGTACTGGTGGTAGACATGCTTATACAAATTTGAAGTTGTGCAATTTGAATTCCCTAATAAGTAATACCTATTAGTCCTCCTTAATTTTAACGAATTCTTGAGTCTCTAAACCCAAACTTGAAACTTTGACAAAATAAGAATTTAAGAAATGTCAAATAATGAAAAGTAGCCGTAGGAATTCTTTCAGTTTTCACTTACCCAGATTATGAGTCCCGACTCTTGAAAATTGGAATGACATTGTTGGAAGTGGAACTATGGAATCCAAAACAAGGTGGTGTACTGCAATGAGCAATATAAAGAGTGAAGACTTTAAAAATCATTGTACAATTTCAAAGTGCAAAGTCACTTAAATGCTTTTTTTCTCGTAATTGGAACGTTAAACTGAATGACACGTCTTAGGAGTTAGGTCTACAAGACTACAATTTACAAATTCTTAATCGTTGATCTTTCTAAATCTAACGCTTATAGGGTGATTTCGGAGGTTTAAGTTGGGAAGCCCATCGCCCTATGCATTTCATTACGGAATGCAACTACAACCATACATCAAATGTTCATCCAATAGTTGAAACTTGAGTAATTTATGAATTATGATATTAACTTTAAAAATAAACATTAATCACTCGATAGTTTGAGTTGACACTTAGCAATTAGCAGTACAAAGTGCTTTAAATGCTTCTTTTTTTCAAAATTGGAACATTAAAGACAAAAGTGAATGACACATCTTAGGTCTACAAGTTGCAAATTCTTAATCTTAACCGTTGAACTTTCTAAATCTAACGGTTATAGGGTGATTCCAGAGGTTTTAGTTGGGAAGTCCTTCGCTCTGTGAATTTCATTACGAAATGCAACTACAACCATACATCACATGTTCATCCAACGGTTGAAACTTGAGTAATTTATGAATTATGATATTAACTTTAAAAATAAACACTAATCACTTAACAGTTTGAGTTGACACTTAGCAGTACAAAGTGCTTTAAATGCTTTGTTTCTTGAAATTGGAACATTAAAGACTAAAGTGAATGACATGTCTTAGGTCTACAAGTTGCAAAATATTAATCTTAACCATTGATCTTTCTAAATCTAACGGTTATATGGTGATTTTGGAGGTTTAAGTTGGGAATAGGCCTAGAATTTGATGGTCTATTTGACCCTTTTTTGCATTTTGGACTGTATATTACAACCTAAAAATTTATTAGACCGTATCATTTGACTTTCTTTATTTTTATATAACCGTAAATATGACACTTAAAATTATTATTAAACTGTAAAAATTTATTTTTATATATATATGTATATAATGTTTATAATAAAAATTTAAATTAGTTTAAAATTGAAATAGTTCTTTCTAATTTTACTTTATATAGATATATATGATTTATTATAAATATATTTATTAATTCAAAATCCGTTCAAAATAGAATTTTTCAAGATTAAATATAGCTCTTTCTAATTTTTTAAATATTTTTAACAATAAATTTAATATTTTAACATGTTTACTAATAGTTATCATTGCTTTATATTAATACATATATTATATAATTTATAATATTTATTATAAAAATATATATTAATACAAAATCTTTTCAAAATAGAATATAATTGTTTTTTAACTTTTTGAATATTTTAATAAGATTTATTTTCTATTTGAATTTAATATTAACTTTAAAAATAAATATTAATCACTTGACAGTTTGAGTTGACACTTAGCAATTAGCAGTTAGCAGTATAAAGTGCTTTAAATGCTTTGTTTCTCGAAATTGGAACATTAAAGTGAATGACACGTCTTAGGTCTACAAGTTGCAAATTCTTAATCTTAACCGTTGATCTTTCTAAATCTAATGGTTATAGGGTGATTCTGGAGGTTTAAGTTGGGAAGCCTATCACACTGTGCATTTCATTACGGAATGCAACTACAACCATACATCAAATGTTCATCCAACGGTTGAAACTTGAGTAATTTATGATATTAACTTTAAAAAATAAACATGACACATGTGTTTTAAAGTCAATACCATAGGCATCGGCCTAACAATGCTTTATCAGTGGAACCCCCATCACAGCCCTGCCGATGGCCCAACGGAAGATTCATAACTCATAAGGTGCGCTCCCCGATATACCGATAGAGTCAGAAAAAGTAATCACATCGCTATAACACATAAACATCGGTGGAACGAATGATTGCATTCCCCCAATGGCCTGATATGACCATGAATTATCAAGTGCATATTGCATAAAGTATATTACTTAATTTCTCAAAAGAAAAAAACTGATTTGAATATATTAAATTATTAATAGACACTGAAGTTCCAAACTCAAAAAATAACTCTTTACTCTTAAGCGTAAATGAATAACGAAGATTCAAGGAATCAAGAATAACACAACACAACCATTTATTTTATTGCAATTGAATTTCAATGTCACATTATTACATATCTTTTTACAGACGAGTAGCACTGTAGCTCCTATTTTGTATAAATAACATATGTCAGTGTGTCACTTTAGTACTTTACATAGACAACATTTAATAATTTATTCCAAGTTGTTGCTCATTACAATGGATTACAAATTGATTCCAATTTCCAAGCTTTGCTGCTGAAAACTTACTACACATGTAACTCTAAAAATAAATGCATGATTCCAAGCATCTGCTGGTGACAACGTAATACAAATGTGGCTTTGAAAATAAATTCATGATTCCAATTTTTTGTTGGTGGATTTTCCAACTAGGCTGGGGAAAGGGGGTTCCAATCAGTCCTGGGGAAATGGGAGTCATGAAGATACAAAATGTACTTATCCCCTTTGAAAACCAGAGCCATGCTGGAGAAATGGGAGTTGTTAGAATATAGGAGGAGAAGCAAATATGCTCCCATCTTTTACCTGTAGCCTCTATGCATTGGGATAACACTTATCTCCATCAGAGCTCCTCATCCCTGTTCAAAACCCATATGAAAATTCAGGTTAACCAGATCAACTTCTTTCCAATTCCACCCATTCTGAACTTGAAGGAAATCCATCTTTTATTGATTACTCTGTAACTACATAACTGTAGGTAGGAGAATTTACAGTATCCCCAATACTGCATCATCTTCTTCGTGAATCCTTATTAACCCTAGAAAATAAAAACCCTTATGGCACTATCTACTAATCACTAAATCATTATCCTATTTTTGGGCCACCAGTGCCGCTACCAGCTTGTATAATTAAAATTTATAATTTGATTGATGTCTTGCTACGTGCCAACTTGAACTCTACCTCAATCTGACAAGCTGTCAAAATAACTCAAAGTTCAAATGATATGAAATCATTACAAATCTTGTTTCATTAAAGCTATGAGTTGTCCAAGAAATTGCTTTGGATGCTCATATCACATATGGCATTAATCGTCGGCGTCACCACTGCCTGCACTAGCAGTACGACAACCACACTTTCTTCAAAAGGAATGAGAATTTCAATTAAATGAAATGTACAATTTCAAGGCATTGAAAAGACATAATGAGTAATGAGCGATGAGCCTTGATCTCTCCACATGTCCGCATCTAACGGTTATAGTGTTATTCTGGAGGTTTCAAATCACAAATCTAGTGCTTCAGAGATTTACTTCTGGAATGCAACTAAAGTCATCCATTGAACATTCAATGAACGACCCTTATGATTTTTCATTGTCATATCTATTTATTTTGCCACTAGATTTTTTTACTATTTTAAGATTCTTTTTAATTCACTAATGAAATTCTATTTTTTGCTTTGAAAAAAGGTTTAAATCGCCAATGGAAAAAAATCTGGTTTGAAAAACAGTTTTATTCGCTAATGAAAAATATTTTATTCTATTAAAAAAATATGCAATTCGCCAAGATTTTCCAAGAACTTTGAGGGATTATACAAGATTCGCCAATTGCGATTTTTTTTCCTGTAAAATGAAAAAAATCGTTAATAGAATTAATATTTTTCATTGGGAAGTATACCAGATTCGCCAAGATTTTACACATGCGCCAAAGGGGGGTTTCTTAAAGTTTTCCCTGATTGTAAGACACCAAGAAGCTCTAACTCCATCGAAACATGAACAACTCCCTCCAAGTTAATATTGCTTGTGGGAAAGGCATATTGAACCTGCATATAAAAGGAAACCATATCCTCCCCATCCATTAGTTTGGATTGCAGTGATAAATAGATAATACAAAAACCATGAAGTATCAATGATGAAGATTGTGATTATCTTATTAGGTTATTTCTCATTTACACACATAGATGTATACAATCATAAACATATGACAAACATCTTAATAATTCCATTCCAAATTCACATGTAAACATCATAAAGGATACCTAAATACATGTTAATCATAAACCCAAGATGTCACAACACACATGTTTGATAAAAAACAATATTCTAGAGTTCATAGAAGGATATCAAATTAATATATTGAAACACCCAAGACCATATAAAACACCTCCAAATGACCATGTTATCCAAAATTAGGTCTAGTTTTTGTACTCTATGGTATTTATTCTATATATAAAATGTCTCTTATACATATATTTGTTGTTGTGCAACCTGTTTTGATTATTGAACAACCTATGTCAGTTGATGTGCAAGTAAACCTATTCATAAATATAAACAAAAGGGGTAATTTTACCTCCTTTCAAGGGATTTTTAAACTTCACAATGAGTGTGTTTGTTATTTTCCTATGTGGTATCAATACAATAAAACATTATGATTCAAAATATGTTGGTAGATTTTTTTAGGAGAGGTTATTGGTATTTCTATTCTCTACCTCTTCACATTTGTCTTCTCTATCAATTATCTACTCAAATTCAACAACATATTTTGTACTTTTATATATATTATGCAAGTGGAGTAGGGATCAAGAGGGATTCATTTAGTGAGCAATGTTAAGTGATAGTTTAGAAAACATGGGCATTAGAGGTCCCTAGAAATACCAACAGTTATGGAGGTTAGGGTAGATCCTATTTGATTCTAAAGTAGGGTAAGAAGAACATAAGAGCCCTCATAGAAGTTGGATTCCATTGAGACCCTTGAAATAGTTCCATAACAAGTTTACTTATTTTATTTGCATCTCTTTGAAGGTGTACTTAAATAATGGGAGAATTTGTGAGTTTTTAGGTCAAATAACATGATTGTCATGTACCTTAGATGAAATTTACATATTTGAGTTTTAATTGATCATGTAAGAGGGTTTACAATCTCCAAAGTAAATCTGCATGTTAATGTTCAACTATGAAAAAGATAAATTAGGGAAATAAGTACAAATTTATCCCACTTTTGATGGATTCTTTCATCTACTAGGGGTTTATCCATGTTATCTCTTTTTTTCCCTTTTCAAGGCACTATCTCTATTTCTACATTTTCATGTTACATGTTCATTCAAAGTAAATAATCTTATTCTTTTACATATGAGTTCATAGTTCACTTTCTAAAAATCTATAATCGACACAAATTAGTTTGGAACATCTAGAGTAATTAATGAATCACTACTACTCACATCTCATGCTATGAAAGTATTATTCCTTCAATTTCATGCATCTTAATTAAATTAAATGAGTTCAAGGTAGTGTTGATGGGAAAAATGACACAAACAATGTTAAACAAAATATCTCTACTCTATTTCTACTGAAAAAGAAAGAAAACATATAGTAGCCTAACTCCCAAGGTCCTGGTAGTTGGTTTTCAACTATCTGGTGTCACTCAATTGGTCCATGCAACTATAATATTCAAGGGGCCTTTGTTGGTAATAAGGAATGCAAGCAATGATGGATTCATCAATCTGTACTTAATGAAAAGGGGGCTTTAAATAAAAAGAAAAAGATAGATCAGGGCATACATCAGTGAAACATGAATAAAAATTATCTAATATCCAGACATATATTTTCAACAACGAATGTTCCTCCAATAGATCAAGAAAACCATAACATGATGCAATTTATAGAACAATCCATACTATTGCATGCATCTATGGTCTTTAGTTTAACCATCACAATCACACATCATAAATACTTCAAAGATTCAAAAAGAACAAACTCTCATTCATTGCTAAAATCATAGATCAACAGACATTCAACAATTCAATCCATAGATAATTTAATAAAATAATCTTTAAATCTGGTTCCTTCTATTGATTCTCATCAAATAAGAAACACTTATGCTTCAGAAAACTCATTGGCATTTAGACAGATTATGATTCATTAACCTTATCCAGTAAACTCAATTCCAACATTATACTGCGTAAAAACTCATATTTCTATTCAACTATAACTAATAATGACAAAGTGTCTTTTGTAATGCCATAAATTTTGCACGAAGGAAAAATCACAGCTAACAATTTATTTTTTAACAAAGTTACAATGTGTATGGTAAAACACTATCAATCAATATCCATGCACTTGCATGGTTGAATGCTACATGAATCGAGGAATGTTGCTCATCCAACCTCACTATCAACACATGCTCGATAGCGGGGGGGTGGAGGAATACAAACATAGTCAAGCTTGTGTTGAGTCCCTCACATGCACCTTGGTTGATGAATGTACAATTCTATTGACTTGGTTAAGGATGGATTTTGCATTTATTATTCAAGGTTATCAATGCTAGGATTAAAAATTTGTGTTTGATTTTTTTTTGCTAGTGCCATTCAAATAGGATCACAATTACGATGGGTTTGCCTTAAATTATTTGGTTTTCATCAACCCTAATGCTACTATGCTCTCTCTCACCTTTAATAGTGGTAAGATATCATATTCTACTCGTTTGGAGGCAAATGTTCGGTGTCTCTTGATTACTAACAGGTGTTGACCTAAAAGAAACATATCCTCTATTCCTCCCACGATATACAGTGCATTCACCAACTTTACCTTTATTTTTCCTTACCTCTTGAAGGATCACGCCCATACCCCGTTTCAGATTATCTTTGTTGGCATAGACGAATTTACATATACCAATGGCATTTACTTGATATGTTCCAACCTGAGACAATAAATCTGTGTTGTCTATAACCAGCAACAATAGAAGAACAAAATACTTTAACTAAGTTATGCAGTCTGATCATTAGCGTATTTCAGCCTAACACCGTAGTAGAAGAGTTGCAGAATTTGGCATTTCACCTGCCAAAAACAGAGGAACCACCAAAGAGGGTGAGGTCTCCCAACAGTTTCTTGTGGTCGCCGGATGAAGTGTTAAAAGAGAAGGTGATTCCCTAACTCGAGTTCTTCTGCAACCTCCTCATCGAGTGTGGGCATGGTTGCAATGCTGGAGATTTTATCTGGTCTTATCTAGTTTTGTTTTAGCTAATACCAAGTTTTACTGATTTTCTTAGCTATTTTTTTTTTTTTTGTTGTTCTGTAGGTCTAAATTCCTTGTGGTTTTCTACGTGCAGAGTCATAGGAAACTGCAGTTCTATTTTCATAATTCTTTGTTGCAGAAATAAAAACAACATATTTTACCAATTATCAAAAGTTTACAAATAGGAAAATAGGGAAGGGAAGCCTCATCCCCTTCAAATTTATTTGCAGAATATTGAACTGTCAATCTTTTTTATTTTTATTTTATTTTTAGTGCCAAATATGAGTAGAGTCATCTCCTAGCTCGGTTGTATTAAACTAAAACTTCCAAGTTGAACAGAAACAAATCAAATATCATTTTCATTTATTTCCTTTTCTTTTCTCCATTATATTTTTTATTTCACATAAAATTATTGAACAATTTTAAATTGCATTTTTTTTTTTAAAATTCCAAGCACATTAAATCATCCAAACAACAGATAGAATTTTCTTTTATTTCTCTTTCCTTCTGAATAGAGGTTGCATAAAACTTTACGGCAAGGTCTGCTTCTTCTAAGAAATAAATTCAAATAAATATAACTGCTTTCCTTCTTCTTATAAATGTATAAAGAGGCTACTTTTCTAAGAATACATAATACTGCTTTCTTTCTCATAAATGTACAAGGAGGCTTACTTTTCAAAGAATAAAAGTTGAGCTATCTATTTAAGGCATAAAACCAGTTACATAAAACATACAAACTGATAAGAGTTTCTTTTTGTTTTGGTTACAATAACAGTCCCAAGTCCATTCCAAATGGATTTACAGATAACTCCAAATTTCTCAACAAACATATGAGGTAAAAAGGCTACTCCCAAATATACTTAGTTGAACTTTGGTCTTCAAATCTGCACATAGAACATAAAGGTTTCCAAATGCCAATGGGGAGCTCACCTCCCAACCTTAGGTAGGAATACCAACCACCCCCAAGCTAGGAGGTAACCAAGCATACGGTTACACACAACAATAGTGGAAATCAAGCCATTTTAACAATAACACACAACAAGGTACACCCAACCAAGATTGCACATATACTTAGGGATTTTTCATGAATCCAAAGATGGGGATAGAGGTGTACATCACTTCTATATAGGGAGACCTATTAGCAAGTATAAATAACCAACAACACAACCTTTCTTCTTATCCAATCCACCCATTCATCAAAAACTTTCTTATCATACATCCTCCATACAACAATCTCTCAATACATCAAACATCATGAAACAATTTTGGGTACTCATACCCCATTGTTTGCCTCTCCTTCTCAAAGGAGGAACAATCTCCCCATAGAGGTTCCTACACATTCATATCCCTCACAAGGATGCTCTTCCCACATTGGGTGAGTTTATCCTATACAACCCCAAACCAAACACATAGAAATGAGAAGGCACATACAATGAACATACATTCCACATAAACCATTTTTTTCACATTTCCAAACAAGAGATAAAATAAAAAGAGAAGTATACATAAAGGTAGAATAAAGCCTACCTCAAATCCAAGCCAACAATGAAATAAGGTTGAGGATGAACTCCAAATCTCTACTCCAAGCCCAAGCCAATTTTCCCTCTCCCAAGCATTCCAAACACCAAGCCAAGAAAAGAGCCCTTCTTTTGGGTTTCAAAAACATTCAAATAGGAGTCAAGGGTTGGAAACCCTTGGAGGAGAAAGTGACACATGTCAATCTCCTATCCACTCCTATGGACACACCTCCCCACAAGCCCTCACACATGTGTGAGAACTCTTGGGGAATTGAAAGGCCAAAGAGTGTTCAACACTCAACAAGGCTTTCAAATCTCATAAATGAGATTTTGGAGCCAACACTCCAATCCCATCCCCAAAATCCGTCACCATTCTTAATGGCTAATTAAGAAGGGTCACAACTTGCAATTTTCAAAAGTAATGGGTTTGATTTGACCCCTAACCCATAGGTATCCATCTTAGGGGTTAAATTAGGGTCAATTAACCCATTCCAAAAACTAATTTTACCTTTTTAAACCCTCAAAAGAAATTGAAATTCAAATATAATAAAAGAATTTCCAAAATACCCCAAACCCTAATAAAAAAAATTGATTGAATTTAAAAGGAAACATAATCACAAGATTCAACATTAAATCATTTTAGTCACAAATAAAATACAACACAAAGAGGTTATGATCCATTCTCCAAATGGACTATAGTGGTTTCACTTGGCTAACACAATCGGGTACCCTTGGTTACCTCCAATCCCATTGGCCATGGGTGTGTACCTGCACACTCAATTTCCACATGTCAAAATATCCAATGCATAATAATCAATAATTAAACCAACAAATTCATATGCATACATTTTGCACAATCTAATTCTAAATCAATAATTTCTATATCCATAACCATTCTTCTTCTAACAATAACATATATTATCAACTTGTATCTAATCATGACATAATAAGGAAATCACATCACCAAATTAAATTTAGCATCCTATCAATTCCATCTCATAAAACAATTATCTATTTCTATCATGATAACAAGATCATATGAGCATATCAATAAAGGAAGCATAATGTGCAACCTATAATCATCATAGCATCATAAACATAAAACAAGCATAACATAAAGTATCTATGATCATCCAAAATAGTCCAAAACACATAGAGTATCAACATGATCGAATCAAAAGATAGTCAAATGGGTCTATCAAATGGTAGGCCTCACATCTTTGCAAAGTTATAAAATTCCTATCTCCTACTGTCAGGTGGCTAATCTTATTCTCATCAGCCGACCCTTACAATATGGTACCCCAAAAGTGTATATAGACGTACAAAGCATAAAATCCTCTCAATCAAAATTGAGATCCACAATTTTAGGAACTAAAACTTTCTTGGAAACTTAGACTGGTTGATCTCTAGTTCTAACGTTAACTACAAGAGAGAATAAAAGAAAAAGGGAAAGAAGTCATGCGCCCAAAATATTTCCACTCATCCTTGTGTAGTTTGTTTCAGAATGTATTCATTATAACTGGAGAAGACCTGTTGAAGAATATCCACATCCGGCCCATCAATCTAGTTGTCCTCAAATTGAATTCTCTTCAGTTTTGCAGAAGCAAACTCCTTCATGTCTTTTAACTTAGTCAACTCCTTTCTTGCACCCTTCACTCCTTCTCTGACATCCATCAATCTATCCAATAATACATCCTCTCCATCATCCTCTTTTTGCATAATTTCTTGGAATCTATTATCCCATTTCTCCTTTAATTGACTTAAAGGTAGGCCCTCTTTAACAGGTATATCAACATTAACTAGAAAAGCTACAACAACTTCTAGTTCATCAAGTTTTTCATTTAAATCCTTACTAGCATCCTGAACCTCATTCCTATGCTTATATATGAAATCAAATCTCAACTGGATTATGCTAGAGTCCTTTTCCAAGAAGTTTGTGTTGTCCTCTTCAAGGATTGATTGCTCAAGAAAAGTAGACTTTGGCATTATATTGATGTCCTTTATTTTCTGAACATATCCTCTATATTCTTCCTCTTGTTGTTCCAATGTTTTAGCATGGTGCTTCATCTCTTCTATTAGATCTAATTGCATCTTGTGAATCTAAAAAAAAAATAGTAGTACCTCACCTACCTCTTGATTAAGCTTATCTGTCCACCTATCCATCATCTCAGCCTTATTCTTTACTTGTACTAGATCATCCACCTCTCTTTTGTTGAGCAATACTAGTGTCTCTAAGGCAACAAGTTGTGATCTAGGAGCAGAAATATCCTTCAAAAAGGTGTGTAGCTGATCCAATTGAGCTTTGAGCTCATCTTTTTTTTCTTATCCTTTATCAACCTTGACTTAGAGGATGATGCTACAACATCAATCAGGTTCATCTACTTATTTCTTGTAGGTCTTCCGAAATTGGTAGTGCCTAATTGATAATCAGTAACCTGTATATCTCCCACATCCTTAACCACTACTGGTATTGCACATTCTACAATAATTTCTCCTCCCTCAGTTAGCCTTGTGGAATGTAGAATCTTAGCCTTCTTCTTGGGTCTCTCCTTTTCAATTTCTTTCATCATGTCATCCCAATTAAGAGCCTATGAGGAAGTTATTGGTCTCTTCTAAAGATCAAGCTTCAACCAGGTAGGAGCACTCGGAGTAGTGTCCATTACAGTAGAAGAGGAGGTAGCAGTTGTAGAAGATAATGGTTGTAGTATATCAACCCTAGGTTGAGAATCAACCTCTTGTACATTTTGTTGTTCTCCTTCTACATTTTCTTGTGAAAGTTTTTCAGCTTCTTCCTTGTCCTTCTGCTCTTACATCCTCTTATTATCTTGTTCCTTTTCCAATCTTTCTTCTTCCAACCTCTTCTCTTCAAGTATCTTGTTTCTTTCTTCTTCCAAAACCTTGAGTCTATCTGAGGCCTCCTTTTCCTTTTGTTGTTGCTTGGCCAACTACTCAACATCTTTCTCCTTTTGCAAGCATTATGTTTCCTCCCTTTTCTTGTAGGCCTCTTCAATTAGTTTCAATTTGGCCTCAAGGGCTTCTCTTTCTCTCCTTTGTTTAGCCTTTTCTTCTTCTAGCTCATGGATCTTCTACACCATCTCCATCTTTTCATTTTCTTCCTTTGTCTTGAGCTCATGCTCCTTTTGCTTTCGTTGCTTTATTACTTCATTGGCTCTTTGCTTAGCCTCCAATTGTTGTTGTTGAAGTAATGCATCAGCTTGTGCCTTAGAATCTATTTCCTTTTATTTTTCTATAGCATTTGTATGTGCCTTCACATATGAAGCCTTCTTCACTTCTTCAAACAATGCCCACTAGTCTTCCTTTGTTAACACATGCTCAGTTTTCTCTGGAGGTATCTCCTCTTGTGCATCCTTTTCTGATAAAGTCTCATTAGAATCTATTTCAATATCATGGATCTCCATCTCTACTTATTTTCCCTTCAAGGTTTCAGCTATATCATGGAGATTCCCCTTAGGCATTTCTCCACCTTGTTGCTCTGTAGAAAGGATTTGAGCAGATGATTCACCCATTACTGGTGTTGAAGCCACAAGTCCTATTGGGGCATCTTCCTCATGTATTCTAGACAAATCTTGGGTCAAGGATTCAAACTCAAATTCTTCAACATTAGGAGGGAAGAATTCCAATGGTTCCTTGGGAGGAATTTTCCTTTTGATTCTCTTATACCCCTTTCCCTTTTTAGGAGCTTGACCTCCAGGAGCCTTGGCACTAAACACAACCCATTGGGCACTCCTATCCAAGAGTGGTCTTCCTATTTGCTTGATGTCAATTGTATCCTCAACATCCCAATCTACCGGGTCCAAACTCTTAGTACCTATGTTTAGTGCCTCATATGAAGGATATAACACTACCCCATCATATATTAGGGTATCAAGAATATCAACCTTCACCCCAAATTCCACCAAAAGTGGGACAAACAACCTCTCATAATTTCTCTTGTTGGGATCATATTCATCCTGGAGATCACTCCAGAAGTCCTCCAAAAGGTTGAAATGTTTGTCAAAGACTGAAGCAAGCAAAGCATTCATCTTTTTCTTTGGATCAAAGTGCTTGCGGGCAGTATATAAGCCCAACTTCAAATGTATCAACTCACTACAAACCACCTTAGCTCCCACAAGGTGTGGGCAGTTGTACTCACCTAATTGCATGGGGAACTTGTGAAAACCCAGTTTATGTTTCATTCCAAACCTGGCATTGACCCCCAAAGCTTGGTAAACAAACTCCATCAAGACTACCCTATTGGTGCAACACCTAGGGAGCAAGTGAGGATGACCCTCAAACCCGGCCAGCCTAAAATAAGTAAATTTAGGGTACCGGATATACCAAAACCCCCATTCTGTAATGAACGCCATGGCCTCTTGGCTTAATCTATACCTTGTATCTCCATTAAGTTGGTTAATAACCACATAAAAAAGTGCATCATTAACCCTTCTAAAGCGTAACTCATAAATCTGCAGGGACAACTGGTCATAATGGTTCCAAAAAAAAAAAATCTCGTTAGCTTCTCCCAATACTCCTACTTTGTTTAATCCTGGAAAGATGCCTCCCCTTGTTGTTGCATAGACAACATAAGAGGTCATAAAGAAGCTCGTAGTTTCTCTCACTCTGGTCAGTTGATCATGTATGCTATCTGAGACAATCATAGGCCAATAAAATTGATGCCTGCCATTCAAGGTTGTTTGAATGAATGGAAACATCCATTCCTTAAAATGAAAGGCATCCCTCTTTCCAAAAACTCTAGACAACATCATTATAATATCTGATACCTCCTTGTAGAATTCTGCCCTTTTTGGCTGATCTGAGACTTTTTCTAGGGACTTCTTCTCTGTTCTTAACCATTTCTTGTTTAAGTGAGCCTTATTGGTCTCTTTGTGACTGTTATATATCTCCAAAGCCTTTGCCTCATTCAATTGTGCAAGATTCTTTGGAATAGGGACACTAAACATAAGTTGAAATATTTGAGGAGTTAGTTCTATGATCACATTATCTTGTGAATCTACACATTGTCTGGTGGCCGAATTGTAAGCTCCAACTATTGTCATTATCAGTTTCGGGCATTGAATTGATAGAGGAAATACAACAATATGAGCCAGGCCATACTCAACTATTCTTTGAGTTCTCCCTGTCACCTCTTCAACAAATGTCTTTGAATACAACTCCTCATAATTGAATGGACCTAGATTTGTGTCAGTTATATCGGCCAAATCAAATTCCACCTTACTAACTGTGGCAGCAAAACCTCTATGGTTATACCTCAAGGTATAAGGAAGTTGTTCCGGTTTAACCTTCTTAGGTTTAGTTGATGCCTTCAAATTTTCTACAGGCTGACTCCTCCGAGAAGCTTCTCCCGATACTCCTAACATCCTTTAACTTCCTACAACAAAACCCCAAATTAGATCTATAATAAATATAACCAAATATGACTTAGAGATCCTATCCTTCTATATAGATCGGAGGTGGAACCAGGCAGAAAACATCTTAAATAGTCTCTTTTAAAAACACTATCGGGATCGGAGCCAGAACTGGCATTGAGCTTGTAATAATAATAAAGCGGGATCGGAGACAGAATTGGAATGGTAACTGGAATCAGAATTGGAACGAGAACCGATTTGGTTCCATGAAGAATTTTAAATTTTATGTTCGGTTCCACTTCCGCTTCTAGCTGAGTTATCAACATTTTAAAAGCATACTTCTTACTATAAGCAGAGTTGGAGACGGGATGGAAATGAAATTGATACTTATTACAAAACATGGTTAAAGATCAAAATCAATTTTGGTTTTGGTTCCGCTCAAAAATAATCATGACATCATAAGTGATTTCAACAGGATGATAAATAGCACCATGATCTAAGGACTAGGTCACATCAAAATGAAAAGGGCTTAAAAAGAAAATTATACGGGAACATACCCATATGGCCAAGAGGAAACCGTAATAATTAGGGCATCATATTTAAAATGAAAATGTGCAAAACCCTAATTCACAAACCCTTGACTTCAAACAATTAGAGCACAAATTTAACCCCATTCAAACTAGTTAGATCAATGCGTAACAAGATTCTTAAGTAAAATTGTAATTTATCAAACCCTACCAACGTAAAAACAGTAACTAATCACACCATTAAAAACCTAGGGCATCATAGTACGGTCACGATTAAAACATGAAAACGACTGTGATAAAAACAAACAAAAAAACAAGAAACTGAACACCAAAAAAGCCAAAACGAAAATAAGAAAACATAACAAAAGAGAAGAAAAATGAACAACAAAGCTCACAAGAAAACCGAGAGTCACGAATTCGCGAGCACCCAACGACTGAGCAAAAACGACCAACGAAACAAAACGAAAGAGAAGAAAAAAAACCCTACCTCAAACCCAAACAAATAGGTTAGCCCTCTGAAGTGATTTCACGCGTAATTATCTCCCTTTCGATTGAATCACACGCCCAAATGCTCCACTGCAACTCTAATTCGCTCTTGGTCTTTTAAACAATGATGATAACTTCTAGTCAATCCCTAATTAAGGTTAAAACTACAACTTCATAGGTGCATGGCTCCTGTAATTAATTCCATAAATGTGGCAGATCAGAGTTGGAACTACAGAGGGAGCTAGCACATTACTGTTGTGCAACTTCAGTAAAGTCAAACAACCCAAAATGGCGGGAGTGGAAATGGAGTGAGAATTGATTTAGAAATTCATTTGAGTTTCACATTTGGTTCCCATTCTGGATCTACTTCCACCAACAAAGAAGAAAGAGAAACAAAAAGGCAAACAAAAACATGAAGACCAAAACAAGAAAACCCAACATAAAACCTAAGTCTAAACAAACAAACCAAAAAGGCGGAGGCGGAGGCGGAGGCAGAGGCGGAATGAGAATTGATTTAGAAACTTAGAATAAATTCAGACTTAACTTCCACTTCAGCTCTGGCGCTGACAAAGACAACAAAAAGACCGTCGGGACAGGGATCAAAAGGAAATCTTTGAAACAAGTTTCAAAATACGATTTAGTTTCGATTCTGGTTCCGATAGAACAAATCAAAGAAAAACAAAGTTCTTGGAAAACAACAACTCCAATTTTTTTTTAGAAACAACCAAGGACAAAAACAAAAAGGGGGACCCATTTTGACCGAGGCAAAAGATGGGGTGGTTATGCAAGGCATAACATGTAGAATAGCATGCAACCCATACTATATTACTTCCCCATACCCTAACTTGTAACTCTTAATTTCAATTCTAACCCTTTCACTAATCTTCATGAAGTATTTGGATACAATAAAAGCAATTAAACAAGAATATAGAAATATAAGAATAGACACAAAAAAACACAATCAAAGATTAACATAAACATAATGCATACATACACATGACAAACATGAACACAACACAAGTTCTGCTAGAAAACTATCTATCTCCTATAGAGCCCCTTATCCTTTTAGATAGAAATGCCTATTATTTCAAATAGACACCGCATTTTTCAAAGGAAACCATATCCTTATGAATAGAAGCCTACTCATTCAAGTACATACCCTACCTTTTGTACACACCATGTCTTTTTATATAAAACCCTACTCTTTCAAGTGGAAAGTCTACATTTTGGTATAACCCTATATTTTTAGATAAATGCCCTACTCTTGCAAGTATAACCATGTTATAATCATCTCATACACCCTATCCTTTTAGATGGATGTGCTATATAATACACCATCCTTTTTCTTATTATGTAACATGGGTAGATAGGAAGATGGTTGTCTCTTAGATTTATAAATAGAAGACACAACCTCCTAGATTTCACAACAAAATAAATACTCAAATATTGTTTTACCAAGTAAATGGTTAGATGCAAGAGGATACTATAAAATTAAAACCTTCGTTTTTTATCTCAACAAAGCCAAACATGGATTATTTCATTTTTATATATAGCCAAGTAAATGGCACAACAAAGCTTTGCATGTGCTATTGAACATATGGAAAAAAATTGGATTCAAAAACTTTAAAGACTAAGTGTGCCCATTGACCAATGCACTAAATAGTGTACCTATCCCTAGGTGTGATATGGTGGTACATTTATAAAATTCTCCTACAAATATTAATAGTGCATATGTCTCATGTCTAACACACCATGGGGTATAGATGTAGTAGCACATAGAATTTTAGGAACTCAACACAAATATATTCATCTGGGTTATTCTATCCTTTTGGAATACTCAAATCTTTAACACAACACACATAAAAGTATAAAATGGCAAAATAAAGGTCTTCAATACTTTAAAATCATGAATTCTAAGAAACAACCTATCCTTATTTTCTTACTAGACCTTATAATTGACTTCAATTGCAGTCACTAACAATCACTTCAACATTTTGATCAAGAGAAAACCACCAACTTAGTTTTCTTAACATAATAGTTCACATTTTCCTAAAAATTTCTAAATTCAATAAATTTCCATTTAAATCAAAATTAAACTCTCCAAAAATAACATATAACATTATAATAATTTATACAATCATTCTCATTTTGTTTCATGATTTAACTTGAACAATTTCTCTATGATATCATAAGATTCTCAAATCTAGTGTTTCAAGTTTCCATTTCCTATACTTTATTTGGAGAGACTTTGTTTCTCACCAATTTCTATGCTCCTATGAATTTTATAAATAAGGCTTTTCTTTGCTCCAACATTAGATTTGTTCACTTTCTTGTTCCATCTATCTCTTGGATTTTAGCAGGTGATTTTGATTATATAGTTAGTTTGAATGAGAAGACTAGGTATGTGAATATTGGCCCTTCTTCAACTTGAATAATGGATAGAATTTATTTTCTCAACTTGGTGGAAATGATGTCAAGAAATAGAACTTTCACTTGGAATAATTGAAGATGGGAGAATTATATCTTCAAAAGACTTGATAGATTTATTGTCTCTAAGCTCTGGATTGGTAACAATTGAACTTAGTTTATTAAAATATTAGTTTGAATGGGGGTTTTTCATTGGCCTATCAGTTTCTATTCCTCAATTCTATCTAGCCTAAAAAATATCCCTTTCAAATTCTAGCTTATGTGGTTACGAGAATCTAATCTATATAAGCTGATGGAAATTTGGTGGAGGGATGGGAAGTCTAATTATAGTACAACTACACACTATTTTCAAAACGATTCAATTTTGAAAGTTCAAGCTTAATAGCTTGAATCAATATTCTTTTGGAAACATTTTTCATAATAAAAAAAATAGGTTAAACTAGAGGGAATTACTTTGAATCAAGGATGAAAGCATGACTGGGGATATTCTGAAGGAAGAATCTATTTTCTCCAAGGAACCATTAGAGTGGGAGCTTAGGGATGAGATTTATTGGAAAAAAAATTCTAAATAATTTGGATTTAGGAAGGTGATAAGAACACTTCATTTTTTCACAGCTCGATAAAGGACCAAAGATGTGGCAATGCTTTGTTCTTCACTTCTTCTCAAGGGGAATATTGAATTATTTTTTATATATTTCTCAAGAAGTTGTTAGAAACTTCTCCTTACTTTTTATTTAGAAGCGTCCTCAAGAATTAAATAGTGAGAGAATCATTCTTGATTGCATTCATTCCTTGGTATTTAAAAACATGGAAAATTTCTTTCATGAAACCTATCTCTTTGGAGGAGGTGGAGTCTATTGTGTTCCAAATGAAGAAAGGTAAGGCTCTAGGACCTAATGGCTTTCCGATTGAATTATTTAAATATTTTCAAGAGAAATTTTGAAGGACAAATTACTTGATATTTTTTAAGTCTCGGGTGAACAAATATATGTGTAAATCCATCAACTCTACTTTCTTGGTGCTTATTCCTAAATATGGAGCCTCTTTCTTGGATTATTTTTATGCTATTGCACTTCATAATGTCACCTACAAGATAATCAATAATATTATTATGAATCATCTAAAGAAGTGCTTGAATCCTCTAATATCTCTCTAGTAAGGAGGCTTTATATTGGGTTGTTAAATTTAAGATGGAAATGTTGTGGTAGCTAAGGTCATTCACTCTATGTAAACCTCTACAAAAAATCCATATTCATTAAGCTAGGTATGTCCAAGGCTTACAACAGAATCAATTAGGGCTTTCTTCCGAATATTTTATTGGTTTTTTGGTTTTTTCTAAAATCTGATTGAATGGATCATGAGTTGTGTGACCTTGGCTTCTTTCTTGGTCTTGATTAACGAAATTCCCTCAATCATATTCTAGAGGAATTAGACAAGGGGATATTTGTCTCCTTTTTTTTTATCTTGATGGCTAAAGGCCTTAGATAATTATTGAAATAGTTTAGAGAGAGGTCTTATTCATGCATGGGAATGGACTCAGATTTTTTATTCTTAATCTCATCTCTGATACTGCTCTTATGGGGTTAGTTGGGATACGGGAAGTAGCTAATTTTAGAAAAGAGACATTTAAATCTCTACATTTAATCAATAGGTTCATAAATAAAATTTAACATTTTATTTTTCAACACTCCTTAGCATATTTAGCATAGAATTATAGACATTCTACTTTTCTAGATTGGAACTTTTCCTATAGAGTACCTTGAAATTTCCCTCTCTACTAGGAGCCTTAAAAGAGACTAATGAAAGAAAAATTTAGATTGTTTTTGCATGCAACTGAGCTATTGAAATTTTTGATGGCTATCCCTTGTTGGTCATCTAACTCTATTAAAATACTTCTTGCAAGCTCTGCCTATATATAGATTTCTTATTATGATTTCTCCCAAAAACATTCTTAAGGATTTTGATGGTATTTTAGGAAAATTCTTATAGGTAGGAAATATCAAAACTCAAAAATAGATTTTGGCAAGCTAAGATTTGGTTTGTTCCCCTTTAAAATTTGATGGCCTTGGTTTGTGACAATCAAAGCTAAATTCTAAAGCTTTAGCTACCAAATTATACTAAAGATGGTGAAAAAATCTTGATAAGTCATGGGCAAGAATTCTAAATTTTAAATACATAGATGGGGTGGATGATGATGATATTCCATCAATGGAGTTGACCTAGAGATTTTCCTTGATTTAGAAAACTCTAAAAATGGTATATTATCTTATTAAAGAGGGAATCTTCTGGATAGCTAATAATGGTAACAATGATTTAATTTGGAGTGATTCTAGGGACAAGCATCACCCTATTTGATGAGTTCCCAAATTGTCCTTTAATTATTACTTCTTACATTGTTATTTACCAAATAACTATTAAAATTTCATATAATCCATGACATTTCCTAAGATTATATTAATATGATGCACTAGAAATAGTTGTTAATATTTTGATGAAATATTTATATAACATATATAGTTGTTGATTAAGATATGATGGAATAATATGATTCATCTTAATGAATAGGTTTTTTCTTTAAAGACCAACTTATTCTACAAGAAAAATGAATTAAATAGTCATTGACAAAAGGAATGGGAGTGCCTCTAGCCAAGATGTTTACAACAACAATGAGGGAATGCATTCTTGTAGCCAAGAGAGGGTGGGTTTGCATCAACATGCATCATGCAAACTAGTGTTGATCTGGACATAGCTAAGGATGATTGAGTGATTGCATTAGAATTCTACTGCCAACAAATGATTGTTGAATCAAGGACTCTTATTCTATAGTTAACACAATTTTTTCTCTATTACATGATTTTATCACCTATCCACACATGCCTCTATGATCAAATCTTCTCTTTAATGTTAGCATAATTATGATAGGAATTCATTTCTCAGTTAAATATTCTTGTAGAAAATAACTCTCTCCTTGCTTAAGAGAGATGGTGACGGATATAGTGATGAGTCCAAGATTAGTTAGGACTAGTTAAGCTTATATATATTACAAATAATAGTGGATTGAGTAATAAATCAAAATATATTCTCTATATTTTTTTCTAAAGTAATCAAAATCCAATAAGTTTTATCCATTCTTGTGAAGTAATCTACAAGAAAATTTGACTGTTGGTTGATTCTCTAGTGTAACAAGTGCACATACTCAAGTCAAGGCCCACTTAAGGTACAATGCTACTCTATATTTTAACTTTTTAATAGTGCCATATTCAATTGTTTGTTAAATATATTTAAATATTCATGTAGCACCTATTGATTAGTATTTAGTATAGGACTTTCAACTGAACCTACCATTTACTTATAGTTATGATTTGTAATATTAATATTAGTAGTACTCTTTGATCCTTCAATTAAATGTAAATTTAGTAATTCTTACCTTTCACTTTTATGATTTTTTTAATGAATGAAAGTATTTTAGAGACCCTATAATTATCTTAGTGTATAAAAAGTGCAAGCCTCATCTCAATTGTACATCCCTAGTTGATAATTCAATGTATCCTATTACAAGTGATGGTTGCTTAATGTGGGATAAATTTGACATTAAGTATAAGTACATGACTATACTACTCTAGATCATTAGTTGTATAGGAAATCAAACATTTTTCGCATTGTTGTTGGGGATGGTGCTAAACTATGAGAGTGTCTAGGTTTTTAAAAATTATTTCCCATTCTCATAGATAGTAATTATTATTTTCCACATTTAAGATTCATAGACATTATATCAAATACCAAATTCTATACTAACACTTTGTAGACAAGGAGGTAAGTGGTTCACAACTGTTGCATGTAGAGAAGCAGAGATCCTTTATGAAGATTCCTTCCAAATCATATCCCTCATAAGGAAATATTTGCAATAGTCGCAGAGATAAAAATAAGACAACCAAGTGGATCCTCAAATCTTGAATATCAGTAACGTAAATCTAATCCACCCCATCAATCTCCTTTTTTGACCCTTGATTCTAGTTCTAGTTCTAATTCACTATTTTTATCCACTCCATTAACTACTCATTCTCATTTGACAATGGGGACTTAGATGGAAAGAAGGAACAACCTCTTGAGACCACTACCTTTGAATTTACCATTGCCAATCAAGATAAGAATGTTTCCATGAAAAATATACCACCCTCTAATCTCTCTAATTTCCATGGCCTTATGAAAGAGGGCCCTAATACATTTCTATTTGAATTTGATTCCCTTTCTAGGGCTATGATTATATTATAGATGCACACATATTAAAATTGTTTTGAGACACATTAAAACATTATGCACTAAGATGGTTCATGGGACTTGGGAGAGATACAATAACTGAATGGGACACCATGAAGAGGAAGGTTATGAAGAATTAAAAGGACTACTATAGTGGAGGATATTTTAGGGTGGTGACATTTTCAAGATGATCCAAAGAGAATATGAGCTATTGGAGGACTATGTTGAGAGATTCTTGTTTTTCCTCCATAAATCCAAATAAAATTGATTAACTAGAGATTCCTTGAAGTTAATATTATTACAAGGAGTTAATGAGGATTTTTCAATGCTTTAAATGTAATAGGGGAAGGATATATATCTCAATTTCTATGGGAAGATGTTTGTCAACTTTGTAGGAACTATTCACATTCCACAATGAATAAGACACACAGTTTGCGAGAAATGTCCACCAAAATAATTGCAGGTGTCTCACTAATGGAGCTTAGAAACCTACTAAAATACATGAAATAAGAAATAATAAATCACATGGTGAATTAACTCAACACCTTGAAAGATAAAATAAAAAAAGAGGATGCAAAAGTAGCTTTAGTAAAATACCACATTACCTCTAGAAGAAAAGGGACTACAAATGCAAAAAGGTGGTGAGTGTAGAAGACAAATATGAGAGAGAATATTTTAGGGCACTGGAAGATGAGGATGACCAACTATTTTACCTAGAACAAAGGAAACAATGGAATCAATGATAAGGTACCCCTCTAGATCCGTTGTCTTATAATTTTCCTTTCTCAAATTCTTTTTAAAAAAGTCTACATGGTATAATCAATCACCTCCAATATGGCCAAATTATGGACCTCCTGGATGAATGTACCACACCCCAAGGAACCTAGAATAAACAATAGTACCAATCACAAGGAAAAAACTAGCATTGGAAAACCCCTAATCTTCATACCAATAACAATAATGGTAGGGGAGCCAATCTTGGCCTAATTCCAATACAAGGTACCTACATCAACCACTAGTATTGCCTACACAACTAGTAATTTTTCCATATCTTGGTAATCTTGCACCTAATCCACCAAGATCCACACAAATACTAGCCTAGTCTATACCCAAGCCTAATAGTAAGCTTGTCAACTAGGCTTAATCTAATGACACTATTTAGTATCCTACACTGTCACTCAGATTAGTAACATGCAACTACATTCAAGGAGAACGCTACATATTCCTACTTCACCATTGATCATAGAAATCCCCTCCAAAAAAGCTTCCAATGATGCTAACATGCAACCAAATCATCCAAGTTGACACTATGGACAAGAGGAAGTCATCAATAAGGAACCTAAATTTGACTTTCTTGGGAAATTGAAAATTGTCTATGTGAAATTAACTTTCTGTGCCCAAGCCTAATAGTAAGCTTGTCAACGAGAATTATTCTAATGACACCAATTTAGTATCCTACATTGTCACTTAGATTAGTAACATGCAACTCCATTCAAGGAGAAAACTACTCTTTCCTACTTCATCATTGATCATAGAAATCCCCTTCGAAAAAGCTTCCAATGATGCTAACCTGCAACCAAATCATTCAAGTCGGCACCCTAGACAAGAGGAGGTCATCAATAAGGAACCTAAATTTGACTTTCTTGGGAAATTGAAAATTATCTATGTGAAAATTCCCTTTTTTCAAGCCATAAACGATGTTCCAATATATAGAAAAAAAATATGTGAATTATTCTTAAAGAAACTAGGAAGAAAAAGAAAAGATCCTCAAATCATCCATGTTATGGGAAAACTAGAAGATATCATGTTAGGAAAAGTGGTTGTTCCAAAATATGTAGACCCAAAGAGCCCAATTATAGATGTTCCCATCAATGGTATTATTGTATGTAATACCTAGATTGATTTGGGTGCAACTATTTTAATGCTATGACTAGAGATACCATGCAAAATCTCCAACTAGTAGACCTTTGACCTACCCCTATTGTACTCCAATTAGAAAATATTTTTTTTGTTAAACCTGAGGGTGTTATTGAAGATCTAGTCATTAAACTAGATTCATGGGAGTACCCTGTAAATTTCATGGTTCTTCAACCAAAGGCCAACCTAGGAGGATACCCTCTCATCTTAGGTCATCCATGGTTGGAAATCTCAAATTCTTTTATTAGTTTTAATTCTAGAGATATGATCATTTCTAATGGGAATATGGCAAATAGATTAGTTTTGTATCCACCTACACAACCCTTTACTAAGATAGATCAACTAGTCTAGCCAAACCTTGGGGATAATTATTTGAATGCATTACGAACACTAATGAAAATTGAGAAGAGCCCTATTCTTGAACTATAAAATGAGAACACTATACTCTAATATTATACAAAATAATTATGCAAGAGGCCCATAAAAAAAATCTTATTTAGCATGTTTGACTTGCTCATTGCATAGTGTCCTTCCTACAAATTCTCCCATTAAATAAATTTCATATGCACACATGTTTCATGATTTTTTGCCTCATTATTGTGATCTTAATATGTCATGTGTAGATTCTACCTCCATGACAACCTTGACTAAGCAAGTTGAAATAACACCAGGCAGATTCCTTAACATAAACAGTCAGTTGAACACATAGTAGAAAATAAAGTTAATTACCATTTTGCAAACCCATAAAACAAAATTTTCTTGGGACTATCATGACATGAAAGGCCTATACCCTAGTTGTGTACTCATATAATATACATCAAGGAGGATTGTAGTGCAATCAGACAGCCTCAGAGAAGACTGAATCTTGTTGTCTGGGAAATTATGAAAGTTAAATTACAAAATATTTTAGATATTGGTTTTATCTACCCTATATTCAACAGCCAATAAGTGTCACCTCCTTTAGTAGTTCCTAAAAAGTGTGGGAAATGAGAAGTCTATGTGGATCATAAAGAGCTTAATTTAGCAACTAGAAAGCACAATTTTCCCCTATCTTTCATTGATCAAATGTTGGATTCTCTAGCTAGGAAGAAGTATTTCTAATTTTTGGATGGATTCAATGGTTATAACCAAATAAGGGTCGCACTAGAAGATCAAGATAAGGTAACATTTACCTATCCATAGGGAAATTATTCTTATTTAATTCTTCCATTCAGACTCGATAATTCCCTTATTATATTCTAGAGGGTTTTCATGAGCATCTTTTCATATCTCTATCATGATTATATGGAAGTTTATATGGATGATTTTACTACATATGGTGATACTTATGAAGAAGCAATGAAAAATATTGAGAGAGTATTTTATCAATTTCAAGACAACAATTTATCCCTTGTCAATGAAAAGTGATACATGATGATGGAAGAAGGAATATTCTTGGGACATTATATTTCACAAAATGGTATTCAAGTTGACTTAAGTAAAATTGAGGTGATCATAAAATTTCAAATTCCTCAGAAGTAGAAGGATGTTAGAATGTTTTAAGCTATGTAGCCTATTATAGAAGGTTCATCAAATATTTCAGCAAAATTGTAGCACCTTTATTTGTACTCCTAACCAAGGATTTTGAATTTGATTAGACAACAAATTTTCAAGAATCTTTTCAAGCACTTAAGGAATCCTTGACAAAGGCATGAGTATTACAAGGACCTAACTAGAATATTCCATTTCATATACATATTGATGCCTCTAATTTTTTTTTTGTTACAGTCTTGGGTCAAAAAGCAGTAGTATAATATGTAATTTATTATGTCAATAAGAATCTTCATGCTTCTAAGTTGAACTAAATTGTTATTGAAAAGGAAATTTGAGCAATGATTTATACTATCAATAAATTACAACATTATTTTATATGATATTTAGTTTTGTGCATACTGAACATGTAGATATCAAATATCTAATGAATAAACATATTGCCAGTGGGAGGCTAGTCAGATGCTTATTATTGCTACATTATTTTGATACCACAATAATGGATAAACCAGGGAAAGAATATGTTGTTGCATATTTACTTTCTAGATTGACAAAACCAACACCTAACTCCATTATAGATGATCCTTTTCTTGATGATAATTTTTTTACATTAATGGTGTAAACTCTCTCATATGTTGATATTGCTAATTATCTTATTTGGGAAAAAAAATCCCTCATTTTTCACCTAGAGAAAAATGTCATTTGGTTTAAATAATCTTCCATTTTCATGGATAGTTGGTTATCTTTTATATACTATCCTAGATAATGTCAAGCATAGGTATATAAGAGAAGATGAAGTGTATGATATTCTACATTTTTTTCATTATGAAGCATGTGGAGGTCATTTTGCTGCAAAAGGACTACTTTAAAGATATTAAATACAAGTTATTATTGGCCCAATATATATAAGGATGAATTCAAGTACACTACACAATGTGATAGATGCCAAAGGATGGATCATCCAACCCACAATGACGAGATTCTCCTACAACCATAGTTAGTCATTTCACCCTTTGACAAATGGGGGCTTGATTTTATAGGGTCCATTGATCATCCTTCCAACCAAAAGGAATACATTTTGGTATGAACTAACTATCTAGCCAAGTGGGTTTAAGTTCATGTTATGAAACATGCTCAAGACAACAAGGTTGTTGAATTATTGTATGAGGAAATCTTCACTAGATATATGGAGTACCCAAAGAAATCGTTATTGATCAAGGACCCCAATATACATCTACTTTGATTTAAGTATTAGTTAATGAGTATAACATAAATTATAAGAAGTATGATCCTTATCATTTGAATTCTAATGGTTAGATGAAAGTTTCAAAAAAGGATATTGAATAAATCTTGACAAATATGGTTTCCTTACACTGCAAGGATTGGGTATCTCATCTCCCTAAAGCTATATGGACCTATAGAACAAATTGGAAGAAAACAATAGGATTTACACCATATGAGATAGTTTATGGGATGAAATTTTTCCTTCCAATTGAATTTAAACACAAAATATTAAGGACAACAATATAGTTGGGTATGGAATTATCAACAACACAAAAAGATAGGCTAATACAACTTAATTTTGTAGAAAATATCCATAAAGAAGCCCTCCATCACATTCAGATAGTGAAAAAATAATGAATTAAATGTTATGATCACTTTATTAAGACAAAAAAAAATCACAAAGGTGATTGGGCTCTCCTTTATGATTCACAATACAAGGATCATAAGGGTAAGTTACAAACAAGATGGTTAGGGCCCTATAAAATTGATGAAGTGTATCTAAATGGTGTAGAGAATTTATCCACCATTGACCTATTTAGGCTTTCCATGTTGGTCAATGGTCATTGATTGAAGTTGTACCAAAATCCACTAAATAAAGAAAAAATTCTACAATAATTCAATATGGGGACTACAATTCGAGAATACACACCATCTGGGACAAAGCTTAATTGCTCATTTCTCGATGCTTCACAGGTATAATTTCTAACCTGATATTTCCTATCACAATAAATTTCCTTTAGTATTTTTTTACGAAATGTTGAGACAATCCATCACCACAATCATTCAAAATTAGCAAAATACATGACTACTACAACCATAACTATTAGCTATGGAACTTATGGGACTTGTACAAAAAGCAACTATCTATGGGACCTATGTAGTTGTATGTTGAGATATCCTCATTCCATGCAATCATTCACAATCACACAATAAAAAAAGATGTTCTATGATTCTGACCACCATCTCTTCAAATGTTGCATCTTCAACAACTCTTCATCAAAATTGATTTGAGTCATATGTCTATTTCTTCTATCATGATTATTCATAATAATTTTCATATTTTAATTGATTTCCATTACTTAAAATTTTATTTCTCATAACTGTAGAAATTTTGAATAGTGCTTCACCTAATATCCACTCCACAAGTATGGCTACACCATCTAACATATGAGGACATGCCATTATTTAGATGGTGGGGATGGATTATTGTAGAATATCACTTCAAATCTTGTTGCCAACCCATGTTGGTTATCTTTCTATTCTGAAAAATCTGCTTTGAAGTATATTTTACTGTACAATCAAGTTTCCAATTGACATGATATTGAGTAAATAGCTTTCTCTCTACCTTTGAACCAAATCTGTAGCCGATCATACACATGTAATAATATATTTTGTATGCCAAGTCAACCAAGCAATGAAAAAACAATTTTTCAAGACAAATTGGAGTTTTATTATTAGTTTAAAAGGGTTGTTCAATAGAGTTTAAGGGGAGAAGGAAGATTTCATCACAAAAAATAAAAGGTAAGCTACAAGGTTTGAATTATAATATATTTATTGTGATCCAATCAAAAGATAATTGAATGGTCATATAATGATCCTAAATGAGGAGGGACACTTGTTGATTTTTTGGCAAGCGGGGTGGCTATATTATTTTCAATGACTAATAGGATATGGTGGAAAAGTAACCAGGTAGTTTTCCCAAAATTTAATTGAAAATGTGGCGATGATAAAAGATAAGTGGTTGGACATATTGAAGATTTTATATAAAAGGTCACTAGATTACCTATTGTAGGAGAAGTCTTCCCAGAACACCCCGACGCGGTCACAACTCAAAATGAGTTTACCATGATCAACAGGCAACTAGAGTCTTCTTCACAAGGCACAAAGTGTCTCTCCTTTCCCTAAAGATGGGAATGTGTTACAATTTACATTATAAATCATTTTACCTATGAAGGAAAACATTATTGATTGTATATGATTCAATTCAAATTGCTTAGTCATTTGAGGCATAATTGGCATGTAATTTTCCCTAACTTTCATTTTCACCTATTGTCACCCATGGTCATAGAATTCCAAAAATTTAAGGTTATTGCATTATCTCATCACTGTTTAATTCAATTTTCTAGTTTAAAGGATTTTGAGTATTCAATTTCCAAATATGGTTTGTGAAGATTTTTTGATAGTAAAAAGGGTAAGAGGGGTAAATATTGGGCCTCATGGCCAACCACTTACATTTAAATGAACAAAAATAATGAGTGTAAGAAATAGTGAAGAAGTGGTGGACCCACAACCTTATTTCTCCCTATAACATGCTTAGTTCATGTAGCTTATTTTACACATGAAGTATCCCTCAAACACTCAACTTATTTTAATCTCCTACCCATCCTATTGAGGATGTGTCTATTGAAATCCCTAGTTCAAAAAATCCTTTAGAGAACTCACCTTCTTCTAAGCCTATGACCATAACTACAACCACCTCAAGAAAAAGAAAAGTAGTTCAATCCCTTGCCACGGGTAAAAGAATAAAAAACTACCCTCTACCTCTGCCATGTGCAAATGAAAGAAAAATAATCCTCTAAAATCCTTCAGGTGATCAAACCACCTTAAAAGGAGAAAGATAACAACCAAAAAAAAATCCCACAAAACCATAACTACTTATAATAGAATCACAGACCAGCTCTGAAATGGACTGCATGTTTGCAGAGAAAGAATGCCTAGCTCAGATTATACAATCCTCATCTCCTAAAACCAAAGATTGCAAATAGGGGGAGAATTGAATGAGGAGTAATTTTCATACTTGTAGCAATCTAGCCTAGAGATATTTTCCCAAATGGCTACCATTGTGGAAGGGTAAGATATTAGAGTAATTCATCCAAAGAAGTACAGTTAACTCTTCTAGTTTTTCATGGCCAAAAATAGTCCTACAACTATGGAATCAAGTGCAACAATTTAAGTTGCAATAGGATAAGTGGAGGAAAGAAAAAGAAGAAATGAAGCCGAAAATTGATTTAGATATCCAATAGAAGGATGAGGAAATAAAAATATTAAAAGATAGAATTGATCAAATGTCTCTCATTACACCTCAAATTTTCAAATGCAAGCCACTTGCAAGGGTTTATGCCTTCTTCTTAAGGGAGAAAATTTTGAGTTTTCAATTTATGTAGCTATATTGTGATCTATTTTTCTCCATGGCTACCCCTAGGCAATTCTTCAATGTTTTCCAAAACTCCACTATAAAACTACAAAATACCCTTTATGAACTTTATGTGCACAATTATGTTCTACCCTATGACACTAAATGGAACATGTTGCTTTATGTGGGGGATTTTTAGTTGTGGGTATTAGCCTCATTCATCCAAAATGAAACCAATAGAGGTTAGTAGATGCATGAGTATAGGGAATTAGAGAAATCGGCTTCACTTAACCTTCAGCTAGAATTGAAATACTAGATAACATATTAGCTTTTTGGTTTACTATTTCTCCCAAACCAAATATTCAAGATTAGATTTTGGCACAAAAGAATTCAAATTATATTGTGTTTGTACAAATGGATAAAATTGTAGGATGAGAGGCTTTGTGGTTCATTTCAGGGAGGTGGCATGAATTACTAAATGAATTAAAAATAAAGGAACCTCATTCCTTTTATAATTACCATGCAATATTTCAAAGAGAACATAAATACAAAAGGATCACAAGTGACTATAAAATACTTTGGATACCTCTATTGTTTTAGCCACTGCTACTATGGTGTCCTATTCCACATTAGCAAGTGACAGTTCCTTACAATGATAGAACAAAGGAAGTGAGGTGGAGAATATTAGAGAAGACGAAGGGATTTTACTAGAATCTTCATAATCATTATATTGGTATCACAACCTCGAGGGACTCAAGGAATTTGACTTTGATGCATAATTAGATGTCACTTCATGCTAGAGGGAAAGCAATAAACTAGGTGAGGGGGAGTTATGTGTTCCCAAATTATCCTTTAATTGCTAATTTAACCTTGTTATTTCCCAAGGAATTTTTGAAATTTTATATAATCCATGATAAATTTCCTAATATTATATTAATATGATGCAATAGACATAATTTGTAATGTTTTGATGAAATATTTACATGAAATATTTAATTGTTGATTAAGATGTGATGGAATAATATGATTAATCTTGATGAATATGTGTTTTTGTAAAAAGAGTAACTTATTCTGCAACAAGAAAAGAGGAGATGAGATATTCATTGACAAAAATCATAGGAGCACCTACAATCAAGGTATTTACAACAATAATGATGGAATATGTTTCTACAACCAAGAGAGGTTATGACTTTGTAGCAATATGCATCATGTAAACTAGTGTTGAGATAGTCACGACTAAGGATGATTAAGTAGTTGCATTAGACTTCTACCACCAACAAATGATTGTTAAATCAAAGACTTCTATTTTGTAATTATTGCAAATTATTATATGCTACATTATTCTATCACCTATCCACCCATGTCTCTATAATTATATCTTCTCTTTAATGTTAGCATATTTATGATAGGAATTTATTTCCCAGTTGTATTCTTCTAGAAAATAACTCTCTCCTTTCTTAACATGGATGAGAAAAGATATAGTAATGATTCCAAGATTATTTAGGACTAGTTAAGCTAGTATATATTGCAAAGAATAGTGGATTGAGTAATCAATCAAAATATATTCTTTGTATTTTTTGTTTTCAAATAAGCAATCAAATTATAGTAAGTTTTATTCATTCCTATGAAGTAATTTGCATGCAAATTTGAATGTTGGTTGATTCTCTAGTGTAATGAGTGCACATACTCAAGTTAGAGCCCACTTGAGGTATGATACTACTTTGTTTTTTAATTTTTTAATATTTTTGTATTTGTTTTTTAGTTAAATATAGTAAAATATTCATGTAGCAAATATTAATTAGTATTTAGTATAGGCCTTTCATTTGAGCCTATCATTTACTTGTATTTGTGATTTAATTATAAGATTAATATTAATAGGACTCTTTGATCCTTTAGTTAAATTTTAATCTACTAATTCTTACCTTCCAATTTTATGATTTATTTAATGAATAAAAGTATTTTTGGGACCTTAGAAATCTCTTAGTATATAAACAATACAAGCCTCATCTCAAGTCCCCATCCCTAGTTGATAATTCAATGTATCATATTCCAATTGATGGTTCCTTAATGTAGGACAAATTTTTCCTTTAAGTAGAAGTGGACGACCATACTACTCTAGATCATTTGTTGTATAGGAAATCAAACAGTATTCTCTCTTCCTTTCCCTAGCTTTAATTTATCAATGAATTTTTCCTAGAACCCAAGTGGTCCAAAGTTACTAATTTTAAGCACTCCATTTAGTTGGGAATATCTTTAGTTCATTAGTGGAAAGAGCCTCAAAGTTGTCCCACTAGAGGATTGGTAGAGGATTGTAATATTTTGACCTTAATTTTATCTTAAGACCGTGTAGTTCTCTGGTGTAGTCATACATTCTTTCTTAGGTCCATGATCCAAAAGGTGTGTATTGAATTACTCTTGGTTATCATTTTTGAGCTAAGTGGAGGAAGGAGAATGCAAAGTTCCCTTTGTGGAGAATAATTTGGAACAAGTTTGGCTAGACTAAGTGTAACTTTTTTATGTGGCTCCTAGGTCATAATAAATGTCTCACTTGGGATACCATTACAAAGAGAGGTTTCTAGGGGCCCTCTATTTTGTTTCTATAGGGTAATCATGAAGAGTGCACTAGTCATCTATTTTTTCAATGATCCAAAAGGTATGTATTGAATTACTCTTGGCTATCATTTTTGAGCTAAGTGGAGGAAGGAGAATGCAAAGTTCCCTTTGTGGAGAATAATTTGGAACAAGTTTGGCTAGAATAAGTGTAACTTTTTTATGTAGCTCCTAAGTCATAATAAATGTCTCACTTGGGATACCATTACAAAGAGAGGTTTCTAGGGGCCCTCTATTTTATTTCTATAGGGTAATCATGAAGAGTGCACTAGTCATCTATTTTTACAATGCTCATTTTCATTGGAAGTTGGAGTTTATTGTGGAATTTATGGAAGAGACTGTAGACACCTAAATTTGACCTTCCACATAAGGTCAAATTCATCCTGTTAATCCATCCATTTTGTCTTTCTCATCAGCATTAATTAAATCATTTATTTAATTAATGTTCCTCTCTTTTCTAATGTTCCTAAGGTATTTAATTTAATTAATTAAATAATTTACCATTACACCCTTTCCTCTCTAAATTAAATAAATACTCTCATTTATTTAATTTAGTCATTTAACCTTTATGAATTTAAATCACTTTTTAATTCATTATTTTCTCTCTCCTTGTCCCATCCTCCATAACCCATTCTTAATCTAGATTAATTTAATTAATCTATGATTATGGATGTGCACACCCTTAATTAGGTTTAATGTCACATCCTCCATCATAACCCACTTGCCTTAATTCTTCATTTACCACCTAATCCCTTGTTTGCACAACTTAATCACTTGATTAGGTCAACCTAATCCTCATGCCATTTATGGCATTTCACAAGTCAACCCTTTTATTAAATGCTTTCTCTTTTTGGAGAAGGCAAACCCTTCCCAAGGTGAAGTTTAAATTCACTTTTATTCTTCCAAGATCTTTTAAGGAATTTTTAATTCCTTAAGGGTCAAATCACCCATATGGGGACAAGGACCTCCTTTATGAGGAGATCTTGTCCAATTCCAAGCTACTAGAAAGTACCTTAACCTCATGTCCTCTTGGCCACATCATCCACCACATGTTAAGATGTGAGGGCTTGTAAGTTCTCAAATCACCCTACCCCTTGATCTTGTCCAAGGTGGTTGCATCTTGACCATTGATTCTTTAGTGGCCTATCCCCTAAAATTAGAGGATTTGTCCTCATTTGCATCATTCAACATTCAAACAATTTCATCAACATTCAACTTTGCATTCTCTTAAGCTTCAAGCATTGCATTCATCCTCCATTGCTGCAACTTTCAAGCTCACATTACATCCACATACAACATTCATCAAAATACCCACTTGCACCATTGCATTCCTCATCATCTTCACTTCATTTTGCATCCACTTTTAAGCTACTTGCCATTGAAGGAGCACACAAAATCAAACAATCAACAGGGCCAACCAACTAATCAACTTGGAAAAGGTAATATCGTTCATTTTCTTGTATTTTGTTCAAGTTCAACTTAGGCCTAATCTCAAGGTTTTGTTTGTGTTTTCCTTATTTTTATTTCTTTTGGTTTTGCAATTTAGGCTTGGTATAAAAAAACTTGCACACATTTCTGGCACGCCCAGTGGGACCCACATCACGGGTCTTTTCTTTCACGTTCTTTATATTTTTTACTTTTGCAGGTCTAGGTTGAAGTTATAGATGCAAAACTGCTTTGAGGGGTGAGCCTGACTCTGCACAGGGGTGAACCTGCCTCCTTGCAGGGGCAGACCTGCTTCCAGGGGAAAACCTGCCTCCCTGCAAGGGTGAACCTACTTCCAAGGGTTAACTTGCCTCCCTACAGGGGCGAACCTGCCTTGGAGAACAGGCGAATCTACTTTTGACAATGGGCTAACCTGCTTTAACAGATAGACGAATTTGACTTTCTGGAGGGGCGAACTTGCCTCACACAAAGGCGAATCTGAGGCAAATTTGAGGCTTGTTTTCTATAGTTTTCGGCATCATTTGGTTTTGGTTTTGTGTACTAATCCACTAACTCGTCTTATTTGTGAGTGTGTTTGGTTTTGCCAACATTTAGTGCAGTTGTCTTTGGTTTGTCCAAGATTGTTGGTCTGCGACTACTGATGCTTTTTCTACAGGAGGATCAGTCGAAGAACAGTTAGTTAGTTTTGTTTGTGGTTTTTCATACTAGCTAGGTAAACGTAGTTTTAATTAGAGGGTCAATTTACACTTGTTTGTTGTTCTTGTGAGTGGGTTGTTGATGTATCCACTCCCCTTGCGCCACTTGGTGATCCTAGGTGATGAGAAATTGCAACTCAATTTTGTCTAGTTGAGTCCACCTAGGAGATCCTAGTGCATCTTAGCTCTCCCTTTGTGCTTCATCCGAGCTTGGTGACCAACCATGATGTCTAGTGTCTTCTTCCCTTAGCAGGACCTAGGGATTTCATCACCCAAGGGACAATCCTAGCAACGTGTTACTAGCGGGGTATATAAAGGGGGGAGAGAAAAATCTATACCTCAATCCAGTCATGTCATGTCTAGCGGAGCATCGAAGCTAGGGTGATACATAGATAAGATGTGAAGAGTTGGTCTAAGTTTTTCAACCTAGATAGAGACTCGTGTTTCAGCTACAACTTGGTTTAGTGCATGGGATGAGATCATACCCTAAAGTTACTCACCGCATACTCCCTTAGGTTGAGATAGAAATCCTCATGGTGGACTATGATAGTCCTCGAGTGAGAGCGTGAAGGTAAGCGTGTGGCATCCATTGATGACCCTGTGCCATTGGAATGCTAGATATTTGTCTTCACGAAAAAGGGTGATCCAAAGAACCACCCTAGTATCATGGAGTATTAACCTTGGGTTGTCTGCCCAAGGTGATGAGCCTACATTAAGTTTGCAAATCCGTTTCACTAATTTTAGGATTGTGTTGCTTGGATTGTCTTCTTTATGTTATACTAGCACTTTCGGTTAAGTCAGTCTAGTCTCTTGCTTGTTTTTTGTTGTGTCTTTAGTCCTTTGTCATAGTTGGTTCCTTACAGAGGTGAATTTGCACCCCTATTTGGGTGAATTTGCCTCCCTAGAGGGGTGAACCTGCTTCCCTAGAGGGGCGAACCTGCATTTTGGGGTGAACCTCTATACCATGAGGGGTGAACCTGCCATCTAGGGGTGACCTTGCTCCATCTTTCGAATGATTTTACTCCTTGTTCTTGTCTCATTTACCATCCTCTCTTTTGTTTGAGTCTCTGTCGGGACTCGTTTAGGTGTCCTTCTCCATTCTGAGTCCTCATTCAGGTTCATTTTTAGTTGTTGGCTAACCAGATGGTGGAAATTTTGGCTATAAATACTGCTTCTTGTTTCGAAAAACAAGTTTGAAAGTGATAGAATTTGGAGAAAAGACACCAGGCCTTTTATTTTGTTAGATAATTGTAAAGACTCACAAACTGTGCCCTTGTAATTTGGCCTCTTTGTTTCTTAACTATTTGAAAACATTATATTGTGTTGTTACTGAATAGCTTGTTTGCAACTTCAATGATTTGAATAGAATGTTGATTTGGAACCATGTCTCTAACTCTTTCTTTTTAGTAAATCTCTATGAAAATTATTTTATGTTATGAAATGAAGTATTCAAGTCTTTCTCTTTGATGTTTTTTATTTTGGGACATAGTAGATTGTTGAACAATCCCTTAAATTGTGTCCAAAAGATAGATTTATTATGCCTTACATCTAAATCTTGGCGCATCACCCTAGTTAGATCTTTTATTTTTATATTTGCTTCCTTTTCCCATTCAAAACCCCAATTATAGAAGAATTTGAATTCTTTAAAATATGGAGGTCACTCAGTTTAGCGCAATAGATCCCCCCTTTAATTGAGTTTCCCATAAAGGTTGCTACCTTGTCAATTTTTGGCATCAATAGTTTCTTTTTTTTGGCATGCCCAATGGGACTTTCTTAAATGAATTTTAGTTCAAAAAGGGTGTATGACCCATCAGCTTGTTACTAGGTCCCAAATAATGAATAATCTCAATCTGCTAGTACCACCATTAGGAATAGTTCAGGCCTCAACCCAACTAGTGAATGTTTCACTTCCTTTGCCCCTACTGCTAGCCATGTTTCCCACTTCTAATAGAAATTGTGGCTTGGGATGTTGGAAGTCCCCTTGTAGCACTAGTTGCACCCACAGTTTGGGCCCCTATTCTGGTCTCTTCTCTAAAAGCTATACCCAAGTTTCTCGAAGATTGTCCTAGAACGTTGTTTGAACATCTGCAAGATGTTGCAGATGTATATTTGGTGCATGGGGTAACAAACCAGAACATAGCGCTAAGGCTACTCACGGCCTCTTTCAAAGGTAAAGCTTTGGATTGGTACTGCACATTACAAGATAATACCATCACCACTTGGGATGATCTTGGAGACCCATTTTATGAAATATTCTCAAACGACCAAGACAGGTCTTCCTAGTATCACTAGTTGGAGATCATCAAGCAGGCTCCATATGAAGCCATGACTGACATCAATGCCCAGTTTCACATAACTTGGCAAAGAATTCAAGCTACAATCTGCCCGCCGCCTGACTTGGAATTCATGTTCTACTTAAGGTCCATTAATACCGACATCTCAATGATGATCTAATCACTCGGTGGAACTACTCTACCATATGCATATAGCATCACAATTAAAGAAGAGAACAATCTAATCAACATCGAAAAGATACCACCTCGGCCCACCATGCCTATATTCCCAAAGGTATTAGATCTTGCCTATGTGACACCATCTACCACTATAGCCACTCCTCCTTAATCCATGTATACATACACAAGTGCACCGTAGAGCATTGCTTCCACATCTAGTTCATCAAAGGATGATATGAGCGATGTCAACAAAATGTTGTGGGTTATGGCCAATGAGATAACTATTATCAAGTGCAACTAGGTCGCTCCTCTGAAGCTGACCTACCAAAATTATCAGGGTGGAAGGGCCTCTTATCAAAAAAACTAGTTCCAAGGAGGTGCTTGCACAAATCTGTACGCACAAACAACAACTCAAATAGTATTGGTACCCACTCTGTTACAGAGCGCCAACGTAGGCTCGAGTAGAGAGCTAACCGTGGGGAAAAAAAATTAGTCAATGACGTCAACCCCTAGTGTTTCCTTTGCGATAATTCACATATGCCTCAAAATTATCTACGCGACAATCTACAACAGAAGGTGGTGGAGCAGCGCAACCAAGGTGTGGCACCAAATTCATGAGGTTATACATATGCCTCTCCATAAATGGAAAATGTGATACTCACTGCTCAAATGCAAGGGATTTCTTTAGAGAAATAAAATGACATAGCTCCCGACCATGCCCTTTTCTCATGGATGGAAGGAGAATAAGCGGTGTTCACATTCGAGACATCCACTTTGGAAATCCTACAAGTGCAGTCTGATTACAACACTCACTCCAAGAGGAGATTCACAAGTGAATCAATCATCCTGCAATTAGTCAGCCCACAGCCTAAAGGTGCTTTCAACCAACATCCTTGTACCTTTGCAGTGGTGCCATAATGTCTGCTACGAAGGGAAATTATTATAACAAGAGCTAAGGAGTAGAAGCCCCCAAATCCGCCACCGTTCAATGTGGTGGAACAATTGAAAAAATCATCTGCTAATGTGTCCCTGTGGGATATCTTAGCTATTCCATAGCAGAAGACATTGCTATAGAGGGCTCTCCGAGAGGATCCAATCATTGAACCAAAAGAGAATCAAATAAAGGGAAATTTGTTGATCAATCACCTCCAACCAAAGTTCTCGCAAATACTACAGAGGAGATCTCTACTGACATCAAGAAGAAAAGCTGAAACCCAAGCCCTTCTTCTTAACTCTCATTATAGGGGAGAAATTACTGCATAATTCCATGATCGACTCTAGTGCTAGCACCACAATTATGCCCAAGCAGATAGTTGAAGCCTTAGGACTTAGCTATGAACCTTTAAATAAGGGGGTTATACAGCTTGATGGAAATAGAGTTGAGACTGTAGGCCTCATTAAGGACCTCCCATTGACTCTATTTGCTTGCCCTAGTATCACAGTCCCACAAGACACTGTGATCATAAATGTTCCCCTTATGTTTGGTCTTTGCCTATTCCGGGAGTTTACTTCAAAAATAGGTGGATATTTTTCTCTGGATTGGTCGTATTTGATCCTAAGAACCAAGCATGAAGCCAAAATGAAGATAAATTTTGAATCTCTGCATTCGAAACATTTAGTCAATGAAGCCATAATCAATTTTGAAGTTACTCATACTTCTTTCACCAAGGAAGAAACATATTGGACTGAGTTACTTGAAGATGAAAATATGACTGGAGATCAAACTGATTAAGAGGAGGTTCTATTGAGTGAATTCATTGATAAAGATCCCTTTGATAATTATCACACCACTAGACTAGGTACTTATGTCATTTATGATGAAGACAAAGCCATCCCGAAGGTGACAAAAGAGCCCGAAGGCATTTCAGCCATGAAGCTATGGACACTGCACTTTGATGGTGCAAGGTATAAGGTCAGTGAAGGATCTTGGATATGCCTGATATCCCCAAGAAATGAAAAGACATTTCGGTCTTTCCACTTCCAGTTCGCTTGTTTGAACAATGAAGCTAAATATGAAGGCCTAGTGCAAGGTTGGAGCCTCATAGAGCAGATGGGCATCAAGCAATTAATGGTGTTTGAATATTTTGAACTAGAGGTCAACCAAGTTCGAGGAATTTATATGACAAATAATGCCTATGTGAGATCCTATAAACATAGAGTTTGGGACTTGATTGAGGGTTTTCAAGCCTTTAACATCAGGGAAAACTTTAAGAAACCCCAAGTGTGTGTAAAATCTTAGCGAATCCTATATACTTCCTGATGAAAAATATTAATTTTATTAGCAATTTTTTTCGTTTTTCGGGAAAAAATAATAATCCCAATTGGCGAATCTTTTATAATCCATAGAAGTTCATGGAAAATCTTAGCGAATTGCAATTTTTTTCAATCGAATAAAATATTTTTCATTGGCGATGAAAACCATTTTTCAAACCAGATTTTTTTTCTATTGGTGATTAAAACCTTTTTGCAAAGCAAATAATATATTTTCATTGGCGAATTAAAAAGAATCTAAAAACAATAATAAAATCTAGTGGCGAAATAAATAGATATGCCAACGAAAAATCATAGGAGTCATTCGATGAATGTTCAATGGACGACTATAGTTGCATTCCAGAAGTAAATCTCTAAATCACTAAACTTGCGATTTGAAACCTTCAGAATAAGACTAGAACCGTTAAATTTCTAGAAATCAATGGTTGAGATTTTATTACAGTACAAATGGTTATAAAGTCTGTTTCTCAACGATTGGGTGACCTTGACGGGATGCACAACTTTCGAAGTGTCAACTCATTTTATGAACTGTATAGTGCCATTAAGGGATGTCTTCTCAAATTCTTTCAAACACCAACTGGATAGGTTTAATGTAATCTTTTAAATCCTCTGAAAGGATAGATCTTAAATAAGGAGGTTGGAGAAACAGATTTAGTAGCAGATTGTCACTTCATGTTGGTAAATTTAAGAGAGCCTACATACGAGGAAAGGTGGCAGCATTTTGAACTCCATACTCAAATTTTCCTCAAAATGGTACTTCCAGCCGATATCACGGTATGGGACTTCTAGAGATGCATATTCGTTTAGATTAATTCATTTGTTAAAAGAGAAAATATCGCTTTTCTTTACTGATTGTCAGAAAAATGGACTTTGTGTTATTTTTTAAAAAATATTTTGCATCTACTTTCATGGTTAAAGTGACAAATCTATAAACCAACAAGAAAAAAGAGTTGCATTCCGGAAGTGAATCTCTGAAGCATTAGACTTGCGAATTGAAACCTCTGGAATAACACTATAATTGTTAGATGTAGACATGTGTCGAGATAAAGGCCCATTGCTCATTAATCATTCAGTCTTTTCAATGCCTCAATGTTATACATTTCATTTAATTGAAATTCTCAATATTTTTGAAGAAATTGTGGTTGGTAGTGGCAGTGGTGGTGATTAATGCCATATGTGATATGAACATCCAAAGCAATTTCTTGGAAAACTCATAGATTTAATGAAACAAGATTTGTAATGATTTCATATTGTTTGAACTTTGAGTGGCACTGGTGAATCAATGATTTTGACAACTTGTCAGCTTGAGGTACAGTTGGCATGTAGCTAGAGGTCAATCAAATTAAACATTTTAATTATACAGGTTGGTAGCGGAACAGGTGGCCCATAAATAGGGATAGTGATTTAGTGAATATTGGGTAGTGCCATAAGGGTTTTTTATTTTCTAGGGTTAATAAGGATTCACGAAGAAGATGATGCAGTATTGGGGATACTGTAAATTCTCCTACCTACAGTTATGTAGTTACAGAGTAATTAGTAGAAGACAAATTTCTTTCAAGTTCAGAATGGGTGGAATTGGAATTGATTTGGTTAACCTGACTTCTCAGATAGGTTTTGAACAAGGATGAGGAACTCTAATGGAGGTAAGTGTTATACCAGTGCATGAAAGTTGCATGCAAAAGATGGGAGCAAATTTGCTTCTCCTCTTGTATTCTAATAGCTCCCATTTCCCCAGCATGGTTGGCCAGGCAAGCCCCATGCATTTATTTTCAAAGAGACATTTGTATTACATCTTCTGTGTGATTGGTTCTCGAAGGGGATAAGTACATTTTGTCTCTTCATGGCTCCCATTTCCCAGGATTGATTAAAACCCCCTTTCCCCAGCATGGTTGGTAAATCCACCAGCAGAAGCTTGGAATCGTGAATTTATTTTTAGAGCCACATTTGTATTATGTTGTCACCAACATAAGCTTGGAATCATGCATTTATTTTTAGAGTTACATTTGTAGTAAGTTTTTAGCAGCAAAAGCTTGGAAATTGGAATTAATTTGTAATCCATTGTAACAAGCAACAACTTGGAATAAATTATTAATTTTTGTCTATGTAAAGTACTAAAGTGACACACTGACATATGTTATTTATACAAAATAGGAGCTACAGTGCTACTCGTCTATAAAAATATATGTAATAATGTGACATTCAAATTCAATTGTAATTAAATAAATGGTTGTGTTGTGTTATTCTTGAATCTTCATTATTCATTTACGCTTAAGAGTAAAGAGTTTTTTTTTGAGTTCAGAACTTCAATGTCTATTAATAATTTAATATATTCAAATCAATTTTTTTCTTTTGAGAAATTAAGTAATATACTTTATGCAATATGCACTTGATAATTCATGGTTATATCGGGCCATCGGGGGAATGCAATCATTCATTCCATCGATGTTTATGTGTTACAACGATGTGCTTACTTTTGTTGACTCTATTGGTATATCAGGGAGCACACCTTATGAGTTATGATTCTTCACCTTTGAGCCATCGGCGGGGATGTGATGGGGTTTCCACTAATAAAGCATTATTAGGCCGATACCTATGGTATTGATTTTTGTTAGGAATGGGGGAAGGACTACGCCTACGGGATTTAAAATTTGTTTATGGATGCAATGTAATTGTGTAGTCTATAATATGGATCTTGTCACACAAATATCTATGATTTGCATTATGTAATATGTAGGCTATAATAATTCCTTTGCAACATTAAGTTACCAGCCCCTTCGCCTTGATGCCAATCCTAGCGCACAAAATTTAAAACAACTTTAAAACACGTGTCATGTTTATTTTTTAAAGTTAATATAATAAATTACTCAAGTTTCAATCGTTGAATGAATATTTGATGTATGGTTGTAGTTTCATTCCGTAATGAAATGCATAGAGCAATGGGCTTGCCAACTTAAACCTCTGAAATCACCCTATAATCATTAGATTTAGAAAGATCAATAGTTAAGATTAATAATTTGTAACTTGTAGACCTAAGATGTTTCATTCACTTTAATGTTCCAATTTTGAGAAACAAAGCATTTAAAGCACTTTGTACTGCAATGTCAACTGTCAAGTGATTAATGTTTATTTTTAAAGTTAATATAATAAATTACTCAAGTTTCAACTGTTGGATGAACATTTGATGTATGGTTGTAGTTGCATTCTGTAATGAAATGCACAAAGCGAGGGGCTTGCCAACTTAAACCTCCAGAATCACCCTATAACTGTTAGATTTAGAAAGATCAACGGTTAAGATTAAGAATTTGTAACTTGTAGACCTAAGATGTGTCATTCACTTTAATGTTCCAATTTCGAGAAAAAAAAGCATTTAAAGCACTTTGTACTACTAAGTGTCAACCGTCAAGTGATTATTTTTTAAGTGAGAGGGTCTGCACACGGGGAGATATTTTCAAGTCCTTTGCAAAGTTAAGTTACTAGCCCCTTGGCCTTGATGCCAATCCTAGTGCACAAAAGTTTAAAAAAACTTTAAAACATGTGTCATGTTTATTTTTTAAAGTTAATATCATAAATTACTCAAGTTTCAACCATTGGATGAACATTTGATGTATGGTTGTAGTTGCATTCCGTAATGAAATGCACAGAGCGATGGGCTTCCCAACTTAAACCTTCGAAATCACACTATAACCATTAGATTTAGAAATATCAACGATTAAGAATTTGCAACGTGTAGTCTTGTAGACCTAACTCCTAAGACGTGTCAATCAATTTGATGTTCTAATTACGAGAAAAAAAGCATTTAAAACACTTTGCACTTTGAAATTGTACAGTGATTTTTAAAGTTTTCACTCTTCAGATTGTTCATTTTAGTGAACCACCCTATTTTGGATTCCACAGTTCCACTTCCAACAACACCATTCCAGTTTTCAAGAGTCGGGACTTAGAATTTGAGTAAGTGAAATAATTTTTGCGGCTACGTTTCATCATTTGACATTTCTTAAAATCTTATTTTGTCAAAGTTTGAAGTTTGGGTTTAGAGACTCAAGAATTCATTAAAATCAAGGAGGACTAATAGGTATTACTTATTAGGGAATTCAAATTTCACAACTTCACATTTGTATAAGCATGTCTACCACCAGTAGCGCTAGAGCAATGTCTGATAAAAAAATACATTATGCAAAATTGCTTAAAACCCCAGGTTTCACCGATGGGTACCATGATATTTATGATCTTGAAATCTATGGTAGGCATACCTCAGAACTTAGATTTTCATCTCAGAATAAGGCTGCAAATAAAACGCAAGTTAATAGTAATAGTGCACCGTGGGTAACTGAATTAGGGTGCATAATTTTACATGAAGTTTTCCCTTGCCCAAAATTTATCATGGTTTGTGTCGAAAATTATGATGATTGTACACATCTAAAAATGGTCACGGTTAATCAAACCTGTTAATTAATTAAATATGAATTATTTAATTAATATTCTTAAGTCATCTACATATAAATAAATTTAATTATTTATTTATATTGTTCATTTTCCAATTCTTCTAATTCAATTAAATAAATAAGTTTATTTATTTAATGTTATCTTCCTCTTGATTAATTAAATAGATTTTACAATTTATTTACATTAATTATTACAAATTTAAAATTCTAAATTTAAATGACATTCTTCATTTCACATTTACAATATTTAATTAAAACCCTTTCTAAATTCTTCACTCTTCTCACATAATTAAATATTTTCAATATTTAATTAAAGGCTTTTCATTTCTCACACATAATTGAATATTTATTTATTTAAATTATGAGAGACACCTTTCATTTGTCTCTTCATTCTCCATCTGTCTCTTAAACTTCCATCTTTTTTTCGAATTCTTGATCTCTCACCGTTCATTTTAACAGGTTTGAACTCAACCGTCGATCTTGGCAAATTGAATTTATGCCTTCAAAAATCTATAAATACAGCCCTCTTATGAGTTGAAAAGGACCTCGAATCCTGGATTTTCATGCATAGTTATTATAGTCGCATTTTAGCATTTCTAGCATTTAATTAGCATTTCAATTTCATAGCTTAAAGCATATTAGCAATGCACATGCATTTTCATTAATCTCATTCTCTCAAGCTGCCATTCTACAAGTTGTTGTTTAAAACAACTAAGAGCTAGCATCTTGAAATGAATCCTTGGAGATAGAGGACAATGGGACGAATTTGAAGAAGCTTCCTGTGTTTAGAGTTTGTGTTTTGGTTTCTTTAATTTAGTTTCTTTAATCTAATCTTTCATTGGTGTATTAGTTTAGATTCATTTTGATTTGCACATTATAACGTACACATTTCTGGCGCCCACTCGGGCCAAGCCCCGCATTTAATATTTCTTTTTGCAAATTTTTCTGGCAGGTGACGGACAAAAATCACATTTTGGCACATACGAGTCTCGGTTCGGTGCATACGAGGATTGTTTTGGCGCATTTATGAGATCTTTCGGCGTATCCATGGCCTATTTTAGCGCATAGACACTCTGTTTCGGTGCATTCCTGTGAGATCTTTCAGCACATACATGACCTGTTTCGACGCATAGACGATCTGTTTCGGTGCATACAATTGTAAAAAATTTAAATTCTGATTCCGACGCCATCCGCAGACAGGATTTTTCAAATTTTATTTTTAACAAAATGAAGCAATCCTAGGGTAGACATTTAAATCTGAATTAACCAATCCTAGGATAGTCACCAAACATAAATTTTCTCATAAAATGAATCCCATGTTTGTGGTGAAGCAACATCTTCACTTAGTGTAGAGAATTTGTCAATTTGGGATTTAAAATTGAATCATTATTGTTTGTTGTGATTGTGGGTAATAGGTTTATGCTCTCCCCTTAACTGGGTGATTAGAACACCAGACTCACCTTTTATTTTTTGCAATTTAATGCTTTATTACATCCTTTAGAAGGCATGCTCTTGTGGGAAAAAGTACTCACCTAAGAGGAATGACCTAAGTGGGAACACCTAAAGCCAAGGTTTCCAACCCACTTTAATCAAAAGCAAGTTGTTGATGAAAATCCAACTTGACAGTAGTGCGCAGGATAACCATCCCCAAAACCTTTGTTCTAAAGGTTGGGAGGTCTCTTGAGGGAGTATATCTATTTTCCACACTGAACGGATACCCTTACTACGAACCATAGTGTAGAAAACCAGTTGTGTCAATATCCAAACATCATCTTAATCACAGTGCAAGGGGAGGAAAGAATCTTCCCCCAAGACACTCACCATATAGTCGCCACAGATTGTTTGCTCAAGGGATTCAGTATCCACTTCCGTCACTTTGAGTACACACCTGGAAAAGACAAAAACACGGGCACCCTCTAGGGGGTGACAAGGCTATGTGAGTCGACGCGATTTTAAGCTATGGGTTGTGATTACTATGATGACCTATTTGACGAATTAAAAGTGAGTCTTCCTGAAATGCGTATCTTGTTTAAAACCTGTGGAAATCTCAAAGAACATACACTCTTTGTTTAGATTTTAGGACTAACAAAACAAATATTTGCTTCTATGTTGTGTTTTTCACATTTAAATCAGATTAAGATCATCCAAAACAAAGTTTTTTATCAAATTATCAAAACATGTCGGTCTCAAAAGTAATTTAGCGTATCCCGGGTCTGTTTCAGTGCATCTGTGCTCTATTTCAGCGCATCTGTGCTCTGTTTCGGCACATCTGTGCTCTATTTCAACGCATCTGTGCTCTGTTTTAGCGCATCTATGCTCTATTTCGGCGCATTTGTGCTTTGTTTTAGCGCATTTGTGCTCTATTTCAATGCATCTGTGCTCTGTTTTAGCGCATATGTGCTTTGTTTCGACATATATGTGCTCTGTTTTGGCGCATCTATGCTTTTTTTTGGCGCATTCAATCTTTTTTTGGTGCATTTGTTTTCTGAGCCTAGGTGATTTTCTGACTTTCAGAAATCAATTTTTATAGGTCTAGTCTTTCCCATGCTCAGAGTTTGGAAGTCTACAACATTTGCTAAGAAGTCCCTAGAAAGAAAGATTAGAAAGCCCAAGAAGTCTCTCAGTTATAAGAAGGTATTGAAAAAGAGGAAATTTCTATATCAAAGTCAAAAGGTCTTGCTTGAACACAGAACCTTTATTCATCGATATCACGACTATATTAGAGGTTTCACTAATGATTATGTTGTAGAACCTTTATACTTAAGAGCTTTCTTTCAAAGAAGAACCCTTTCTCAAAGGCATAACCACAGTCAGTGTATTCATTCCTCTTATATTCCCCAACCTGCAATCACATACACTACTCATCCAAATCAAATTCTGCAATAGAGAACTCAAGCACATTAGGCATCCATTAAATTCATCTTTCTACAAAGCTAAGATCAAACTTCACAAAGTGCAAAATTATCTTTATTTTTCGATCTTTGGTTTAATTTCCGCAAACAGGATTTTGATCCTTTCAATCAGGGAATCACAAGCTAAAGATTAAAAATCTTTTAAGTCATAGAATCTTCATTCTATCCTGACTTTCATATCCATCACCATTGCACTATTTCATTCCTTTGATCAAAGTTAGTAGAATTTGAGTAAAGCTTATGCTTGTTACCACGAGATCTCGAAAGCACATAGAAAAAGATGAAAGTACAGTGAGCAAAATCGGTGATAATAGTGAGAGGGAGGAAAACCTCTTTAACAATTCAAATACTGAAGAGTTAACGAAAGAAAAACTTCAAGAAGTGGAGTAGGATCCTCAATTCCATACTCTTATGGAAAGGATTTTAGAACGAAACAAGGAGAGATATTTTCTTTCTTTAGCTAATCAAGGAGCTAAGTTACCTGTCCATTTTGACACAGAAGGGATTAAAGAAAATCCTAAAACCCCTCTTAACGACTTTAGTGCCCTTACTCAACAGATCAAGGAATTACAAGGACAAATAAAAGAAATACAAGGGGGAGCAAAAAAGAAGTATGTTTTGGAGGAAATATGTCCTTATCCATTCAATAGAAATCTTCAAATGATTCCTTTTCCAAAAAATTGTGAAATCCCTAAGTTTGATAGGTATAATGGGAAAACTGACCCCATTGAGCATGTAAGGGATTTCCAAAATATGAGCTTAGAATTCGCTCATGACGATACCTACTTGATGCGGTTGTTTCCATGAAGTCTGGGTGGACAATCCATGGAGTGGCTTTCAAAGATCACTCCCCCCATCAAAACCTTTGAAGAGTTGATAAATAAGTTTATATCACAATACTCTTACAACATCCAACACTAGATAACCATGCTTGATCTTTGTAAGATAAAACAAAAAGTAGGGGAATCTTTCACTACATTTTTGCAAAGGTGGAGAAGGGTGTTTGCTAGATACTCTCGTCCTGTTCCTGAAAAGGAAAAGATGGAGATCTTCATTGATAGTCTTAATCAAGAAATGAGTTACAGACTAAACATTCACTATCCTCAATCATTTGAAAAATTGATTGAAAACGCAATTACTATTGAAGGTGCATTGATCAAGCGTGGAGTTCTAAAAATTGATAAAGAGGGTTCAAATTCGTACAACAACAACAACCATAATAATAACAATGAAAAGTCACGATTTTGGACTCGAAATAAAAATGTTGTGAATGATGGGGTAGTAGGTGCTAACAACGTGAATACAAAGCTTGCCATCCTTAATGTGTCAAGTGTTCAACATAGCAATAATACTGTAAATTCTAGCACCCAAGGCAAAGTTTCCAATCAATGAAACACAACTAACAATTGTGGAAATAATTTTGGCAATAATCAAAATTCAAATGTGCCCAGATCATCATATTTTTCAAGTCGACGGAGTTTCACTCCCTTGGGCCAATCTTTGGAATCCATTCTCAAAGAATTATTGAATCAAAACACTATTACATTGCCACCACAAAGAGACTATGAGCCTCGAGTTAAACGACCATCGTGGAATGACTCACACTTCTGTGATTATCATAGGTACAAAGGTCATAAGACAAACAATTGCCAAGGGTTAAAGAATATTGTTCAAGATTTGATTGATAATCATACCATCACAGTTGAGGGACATAATGCCAATAATGACCATCAAGCATTGAAGAATCCGCTCCCTAATTATCAAAAAGGGGAATCCTCGAGTGACAAGGGCAAGAATGTTAATAACATCCATGACATTATTATCAATCATATCTATACTGGCGATCCTCAAATCAATGCTATTTGAATCAAAGGTAAGCAAGAATATCGAGAGGTCAATGTTACGACAAGGGGAAAAGCCAAGATCATCGTCAAAGGCAGCTCATCTAAAGCAGCAATTCCCCCTCCAAGTGAATACAATTTGGTTGATCAACTGCGAAAAAAATCAGCCCAAATTTCTATCTTGGAACTTTTAAAGTTATCACCTGCACATAAGGACATTCTGGAAAAGGCCCTTGTTGATACTACTATATCCCCTAATTTGGATATCAATAAATTTCAAACCATGGTGGGACACTTGTCCTCCTACACATGTTTATCTTTTTCTAAAAAATATGATTCATCCATAACCCATCCGCATAATTCATCACTCTATTTAGAAGTCATGGTTCACAAAGCCTGCATTAGACGTGTTCTTATAGATGGGGGAGCCAGATTAAATATTTGTACTTTGAAATTGGTCCTAGCTTTGGGATATTCAGCAGACTTTATAGATCCACAGAGGAAAATTACAATCAAGGCCTGTGATGATGAGGAAAGGACGTCCAAAGGTCTCATCATGCTACCAATTAGAGTGGGACCTGTTGTGAAGAATACCTTTTGTCAAGTTCTCGATCGGGATCTAACCTATAACATACTATTGGGTCGTCCATGGATCCATGACATGCAAGCTATTCCGTCTACTTATCACCAATGTTTGAAGTTTCCATATGATGGACAGGAAGTAACAATACTCACTGATCACATTAGCAGTCAAACTTTTTCTAACCTAAGAGCAACTCAGGACACATTTGTCCCACATAATAGAGAGGCTTTGGCCATCTCTACCTCCAAAAACAAAGAAAAAGAGCAAGAAATGATAAGCAATTTTGGCACCAAGTTAAAATTGAAAGATAATGGGGTGGGAGAATATTCTTTATCTCTCTCTAATCTACCCCTATCCCCAAGATCCCATGGTCAGCCGTCAACATCTACATAATAGGATGTAGTAGTTTTAGCCTCAACTTCAGCCCCCATCACCAAGTTTAATGGGATGTTTATCAAAGAAACTGAAGGAGAAGATAGAGCTATTCTTGATTGGCTCTATAAAGATGAAGAAGAATCCGTATAGCATATCAAGTTACCCACACAACAATATGGAAAGGGTTATGCTATCATGCAACAAATGGGTTATGAAGGAAATGGCCCTTTAGGTAAAAGGAAAGAAGGTATTGTTGAACCTGTCCAATTAAAAACAATGCACCCAAAAGATAACACTGGGTTAGGATATAGTGAAGATAATAATGAAAAAGTAACACAAAGGACATCTAATGAGGAGTTAGCTGAATCAATTCTGAGAATTCAAGCAGATAATTCTGAAACAGACTCAAATGAATATGAATGGGATGACTTCTCGGACGATACTTTCATCTCAGAGAAAAGGGTGGATGCCATACACAAATTCTCACCTACATTGTTACAAGGAGAAAGCTCAAGACCTCCGCTTGAATACGTCATACAAAGCGATCAAGACTTTAGTGAGACCAATTCGATTCAAAGTGAGATAGATCATTTTGAGGAAGATACCATCTTAGACTTCTCCCATGATAATGTTGACAATAACATCATGACCCTAATGGCCAATGACCTTACTCATCCTAATGATCCATTACCTTTGGTTCATCCCGAACTCATTGTTTGGGAACAAGTCACACCCATTGATGTTCCAACTTTTCCAAATGACGAAACCATAATAATATTTCTTTGTTCATCCCATCCCGAAACAAGTTCCACCGAGAAATCACAAGATCAGAGTTTTCGACAGGAAAGTGCCAAGTTTCTCAGCCATGAAATAAATAATATAAAAGAAAAACCTAATGGTGAAAACCTAACAAAGGCAGTATTAGGTCAAGAAAAATGAAAAATGAAAGAAAGATCTAATGGCGAAAACCTAACAAAGGTAGTATTAGATCAAGAAAAGAGGAAAATAAAAAGCGTATCCAATGGTGAAAACCTTTCAAAGGCACCAGAGGATGGGAAACTTGACACTCTTCCAGAGTATTATTAGGAAAGATCTTCCATTCTAATTGAACCAATGGAGGCACTCAATATAGGTACTATAGAAAAGCCTAAAGTTTTGCAATTGGCTGCATCTCTGACAGATGAAGAAGTACCTAGATTCACAAAAAAATTCAAAGATAATCAAATTAGTTTTGCATGGTCCTACGTAAATATACCTGGATTGGATCCAGATCTCATCATGCATCATTTATCTATTACATCGGGGGCAAAGCCTATAAAACAGAAACTCGGAAAAATGCATCCACATGTTGCATTGTTGGTTAAAGAGGAATTAAAGAAACTTTTAGATGTTGGATTCATCCAGTCCATAGACTATGTAGAATGGATCTCCAATATTGTGCCTGTTTCAAATCCAGATGGAAGGATTAGAATTTGCACAGATTTTAGGGATTTGAACAAAGCATGTCCTAAAGATGACTTTCCCTTACCAAACATTGATATGATTGTGGATCTAACTATTGGACATGCGATGTACTCATTGATGGATGGATTTTCAGGATACAACTAGATAAAGATTGCACCAGAAGATTAGGATAAAACAACATTCACATGTCCTTGGGGTACCTATTGCTGGAACGTAATGCCATTTGGATTGAAAAATGCAGCAGCTACATACCAACGAGCAATGACAACAATTTTTCATGATATGATGTATACATTCATGGAGGATTATGTTGATGATCTTCTTACCAAGTCTAACACTAGAGAAGGACACATCGATATCTTATCTAAAATTTTCAAAAGAATGGAACAATTCAAAGTAAGACTTAATCCAAAGAAATGTGTCTTTGGAGTAAAATCTGGAAAGCTATTAGGATACACTGTTTCGGAAAACGGAATTGAAGTGGATCTAGCTAAGGTACAAGAAATTCTTGATATGCCACCACCAAGGAACATTAGTCAACTACACTCTTTACAGGGACGGTTACAATCCATTCGAAGATTCATTACTCAACTGGCAGATAAAATTTTACCATTTACACATCTTTTGCCCAAGAATGTTCCATTCAAGTGGGAGTATAAATGCGAAGCAGCATTTGATCGGATAAAGCAGTATCTCATGAATCCACCAGTGTTGACTCCACTAGTATAGGGTGTACCTCTCATATTATATATTGCTACCACAGAAGTATCTTTAGGAGCGTTATTGGCACAAGAAGACAACTCAGGAAAAGAACGAGCTATTTATTACATAAGCCAAACCCTAACAAGTCACGAGCTAAATTATACCTTCATTGAAAAAGCTTGTTTAGTAGTGGTGTTCACTTCTCAAAAATTACGACACTACATGCTAACTCATACAATAAAGCTTGTGGCTAAGATTGACCCACTCAAATATCTTTTAAGTAAGGCAACCTTAACTGGCAGGATGGCTAAATGGGTTATGATCCTAAGCGAGTTTGATATTCATTATGTGGATCGAAAAGTTATAAAAGGACAAGTAATTGTAGATCAATTAGCAGAAGCACCAATACTAGCCAAACACCCAATACATGTTGATTTTCCTGATGTCGATGTATTCACAACAGATATCCAACAATCATGGTCACTCTACTTTGATGGCTCTTACACTCAACATGGTTCAGGAGCAGGAATTCTTTTTATTACACCTCAAGGACATACAATCCCAAAATCTTATCGGCTAATGTTTCCTTGCACAAACAACATAGCTGAGTATGAGACATTGATAATCGGTATAAGAATTGCAGTAGACTGGAAAATCGCAGAACAAGTTTTTGGCGATTCACAACTTGTTATAAACCAAATCAATAACGAATATCACACTAAAGATGACAAGTTGATATCTTACAAAAGAATGGTGGAAGATCTCAAGAAATAATTTGTTAATATCAAGTTCATACAGATTTTGCGCATTGATAATAAAGCAGCAGACTCTATGGCTACAATCGCCTCTCTACTCCAATTGACAGAGAATAAAAAATGGTACGATTTCTTGGTGGAACAATTGTTTTCTCCGGCCCATGACAATCTTGAAACTCAAATCATTTGCCATCTGATGAGTTCTGACTCTTCCTTATATGGCCAAATTTACACTTACCTAAAAGATACTACTTTACCCTTAGGCTTGTCTAGGAATCAAAAACAAAATTTCATTCGTCAATCATCCCGTTACACCTTAATTGTTGACGTCTTATACCGGCGTGGTCTGGATGGTACCCTCCTTAGATGTCTTGAACGCAATGAATCGGAAAAGGCCTTACAAGAGGTCCATGGTGGAATTTGTCGGACACATTCAAGTGGACTAACCTTAGCAAAAAAACTTGTAAGATTAGGATACTACTGGCCAGCCATGGAGAAAGAATCATTCACCTTTGTGAAGAAGTGTGCAAAATGTCAGATCCATGGGAATCTCATTCATCCTCCTGCTCAGGAATTACAACCCTTCACCACAACATGGCCTTTAGCTCAGTGGTGATTGGATTTGGTTTTGCAAGATACATCCATCATCTTCAAATGGACATAAATTTATCATTACAACCATTGAGTATTTCACTAAGTGGATTGAAGTTGTTCCTCTAACAACCGTTACGGGGAAACAAATCTCTTCGTTCATCTTGAATTATATCATTTGCAGATATGGCATTCCTAACTCCATTATCACAGATAATGGTAGACCCTTTAAAAATCAGGATGTTGATGAACTATGTGAAATATTTTGCATCCAACACAGGTTCTCTACACCTTATTATCCACAAGGGAATGGTCAAGCCAAAGCTTCAAACAAAACAATTCTAAAGATTTTGAAGAAAATAGTGAATGAAGCAGGCCGTGATTGGCATGTCTAATTGAATTCATCATTATGGGCCTACAGAACAAGCATTTGCACACCGACAGGAGCTACTCCTTATGCTTTGGTCTATGGAGCAGAGGCTATTCTACCACTAGAAGTTGAGAGTCTTTCACTTCGAGTATCACTCAAAGGGATAATCAATGATGAAGACTACAAAGTATCAAGGTTGCAAGAGCTAGAACTACTTGATGAACAACGTCAAACTGCGGTTAATCACTTGAAGGGATATCAACAAATTATGTCCTGCAGCTACAATCACAGAGTCAAACCATGAAATTTTCAAGTGGGTGATTTGGTTCTCAGAGAAAACCCTTGAAATCAACAAGATCGGGAAAAGAAAGGCAAGTTCGAACCTAATTGGCTGGGTTCGTTCGTTATCGTTGTAGCATATGGATCGGGGGCATATCAGTTGTCAATAGCAGAAGGGGACCTGTTCGAAGATCCAACTAATAGCATTCATCTGAAGAGGTTCTACACCTGAGAAAATATCAAAAACAATATAAAAAGTCCTGAAAAAAAAAAAATTGCCTTGATGAAAACCTGGCAAATAGGCATCTTGGTAATAACAAAAAAATCATAAAATCAGGAAAAAGTGCAATAAAAACAAATGGTGAAAACCTGGCAAACAGGCATTGTTTGTTATTTTATTTGGCTCTCTCATCTATTAGGATTCATTTTGCATATCCATCTTTTCATTGGCATTACACACACACCTCACCATCGCATTCACATTGCATCATTTTCCTTGGAATGACAAGGATCTCATCATGGCTTGATGATTTGAGGGTTATCCATCACAATAGTTGTGTCTAGCAAGAGTCAAAGTACAAGGTCACTAGGGGGCAGTTCACTTCTTGAAGCTTTTCTAGCAGGTTGTCGGTAGCATGTGTCTAGAATCAAGATATCGGAAACAATAGTCTTGTCCAATTAAACTGAGTGTACATGACTATTTTGACAGATGATTTAAAACAAATTGGGTGATCTTAATCTGAATAAAATGAATGACAAACTTACAAGCATAAGTTGCAAATTGTTGTTTTGATATTTGATGACATCATATCTTTGGAGTGGTTCAATGATGTACTAAACTAGAATCACAAGGAAGAAGTATGATTTTTCTTTGCTTGTTGTCTATAAGTTAATCATTAGTATTGTGCAAATTGGTCTTGGGACATGCTCTACAATGTATCATTGATGATATTTCAAAATTTGCATAGGAAAATGGTTAACTTTTGTCTGTTTATGCAAGCAATACTCACGTCATCTTGGTTCAATTATACGTCGATGCTTGTATTAACTTGCTACATCAAACATTATGAAAGCAGTACTCAGGTCATCATTGGTGCTAACATACCCTTTGATGCTTGTACTAACTTTCAACATATCAAAAGGCTCAATGATGACAACTAAACACAACAGAAAATGGCAACAAGGAGAATGGTTTCTTATTTCATTTAGGATTGCTTAATTCATTATTAGGACTGCATAATTCATTTGCATTTCGAAGGACTTTTTAATAGATTTTCGAGGGTGGGCCGCATTCTTGAATATCTTTTTCAGACAACAGTTGAGTATGACTAGACATTTGTTACATCTCATTTTCAGTATCATGCACTTCACATCATTTTCCATTATCATTACACTTGCATGCTTACATCATCATTTCATTTCATTATCATCTCATTTTATTCATCATGATCATTATCCATCATTACATATCATATACATGGTCGTTATTTTAATCATTCATTAACATATACATTTGCATATTTCGCACACATTCATAAATAAAATTGCATCCATTGCATTCTTTTCACATCATCATTATTATCATGTTTATTTACATCATATATTATAACTTCATTACATAAGTGCATTTCCATTACATCATAAATCATATCCTCTCATTTTTATCTAAAGCATTTACATCCTACATCATACATTCATTGCATACATCATGAGGGAAAAGAAAAAATCATTTAGATTATATCATATCATTATTGCATCATCATACATGACATAGCATATAAAAATCAAAACATGCATCCATAACATGTGCATAAATCATCCATAATACGTGCATAATCAAATCACCACTGCATTTCATAGATCTCATCAAAACAAATGTCCAGAAATACAAGGATATCAAATGTTTCAAAAAGATATATCGAATACAATGGCATAAATGTGTACAAAAAGCTCATCACTGAGGGGAATCTAGCCGTAGAACATGACTGTTGTTTCCTCCAGAGGTAGTAGGTCTCAACAGATCTCTACTCCCAGAAGCTCTGATCTCTTGTCTGACCGACTGACTCACACTCCTGGTCGCACTCCTGGAGTGACTACATGAATGGGTCCGAGTCCGAGTATCTGACTGTGTAAATGCTATCTGCCGCTTAGGTGGCACTACCTCAAAATACCTCATCCTATAGTACTCGGCCTCCTGAGCAGTCTCTAGCCCCTCTGCTACAACTTCTCCAATAGAGGTGCTCTTAACTGATCTCAGCAGTCTCTCAGCTACCCCCTTAGCCTGAATGCATCGCTCTATGACGCTGTCTCTCTCGACTGCAAGCTGAGCTATCTGTGGGTCAGGAGGTAGTGGTTGTGTGATTTGTGCCTGTAGCTGACTAATGGTCACCTATGCCTGTGCTAACTAACTCCGAAGAGTCTAAACCTTAGCCTGCAAAGCATCCACCTGTCCCTATGACGAAGTCCTGATAGTAATCCATGGAGCTGAAGTACTGGCCTGACCCACCACTCTGGATGTTCGTGGCCTCATGCTAAAGGGAACATCAAAGAAAAATCTTTGTCTCCCACCACCCCCATCATCTCCGTCATCCCCACTATCTGAGTCATCTGACTCCTCATCCATCTCCTCCTCCTTTGAGCTCTCGTCATCCATGTCCATAGCCACCCCGCCAATATCCCCGACCTGATCTACCTATACCCCTCCCTATGCTGGTACCTGTGCCTGACCTTGTAGTTGCCCTACTACTAGAGGTCCTTGGGGCTGTTATCGCCCCATCTGTACAACTGCCCCTTCCATCAATGGGGCAAGCTCCTCTGGACTGGTAAATCGCGGGAAGGGATGTGTGTAAAAATGAGCTGCGTAATCATCTGTCATCCCTGCATCGGTAACCTCTGGATGCATGGTCCACTAAGCTGGCTGTAACTCAAAGTACTCTGCCTTGGCTGCCTCAATGGTCACAAATGGACCCCACTCTGGTACATCCTCTCGGCATCTAGCATAATGTGCCACACTCTGCGGCATCATTTGAACCAATCCTAAATGTCTCAGCACTGTCGTCACCAAAAACCACTTGATGATAAAAGGGGTCCGCCCAAGCAAGTATCTGGATCTGGTCATATAGGGTAGCTCTATATCATTGGCCACCCATGGATCGCAGTCCACATATGGTCGCTAGATGACAATATCTAAATCATCAAGTACACGCCGCCAGTACTCTAATTTGCCCAGCCTCTGCTGGACAAGGGGCCTTGTATATGCATAAACATATGGAAATCCAATGGGGCGATCTCTCTGAACAATGGAGCATGTAATTGCAAAGTGCTCCCATGTGAATATCTATAAAAGAGTCACCCTGTAGGAGAGACTCTTCCCATCTGTGTACATGACCTGATGAAGATCATGGTACAGATGGGCAAGCATGCATGACCCCCATGCATATCTGGTGCGGTGGAGAAGCATGTCCTCTAGAATCCTACCCCACCCAACTGATAGTTCCTTTGCCCTACGATCAGGACAAATGAAACCACCGATCATACCTACTAAAACCGAAGGCAGTGGGGCATATCTCTCTATCATCTCCTTCTAAGGAAGCTCATATCCGGAGACATGAGGATCCTAGAAGACCCATCTCAGTGCATTTGTCCCCCCAATCTCCTTGTGATCATAAATCACAAGCTCTCCAACCATAGGAATACCCAGAATCTTGTAAACATCCTCCAGAGTCACCATGATCTCTCCTGTCGGCAAATGGAAGGTGTTGTGCTCGGTGTTCCACCTCTCCGCTAAGGCAGTCAACAATGCCCTGTTGACCCGATATTGCGGAATACTCAACAGAGCTCTCAAACCACACTGATCTATCACTCCTAAATCCTCATGGGACAGTTGGGGAATCATCTCCCACATCTGTGGAAATCTCTCTTTGATCTGGAGGAGGTTAAATTCCTCCTTTACAATATCATCAAGCAATCATGCAAATCAATCAGCAATGGATATCATCAATCAATCAATACATCAAACAAGTTCAAATCAATTTCTATTTGCTTTACATATCGCATGGAAGCAAATTTATCAATCATTTCTACTATTTTTTTTTCATATTGCATGGAAACAAATTTAACAGTCATCATGCCTCAATATCTATCTATTTGACTTTCAATCAGGAAAGCAAATCTATCATTTCTATTTGTTTTCATATCGCATGGAAGCAAATTTATCAGACCTATTTGTTCTTCAAGCATGAAGACAAATTTATCAAATCTAATCATTGACGATATTCAAAAACATAAAATCTGTTGTCTAATCTAGCAACAATCGTCAAGCATGCATCAATTTTTCTTCAAAATTTGAAATTTAACAAAAATCCGTGGATGCGCCAAAATAGTCAATCAATGCGCTAAAACCATGGATGCGCAACTTTACTCCATGGATGCGCTAAAACATACTATGGATGTGTGATTTCATGAATGCGCTATTTTATCAAGCAAATGTGCTAAAATAGTTCATCTATGCGCTAATCTAGCCTATGCGCTAATCTATTATATTCTTCAGGCAAATTTCATGAATGTGCCATTTGATCTATCCTATGCGCTAATTCACCTATGCACGACTGTTTTGCACCTATGCACCACTTTGGATGCGTTGATTTATCTAATCTATGCGCTAAACTATGGCTCGTATGCACTAAAATAGAATTTTAAAAATAAAAAAAATTCAAAAAAACATTTGAAAATCATTAAAAATTTCACAGAGAGGTTTTGATCGACTTACCGAAGGTCCATACGCAGGTGGTCTCTGATGACGGTGATCTCGCTCAAATTTGTGGCGCTCATAAGGGATCGGCATCGCTAATATCTCTCTCATATTTGCAAAATTCTCAAAGGTTACTGTTCAAATGAAAGTGACTTCTCACCTTTTTCACCTTTTAAAGGGGTAAAAATGACATTTTTACTATGCAAAGTGCTATTTCAAGAGTTAAATCGCCAAATTTTCTCTAAAATCATCTAAAAATCTTTCAAATCAGCGTCATAATCATTCTCATCATGCGATTTATCTCTCAAGGGGGCATATAGCATCATCAGTTAAATTTTTCAAAATTAGGGGCAAATTCCTTGAAGCAATGCGTAAAACACATCACTTCAAAGAGGGGCAAAATGTACACATCTAAAAATGGTCACGATTAATCAAACCTGTTAATTAATTAAATATGAATTATTTAATTAATATTCTTAAGTCATCTACATATAAATAAATTTAATTATTTATTTATATTATTCATTTTCCAATTCTTCTAATTTAATTAAAAAAATAAGTTTATTTAATTAATGTTATCTTCCTCTTAATTAATTAAATAGATTTTACAATTTGTTTACATTAATTATCACAAATTTAAAATTCTAAATTTAAATGATATTCTTCATTTCACATTTAATTAAATATTTTCAATATTTAATTAAAACCCTTTCTAAATTCTTCACTCTTCTCACATAATTAAATATTTTCAATATTTAATTAAAAATTTTTTTCTCTTCTCACATAATTAAATATTTTCAATATTTAATTAAAGGCTTTTGATTTCTCACACATAATTGAATATTTATTTATTTAAATTATGAGAGATACCTTTCATTTGTCTCTTCATTCTCCATCAGTCTCTTAAACTTTCATCTTCTTTTTGAATTCTCGATCTCTCACCGTTCATTTTAACAAGTTTGAACTCAACCGTCGATCTTGGCCAATTGAATTCTTGCCTTCAAAAATCTATAAATACAACCCTCTTATAAGTTGAAAAGGACCTCGAATCCTGGATTTTCATGCATAGTTATTATAGTCGCATTTTAGCATTTCTAGCATTTAATTAGCATTTCAATTTCATAGCTTAAAGCATATTAGCAATGCACATGCATTTTCATTAATCTCATTCTCTCAAGCTGTCATTCTACAAGTTGTTGTTTAAAACAACTGAGAGCCAGCATCTTGAAATGAATCCTTGGAGATAGAGGACAATGGGACGAATTTGAAAAAGTTACCTGTGTTTAGAGTTTGCGTTTTGCTTTCTTTAATTTAGTTTCTTTAATCTAATGTTTCATTGGTGTATTAGTTTAGATTCATTTTGATTTGCATATTCTAACATACACAATGATAAGAAAAGAGCAATTGTTAATAAAGATAACCAAGAAGAATTTTTATCCATTGATGCAGAAGAACTTGGAAAAGTGTTGGCGTTTACAACCAAAGAATTTGGAAACCACCACATTGACCTAGAAAAGCTTGCTAGTGATTATGAAGTGGTTGAAGAAAGGCTGAAAAATAATTTCTTAAATAAAATAGTTAAGGATAGAAACAAATTGAAAGGTGATCATAAGCCTCCTTATAATTTGGATATTTTTTAACCATGGATTCAGGATACTATTTCCATGCTAGCATTTTGCCTCGGTCTGGATAGCAATTTGGAAGTGGGTGCAAGCCTCCTTGAAATGGTATATATAATATATTATGCTGATAAACATGTCAAATATAATTATACTCATCACATTGTAGAATCCATGCATAAAAATAATTTAATGATTAAAGAAGGTTCCACCAAGACATTTAGGTTCACAACCTACTTGCGCTATCTTTTTCTATTCAAATTTAGAGGAATGATTCAGACCAACAAGCTTCAGATTCAGCCCTATAGTAATGCAGAGGAAAATAAAATGGCTCTAGTATATGAATGGACCATTGAGATAAGGATGCATGATTCTCGAAGGAACTACAGTCATTTTGTAGACTACTTTTTGGCTCCATTGCATCAAGTAATTACAAATACTCTGATGCTTAGATTGCCTATGTCATGTAGAAACTACATGCAACTAGGAAAATAAATACAATTGGTTGATTGGTACTAAATGGAAGAATATATTGTGCTAAGATTTTATGGATCAGGACTACAACCATAAAAACTTCTAATACATGTGATAGAAAGGGTTTTTGCATTGGAATATGTAAGGCAAGTGCAAGGTGTTGATGAACTACACTTTCTTAGTCATCAAAAAAAGACCTTATTTCCTTCTTTACCTTTTTCATGTGGAGGGTTCACATTCGAGAGAAAAGCATTTAGTGTGGCACACAATCCTTTAAATGTTTTTGACTTTGATGCTATCTGTCATTGGCAATATGATCCATGTGACATCATTAAATCAATGATTGTGGCCAATAGGAATGTTGCAAATAGAATTTAGCATAAAAGTAAACCCTTGCTTGAAAACTTGATAAACAAGGATTCTTGGGATGAGGTAAAAATAGCAATGGAGAAAACTGTTGCTGAGAACGGTATTTATTTTGAACAATTTTCAGCAAAAATTATGGCATTGCATTGAAAGACAATTAGGACATACAATATTTTTTATGAAAAAAGTGATAAAACATCTAGTAGAGTAAAAAATTTAGGTTCTCTAGAGAAGGAAGTTATAGATAAAAATTGGTCACGATCAAAAATTACTACCTTTTGGTCTATGAGGAAGGACCTAGGTGATCCAAGAGCTCTTGCAGAGTATGGAGCTAACAAAGAAGATAAGGATTTTAGCAAATTATGGAATATAGAGCATCCCGATCAACGTGGAAGCAAACGAAGTGATGAATCTGATGATGAATCTAATGATGATATTGATAGTGAAGAAGAAGAACAAAGCCATCCCAATTACAAACCTGGTTTAAGTGAGGCCGCAAAAGAAGCATATGCTTCAACATATACTTTAGGAGCAGCCATACTTGAAAAAATTGGTTATAAAGGTGGTCCTTTGGGTCTAAAGGACAAGGCCCTTGGACAATAACAGATGTTGAGCATAGAAAAACAAATGATAAATCTGGACTTGGGCTTGGAAGTGAAAAAGTAGACCAAGGGCATACAAGTCAAACTCAATTTGTTAGAGCCTCTAATCCTCATCATAATGGTCAGATACAATCACAACTAGGACATGCCCTTGGTGGACAACTTAGTGCAACTGGGAGTGCCATTGGTGGAAATGGTATGGGTAGTAGTACTAGTAGTGGTCAGCATGTGCTACAACAATAAATTACACACAAGACTAAGAGGAAAACAATAAAAGATACCATGGAAACACCAGGTGATCGAGGCATTCAAAAGAGGCAAAGGGTTTTGGCAGGTCCAAGTCACACTATCAATGGATCCACCACAAAGGAGTTATTTCCAAGCACTCCCCCAATTCTAGTTAGTGTGGGTATGACATCATTAGAAATTTCAAGTACTCCTATTCCTTCGCCATTCAAGCATTCCATTATTCCTTTCTCCCCAGGTTATGATTTCATTGAAGAGTTTAAAAATAAATCAAACTTGAATAAAAAATAAAAGAAGCAACTAATGGAGAGTGCGTCTAATGTAACTTCAGAGCCTCCAACAACCATGTTATTACCCACATTTGACACAAATAAATAAATCATGGAGTACACAATTGTTGTTCCCATAGTTCAAAACAAACCAACAAATCAAATGGATTGATCTGAATACCAGGTAACCAATTTTCAATTGGATTTTTCTAGCCTGAAAAATACTGACAAAATTAATGTATCAAAGAAGAACAATGAATTGGTGTACACATCATTGCTAAATAAATATAGAGAGAAGAAAAGGTTGCAGACCCAAATAGAAAAGTTACAAGCAGACCTAGCAAGTGAGAAAGAAAAGAAGAAAGCAGTAGATAACAAGAGCAATGAATTAGAAAAAAGAATAGTAAAATCTGCCTCTACATCAACAAGCAAAGAGGATAAATCAAATGAGAGAGAAGTGAATGACCTAAAGCGAAGGCTAGATGAGAGCAACAAGGAATATGATGAGGAAAAATCCACTTCAGAAAAATTAAGACTAAGCATTGCGAATGGAAATGCATAGTGGGAACAAAAATTGGAAAAATAGAGAAAAACAAATGAAAGATTGGAGACAAAGCTGATGGAAGCAAAAGAATAAATTAAGTCTTCTCAAAATAAGTTATCTCCATTTTGTAGAGATATGGTGAGGCATATGAAACAAAAGATCTGGGATGAAATAATGCAGAGGTTTGATTATTTTTGTGACATTTTTCAATTGATTGATGTTATTAGACAACATTATAAGAAGCTCAACAAATATTTAGTGGAAAACAAAAACATGTTGGAATTAGAGAAATCTACAAATCAAGTTCTACAAACAGTCTACAAAGCCAGTGACAATGATATGAAATCAAAAGGGATTACTAATCGGATTGAAACCTCAATGAAGTTGTCATCTATTATTGAAAAGTGTTTGAGAATGTGTGGAACAAAGGAATATTTACATTTGGTTGCAAACAAGATGAAGGTGGTGGATGAAAAGGTAATGAAAAGGTAAGGAACTTCATAGAGCTTGGTTTTCCAAAGGCTTTTGACACAAATGAGCGATTCATTGGAAAGGATAGATTCAGAAAGAAGATGGAAGGTGCAAGGAAGACTGATTTGGACTAGTTTCCCCATAACCCGGATGTGAACTATTTGGATTCCATCAGAACACTGATAACCTTGAATGCAAAATTCACTGAAGAATTCAAGATAGGTTCCACTTCCAATTACAATCATGAAATGTTAACAAAACTTCAATTCAAACAATATCAGTTAGAAAAAATGGCAATTCCACCATCTGAAGAGTGGAAGTTGCTAGAAAAGGTGATACAATGACTTGATTTATTATTTTCAATCTTTGATAATATGAGTTTCCAAGTTCCAACTCAGCTTTGTGCAGACTTGTCTTTGGGCATTGGCAAGATTTTTCATTGCCATTGCCAATATGTACTCATTCATGTGAATTTCAATTAAAAATCTCAAATTCAGACTTTAGTAATATGATGATGTTCAATTATTTGGATTCTGTATTATTTATTTTATCATTTGAACTAGTGATGAACTGTTAGCTCATTATATTTACTTCTTGGTAGATCTTCCAAGTTATGGATGTTGAATTGTTAGCTCATTATATTTACTTCTTGGTAGAGCTTCTAAGTTATGGATGTTGAACTGCTAGCTTCTGTTATGTTTTGACTAAAAATCTTGATCAGTATCCACCAACTTACACCTCACCCACATCCCACATACTGCAAAAATACACTACATTTGATTTTATGATTAGCACAAATTGCAGAGATTTGTGTGACAAGATCCATTTTGTGGCCCACATTACTAGTTGATCAATGATCATGTCCATAAATAAATCTAAAACCCTATGGTCACAGCCCCTATTCCATTAGAGATCGCCTCTTTTATATCATATTCCATAGACATTGTTTTTTTGAGTTGCTTATGAGTGTTTTGTAAAACCATAACCTTGTCATTTATTTCTTGCAACACAATAGTTAGAAGCCCAGGAAGCTCTTCCAATAATCATATTCTCACGGATTTTCAATACCAAAATGAAGTGTTGAGAGTGGGCCTAAATCAAAGCAGTTGAAATATTCCCTAAGCCTGTTATGATATCCATTATGTGATTCTACCAACTTGTTATATGTCAGCAATATTTTTCCTTTCATGACATTCTTATCTACGAGCTCCTTTTTTTTCTCCGTCATTCTAGGTTCCAATCGTTCATTCTCCACCAATGCAATGCGTGTTTGTTTGAATAATTTCCAATATTCAATAGCACATTTCATCATTTTGTTGAATCTTTCTTTTATCATTTCAGATACAGCGTTATATTTGATGGTTTTCACTTATTTCTCCAATTCTTTGCATTTCCCTTGGGATTTCAGATGGCAATTCTTCCAGTATCAGCCAATGCATCAAGCACTCTCTTGTCTTTTTCAAGCCATGGGGAGTACAACTCTAATGTGGAGGAGGAAGATGTTTGTTCTCTTTGATTTGCTAGATCCTTCTTCAGTTTTTCATTTTCCTTAATCAGTTTTTTGATCTATTCTTTGTTAAATTTTGCCACATTTATGTTCAATTTTGCTGTCTCCATAGGGTTGGCATCCACTACTCCTTGAACCAAGAGATGACCAAACACTTGGTTTGGATTACTAATTATAGCAGGTATTTTTATCATGGGGATACAGTGACTAAATAAGCAAGGTGGCTTTGTCTGGGTTGTACTTATATCCTGTACATTTTGTCACTTGCTTCTTTTGTTAAGTTAATTGTCGTATCCCCTCTTTTTTTGAATCTATCAAATACAATTGAAGAGATAATATCCCACCTTGGTAGGATCAACACTCCAGCTTCTTGAAGCAATTCCCTACCTCTTTCAGGAGTGATGGACTCTATTTCCTTTTCTACCTCCCTTTTTAATTCCTCTAGAGTGGTTGCCTCATGTTCAGGAGTGATATCTTGTATCTGTTGTCTTATTTTTTTACCTTTATATTCATAAACAAATGATTTAGATTCAGAAGATTTAACAAAATCACAATAAAAAATAAATTATTGTCCAACCCTGACCCTCACATCATCAAATAGTTCATTTGATGCCTCAAATTTTATAACATTCTGCTCTTGAGGGGGCTCGTACTGTGCGATCATAGGAGCACTGATTTGTTTGACCTGCTCACCCTCTTCACCACCCTGCTCTTCTCCACTTATATCAGTATCTATAGAAAAGCATACCTCAGGAGTAGGTTGTGAAGGTATGTAATACAAGGGCTCTATGTCTTCAGCTTGTACTCTTAAATAGGTTGCATGAGTTGCATAAAAAACAACTAGGGGAACATCCTTTACTAGTTCATTGACATGAGTGATGAGTTGCTCAATTCTTGTTAAAGGATCCTGTATCTCACCAAATGCCTTTGAATAAGATGGGACATTTTTTCTCTTCCATTCCTCTACAAGCATAATCTTGTTATAGGTGGCCATTCTTTCCTTGGTGGAAGCCTCATCATGGTTTCTTATGACATCTTCAATTGAGAACAAATGTTCATACCCTGATAGCCCCTGCAATAATATCACCTTGTGAATAAACCCTTCTGCATCAAATTGTTTCCTTACTTCACCTAGAGGTAGGTTGTACTATGCTAATTTACCATCAATTTCTCCATATCCTTCATTGGAAACCACTGCAAAGTCTCCAAAACATAAGGTGCTGGGAATAATTGATTGTTTGCTATGTCCTTTGAGGTGTTTGGAATCAGATTTTTCCAATTGCCTCACAATTTCTAAATAAGCAATTCGGCCAGGAAATACTTGTGGCATCAAGTGTGGAGCCCCTTCAAACCCATAAACCCTTATCATTGTACAATCAGGGAAAGTGTACCGGTCTCCCCAATTATGATTCACTTTATTTATCCAGTCATTTTCCTTTGGTCTTAGAAATCTTTGTACTTCTGGGGATAGGTTATAATTGCATGGATATCCCAACAACTTCATCAATGGTTTTATAAAAAAATCTTCAAAAGAAAGGTAATGAGACCTACCAAATCGGTTGTCCCACAATGAAGTCCACATTTGTACAGTTTTAAAATCTCCATTTTCATCTGTATATTTTATCCTTAATTCTTCACTCTAGACACCTCTTACTTTTCCCCCGTACAATAGAAAATGCATAAGAAAAGAATAGTGTTCAAAATTAATATTATCACTATTATTTTTTATCTTTTCAAGCCCTCGATGTCGGGCATTGGCCAAGTAGTTAGCATAATCAAATGGTCTGGCATCCTTTCTCTGTATGTCTGCAACTAAGACCATTGGGGAAATCGACATGAGAGGCGGAACCTCTAGTCCCAAAACCCGACCAGTCGAAAAATAGGTGTACCGGAAATACTCTTCGAACAAATCTTCATGGAAAGGAGGGGTCTCATTGCTAGAGAACCTCTTGAGTTGGCCTCCTTCATCCTTGGGCCTATCCAAAGGTAATTTCCATCTCTTATAGCTAGTATCCATGTGGTGATACTCTATCAAGAGATCTTTGACCGTGAATGATAAATTTAGTGAACACTCTAATTGAAATACATTAGAAATGAAATCCCTAGAAATAACAAACATGTCACTCCCGCCATGTGACTGAATAGTTCTTTTCTTGGGGTCATATCTGATAGCAAGAGCTTTAATTAGCTCTACGTTCACAAAAACATTGGGCACCACAAGTCTTCCTAGGTTCAACCTCCATGGATTGCAGACTGGTTGAAACCTAAATTGTTTTTTGTAATGGTACATGAAGAGGTTGTACCCTCATTGCGGTGTCCAAATATCCCCTAAGCCCTTTTGTTTGTCCCATAGTCAATCCATGGAAGGATTCATTTCAGCACTCCTCTTGGGTCTCGGCCTCGAGCTAGGGCATTGATCTATCAGGTCTTCATTTAGGAGTCTCTTAGAATTTTTAGTTTTTAGTTTTTTAGCTTTGGGTTTGTTTGTACTCTCTTCCATTATTTAAATCTTAAGCTTTTGATGAAAATAGCTTCTCAACTGGGTCTTAATTACTTAAGTGAGTCTTGTCATGTCGCCTCCATAGTCCATCGGTCCTTGTTGTGTGAGAACTCCAATTTTTTTCCTTTCAGCTTTTGCCCTAAGCGAAATCTTCCAAGATTTTGTAACAACCATGCGATCAACTTGTGATATAATTCACTTCAATTCTGGTTCATAAATGCACCACAACATGATGCACCAGGATGTCACATCAGTCTTTCATTGATAGCCACCCTCTCCATCGATGGACACCTGTCCTTTTTTCTATCGGTGAGATGCCAGACAATGTTTCCTCGATGCACCATAGTTCCTTTGATATACTTTATGCATTCGATAATTCATGCCCATGGTTATAATTCAACTTTTGTTGACAACTTGACTCTTTCAGTATATCGGGAGAGCACCTTAGGAGTTAGGAGTTAGCCCAATAGAGTATTGTTACACCGATACTAGGTTGTGAGCTATTTTCATCGGACCATCGGCGGGACTGCGATGGGGGTTTCACTGATGAAGCATTGTTAGGCCGATGATATTGAATTTTGTTAGGAATGGGGGAAGGACTATGTCACTATGAAATTTCAAAAAAAATTAATATTTATGGATGCAATGTGAATGTAGGCTATAATATGGATCTTGTCACATAAATTTCTAAAATTTGCATTGTTCATAAAATCAAAGTGTGGTATATTTTTGTGATTATTGATAAAATAAGATAATTCATGCCCATGGTCATAAATTATAATTCATGGTTACTTTTGTTGACAACTTGACTCTATCGGTATATCAGGAGAGCACCTTAGGAGTCAACTCGATAGAGTATTGTTACACCGATAGTAGGTTGTGATCTATTTTCATCAGGACGAGACTATGATGGGGGTTCCGTCGATCAAGCATTGCTAGGCCGGTGGTATTGAATTTTATATAATTTATAAAATATCATCAACTACAGTTTGAATTTGGCATATGATTCATGAAGTGTAATATAATATAAAATATCATGGAGACTTGGAGTGCAATATAAAATAAAATATCCTAAACTTGAAGTGCAATGATTCACAATTTATTTGAATACAATATAAAAAATCATCAACTACAGTTTGGAATATGATTCATGCAGTGCTTGAGTGCAATATAAAATAAGATATCATGAAGTGCAATGATTCACAATTTCAATGCTCATTGAATACAATATAAAATATCATCAACTATAGTTTGGACTTTGGAACAATGGAAACTGATTCATGAAGTGCAGTAAAAATACCTAAAACCTACAGATTCTCTTCCATCTCCCAAACGGAGTTAGGGTCCTCAAACCAATGCTCATCTTTAGATAAATTAAAAGAGTCATCTTGATTCTGAGACTAGTTTGCACTTTCTTCAGCCTATGTCTCAAATTCAACATTCATTGTTTGATTTGTGTCAATTTCAATATCATTGTCATCTATCCCATGCCCACTGCCACTGCCACTAGTACTATCACCAGTATCGGTGGCTCTTGGAATTGGAGAGCCTATCTTGCACAACCCGGTCCCTCTTCTTTCACATGTGGACCTCCAAATTGTGAGTGCCCTTCCAAAAGGAAATTTTTTGACATTATATGCAGTTCCTTTCATCCTCAAGCAATTTTCCAAATTATTCTCCAATTTTTTTCTTAACTTTGAATTCAAAAACCCTAATGTATTGAAAAATCTCTCATCCTCCACCGACCCCAATATCATTGTTTGACATAAATCAGAAAGTTTGAAATATTCTGACATTAAACCACGCAATATTTCACTATGACCTAAGCTTTTCCAAACCATTTTTATTGATCCTAGTTCAAAGGCCTTCTCCTTCCCCATGGAATTATACTAGTCCCTCATAGTTGTTGCAAAACTCCCACATTGCTTTCTAATCTTATTTTCATTGAAAATTCCTTCTATTGTCTACTCCTTGTATGTTACCTTTTTCAAAAACTGTTCAATCAAGATTTTTACTTGATCATGAAAATATTTTGGGTTATCTCGGTTTACCCAAAATTGAGGATACACAATACCCATGGCTTCAAGTATTTCATGTCGAGGGAATCTTTCACGAATCTCTAAGGAAAGATATTTTGCAATTTCCTTCAAATTATCACTAACAGATTTAGCAATGTCGTTAAAATCTTCCTCGTTAACAGGTACTTCTTTTCTAGAGCGCCTGGCTGTCTTACAATGGTACATTTGTATCTCATATCCACGTACACAAATACATAAAAGCCCGATTGCATTAAACTATAAATAATTATCAGGATTATTCAAATCATTAATTTTCCACCACATCAAATAATTTGCGCCTTCTTGTGTTAGATTTAGATATAGATGATTGAGGGCCAAGTATGTAATTTTATGTAGATTGGCATATTCATAAATATACATAGTTTTGTCTTGGGCTTTCTTCACAAGATTGTTCATCTCATCTAGCATGGGGACAAGACTAGCTAAATTCAAGAGTGTCTTTATATTGCTTAACCTATGTAAGAGGTCAAGAGCTTTGTCTACTGTGTTGTGATGCTCGTGAATCACTCCAATCAAAGATTGATATTCTGAAAGAACTCGTTGCGTTGGTCCATGCAGGGAGATCCATATGGTATCGACATCCTTGAGAAGCTTGTTTCTAGGTGTTATTCCCTCAGCAAAATGTTGAAATTCAAGGAAACATTTGCGACTTCGGCAGAAGTATGCGTGGATCTCGCGAACTATATTTTCAACTTTTGATACTATAGGAAACTTGCTTACAATTTTGAATGCTAAATTCATTATGTGGGCCATGCATTGAATGCCAAGCATGTATGATGCACAAGTAGTTTGTAACTTTGTGCAAAGATCTCTCCTTTGACCTTGCATCACTGTAGCTCCGTCAACTCCTACACACACCAATTTTTTGGCAATTGTCAACTCATCCATATTTGCAATTTCATTCAAATATTTATTGACCAGTTCAAATAGATTTTGCGATGTTGACTTGTCCTTCATTTTATGAGCACAAATAAGATGAGCTTGGTGAACATATTGTTCTACAGTATACAAATGCAAACAAACCTAACAAGTATTGTCTACCACAATAACTTCATCTAGAGATAATGCAATGAAATTTGACTCTTTTAATTTCTCCTTTAAATCTTGTTTTTCCACTGTAGCAAGACAATGGGCCCATTCCCATCCAACATTTACTGACCAATGTGAGAAGGGAAAGTGGGGAAAACTCAAATAAGTTAATAAATCAAAATATTTTGGGTAGTCTGTCATAGGACACCCCCTGCACAAAATATGAAAAACAACACTCATCTGAACATATTTGATAGATTTTTTGTTGCCATGGATTTTCCAAAATGAGCCTCAAGTGTACCTTCACATTTTTTAATCTTTGACATTCTATGGTTATGCTCTCCATAATCTGTGGCATACTTAACATGAAGATATTCTTCCTTTGATTTCCATCGTATAACTGATTTTTCCTTTTTGTCTATGATTTGTTTTTCTTAAACTTTGTCGATATGCTTTTCTATAGTCTCAAGCTTTAGTTGCATCGTCTTGTCTCTTCCACATTTCCAACTACAAATCTTACATTTGACCTCTATTTCCCTTTCAATATCATTTTTGTTTGATACCCCCACTGGTTTAAGGAATGGGTACTTCGACAACCAACCAATTTGAAAATTTCTTGTCATTTCCCACCCGCGCCCCAATTTCGCTTTGCCTTTTCTTTTCTTGCTACCAAAATCATCCTCATCTAGGTCAGTTATGTCATTCTGGCTATCCAGGGTATCCCTTGGAACATCTTTTGCGGGATTTCCATCCTCATTTGATACATTTTGATTTAACATAATGGCAATCTCACCTTGACCTTCATGTGTCAAAAGAGTTGATGATGTAGCTCCATCTTCAATAATATTTGGTGGAAGAGTTGATGGTGTAGCTCCACCTTGATCTAATAGATTAGAAGCTTTTCCAATTCCAAAATAAGACTGTATGGTACCTCCACATTTTTGGCATTTTGATGGCCTCCTAGTCTATTCATTACCCTCCTGCTCAAGATTCTTACCCTTGTTGCTCGACATATTGATATCTCACTTCGAATAAAAGCTCAAAAAAATTTCTTCTTGTTTAAGAAGGACATACCGACAGAGAATATAGATCCCATTCCCTACTCAAAATTATGTTTAAGACTGAAGCAAGAATTAAAATCAGATAAATAAATCTTATTATTATAACTAATAACCAATAACAGTATGAATAAATGATCACTCACCTTTGAGTCTACATTTTCGGGTTTCGCTGACTTCTAAATCGAGAAGTAGAACCTCAAAACCAAAAAAAATATGTAAAACCAAACAAAATGTGTAAGAACAAATAACGGTTTCAATTGTATTTATATCAATCCATATTTGGCGAATTCTGCAAGATTTTGAAATGGTATGTTAAAAATTTGGCGAATCTCGTGTGCTTATACAATGATACCTTGTAATTTTCAAGGAAAAATAGGTCCTCATAAGCAACTATTTATAAATTTTAATTGGCAAAATGGGTCTTCACAAGCAACTATTTGTAAATTTTAATTGGTGAAATGGGCCCTCATATAATGTTGTTTTAATAGTATTGGCAAATATGTTGGTGTTTTATGACATGCTCCTTAGAATTCTAGGCGAAAATATTAATCGGTCCATTGGAAACGCGTAGTCTGTTATGGCGAATTTATTGCCTAAACATGCCTCATAAAAAAAAAAATGCTAGTGAATGGACATGCATTGGACCAATAGTTTGTGAAATCCTGGCAATTTGAACACCTCGCGGATACGTTAAATTCGCCAAATTTGAATTTCCCGATTCCTAGAATTTGCCAATTGGCGAAGATTCGCCACTAAAGTTTTCCCTATTTAACATCCAGATGGTGCCCCGAGAACAAAATGTTGATACGGACCGCATGGCTGTAATCGGATCCCATTTCAGACTGGCCTCCAACCTAATGCATAATAGACACTTTGTATGAGTGATATTCCGACTGGTGTTTTCAGATAATGATCAGAGCTGACAAGTATTTGACAATGATGAACACATTGCCTTATTCATCCAACAGTTGGGAGAGTTTTCTGACCAACTCCAACCAAAAATCATCGAAGCCTATGACACCCAAATCATTCAGCTAAGATCTAATAAGCTTTTGAAGGGTCTGGTCACTCTCAAAAACCTTTTTGATTCTAACGATTTAAGAAATGATAAGTGGAAGTTTGTAGTGGACAAAGGCGATTATGTGGACCTTCAAGTCAGAAATGGAAGAAAGCTCAAAGTTAGGAAGGATGTCTCACACCATGATAAAGAAAGGTTCATTGACTTTTGCAAAAAATATGGAGTGGTGGCTTGGTCATTTGATGACCTCTGGGGATATGATCCCAGCATCATCCAACATGCAATAGAGATAACAAAAGGGGCCTAACCAGTCTACCAAAAATAGAGGCCAGTGAATCCAAATATTGAAACGCTAATGGCACAAGAGTTAACAAAGCTAATCCAGTTGCAGATTATCTTCTCAATCAAGCATAGCACATGGGTATCCAACTTGGTCCCAGTCCAAAAGAAGAATTGATATATCCACCTATGTGTCAACTTTTGTGACCTAAACCGAGCATTGCTAAAATATCATTACCCACTCCCCTCCATGGAATCAATCTTGCAAAATGTAGCAGGTTCAAAGATGTTTTCTCTATTGGATAGATTTTCGAGCTACAATCAAATCCGGGTTAAAAAATAAGATCAACATAATACCACATTCACTACCAAATGGGGAATGTTCACATATGCTAAAATGCCTTTCGGCCTTTCAAATGCAGGAGCTACTTTTCAGCAGGCAATGGATATCAGTTTTAGCGAACTAGTCAACAAGATTACCCTGATTTATTTGGATGATCTGATTGTTTTCTCCAAACATAAGGATGATCATTTCAATCACCTTGAGATGGTTTTTTAAAAACTTCTAGAGTTGGGGGTCTCCTTGAACCCAAAAAAATGTGTTTTCAGAGTGTCGCAAGGCAAGCTATTGGGACACATATGTCCAAAGAAGGAATTTCAATTGATCCTAAGCGGGTGAAACCAATTAGAGAACTTCCCCTTCTAGTCAACAAGAAAGGCATTTAGTCTTTCTTAGGAAAGGTAAACTTTGTAAGAAAATTTATTTTTGATTTTGCAAGAATAATTAGGCCAATCACCCTGATGCTAAAAAGGATCAAACTTTCAAATGGAGTAAAGAAGCCAGAGAAGCCTTTGAGAGAGTTAAGGGTACTATTTCCTCAGCTCCTATAGTGGCTAATCCAGACTTATCAAAAGACTTCATAATGTATGTATTTAGTAGTAAGTTAAAGCATTGCTACTATCTTAACTCAAAAAGATGATGAAGGAAAGGGATAACATCCGATAGCATTTCATTGTCAGACATTGAAAGAATATGAGACGAACTAAAAATTTGTCAAGAGGAAATATTTCGCAATAGTTAAGGGACTCAAAACGTTCTGGCACCTAATCTCTTGCAACAAGGTGGTTGTGTATGTCATGCATTCTAGTGTACGTGAATATATTATGGAAGGAGAAATCACCAAAAAAGGGCTAATTGGATCACCAAGATCCTTGAATATGACATTGAATTCAAGCCTACAAAGACCATTTGGGGAAGAGGATTGTGTGAATATCTGGCACATGATGAAGATATCACAATTGAAGGACAGTCGGAGCTGGTTCTAATAAATGAGTCGGATGTGGAAGAATTTTGCCTGGCGGATAGAGTAATATTTATGCACACGGGAAGATATTTGCTCGGCCTTCCTTCTCAAAGGAGAAGATTCTATTGGCTATAGAATAGTGGATATGCACACATCGAAGGGATCATATTCAAGAGAAACTTCAATGATGTTTTGTTGTGGTGTGTCACCATAGACTAGGCTAAAAGAATCCTCAACACTTTCCACAATAGTTTCACGAGTGGACACTTCTCCACTAAAACCACCGCCATCAAAATCATGTGCGTCGTGTATTTATGGCCGACATTATTCAAGGACTCCTTTTCATTGGTTAAATCCTACAAGGAATTCCAATTCTTTGCCGGAAGAAGAAGGAATTCCATGATGCCCCTCAACCCGATAGTGGTTGATGAGCCATTTGCACAATGGGGCCTTGAATTCATTGGAGTGATCAACCCTACCTCTAGCATTAGACATAAGTGGATTCTAATGGCCATGGACTACTTCACAGGTGGACCGAAGCCATGCCCCTGAGGAATGCAACAGAGATGGAGATAGTAAACTTTCTCAAGCAGATTGTGATGAGATTTGGCCCACCTAAAACCATTATCTTTGATAAAGAAAGAGATTTCCTAGGCCCTAAGGTATGTCAATTTGCACTCATGCATGCCATTTTCCTAAAAACATCATCAAATTACTATCTATGAGGTAATGGCCTGGCTTTGTCGACTAATCAAAATTTAGTTTGACTCTTCAACATAATTGGTTTAGAGCACCAGTGGGAATGGCATAAAAATATTTGAGCCACACTTTGGGTAGACCGCATAACTCCTAAGAAATTCCTCAAGACTTCACCATACGAGTTAGTATATGGAAAAGAAGTGTTATTACCCATCTCCATGGAGATTCTGACACTGCAATTACTCAAATCTCTCAAGATAGAGAAAAATGGCGTAATGGAAGTGTGGTTGGCTGAGTTGTTGGAAGTATAGGAGAAGAGAGAAAAGCCCCTAATAGCTATGACTAACTACTAGCAGCTGGTTAAGAGATGGTTTGATAAGAAAGCTTCAGACCAAGGTCTAAAGCATGGTGACCTAGTGCTAAAATTTAATGAGAGAACTGCAAAGCCAGGTCAGCATGGAAAGTTTGACAACCTCTGGGAAGGCCCTTTCAAAAAAATTCAATGCAAGGAACACAACGCATTTGAATTAGAAACCATGGAACATGAACCCTTGGGAATCCTAGTCAATGGGATTTACTTGAAATTATTCAATTAACTTCAGACTGTTCCGCCATGTAAATATGTGAATAGTGCATTTTTATTTTTCTTTCCCTTTTTTTTTGGTTGGCCAGTCTTTCTTAATTGATTCACATGCAAGAAGTAGGAACTGTAGGAGTTGAGAAAATACAACTTCACAAACCCCGAAGATCACCTGCATGCAAATAACCTGTCACAAAAGAAGAGATGGAGACAAACAAGCAAGGGTTCTCTGAAAACTGAAAATGTATATATCAGAAGAGAATGAGAGAATGAATTGATATGAAATACAATGGGATCAATCCTTATAAAAAGGAGATCATGCAAACCCTAATAAAACCTTAATAGAATCCCTAATAGGAAAACATTTAATAATTAATATAATTATTAAATGTCACATTATGCAAACTAACGTGAAATCTTAAGAAGGGAATAAAGGTAACTTAATCAACATAATTAAGTTAAAACCTTTACCCTAACACCCCCCCTTAAGATGAGCAACAGTGCGGCTACAAAAAAATGCAAGAAAGCAAAGGTAACTACAATGCAAGAAGGAAAACATGGGTCCTGGCAACTAGGCCAGATCAGGTACCCAAACACAACCAAATCTCTATAAAGAGGAGAAATAGAGAAAACCTCATGGGAAAAAGCTCTACTCCAAAAAGAGATGCAAAAGGCCAAGAAGAAGAACATCACTGAAGCAGAAGAAGCTGCAAACAACTGTCGAAAGATGACTGCTATGGTGTTGAAGAACCTCTGCTGAAAATGGAAGATCCCTTCCAAGACGAAACCAAGGAAGAATTAGCACGAACAATATAATAACCCCCCCATAATGCTGAACTGGGAGAGCCTGACAGGTCCACTGAAATGATGTGAAACACCCTGTAGTGCATGAAGGAGAAGAAACATCTAAAAGTGTGCAAGATAGCACCTGCAACTAAAAAAGGGGTGTGCAAAATAAAGCACACATGCATGAGACTGGAATCATATGGATCCATTGTCGTCGTGGAGGGACACTCACCGGACAAAGGTGTGATGGCAAACAAAGGCAAACTACACAACCCCTCATGGCACTTTATTATATTAGTGCGAGTACAAAATATGACACAACCTTATGTGCAAAATCCCCAAAAAATACATGTACAATAGTGTGGCACTTTATCTCAGTGCGTTTACATAAAAGGTAGCTACAAATGATGCTCAAAATGTCCTCAAAGGACAAAATGCTGGAAATACATGAAGAACAGCCAAAAACAAAGCATCCTATGCAAACAAAAAGTTTCCAAGAGCAAATATGTCCAGGTAATCCACCAGAGTGTGAAAACACAAATAACTGAATAAAATATACCTAGAGTGAAATCTAGAAAAAGTCTATGGATGAAACTGAAGAGCTCTGAAATACGGTTCCAACGCCGCTGAGATTGCGAAAAACGGAGAAACTGATCAAAATTTATGAGCTTGAGACTGAAAATAGCCCCTTTATCTTCAACTAGCTATAGAATGCACAACAGAAAAAAGAAGTGATGAGACCCACACCACTAGAAAGATGAGAAAACCAACTTTTTTATGATATCTTATTTGCCAAAAAATAATATCGTATGCCCAAGTTATGGCCTTTGGAATAAATCAGCTCCAAAGAGGGAAAAAACCAACGCTGGGTTAAATTTGACAGTCATATGGCCATTGCAGCAAAAACACTGGGTTAAATTTCACGGCCAAACAGTCGTCACCGTAAATGCATAATTAGGCTTATTATTAAAAAAATTGTATTTTATATTAAAAAAACATTTGATTTTTTTAAAAAAAAACCTTAATTTTTTTATATAAAAAAAATTAAATAAAATTGTTTTTTAAGGCGAGGGCCGCCGCCGCTGGCTACCAACATACCGCCGTTGATGGTACTGTCTACCACCGGTCAGCACTAAGGCCGCCAGCGGTCGGCAGTATGCCGACCGGCGAGCAAGAGGTCCCACAGGCCTGCATACGCAGGTACTTGTGGGTACTCTGTACTGGGCCGGCAAGCCCTAAAACTACGAATAAAAAATATTTTTTTTTGTTTTTTTTAAAATTTTTTTAATAAAAAACAAAAAACTTTTACAATGAAAAAATTCGCAGAAAAATAAATATTTTTTTTGGCGAAAAAGAAAATTTCCGAAAAATATATTTTTTTTTTACCAGGCAGGGGACGGTCGTACGACCGTACTGCAAAAAAAATTTGCCTCAAATTTCGACTTTGTCCAAAATGGACAAATGAACAATCGATTTAAGGGTTTTGGACTACTGCGGACACAATAGCGAAGTTTGTTTGAGCTGAAAATGCTTCAAAATTGCAGGTATGCCCTAGATCAAGAAAACAAGCCCCAAACCCTTGAAGCTCCAAAAATCTTCAAAACAAGAACATGAAGCAGCAGGTGTGGAGCTCTGATACCATGTAGGAGTTGAGAAAATACAACTTCACAAACCCTGAAGATCACCTGCATGCAAATAACCTATCACAAAAAAAGAGATGGAGACAAACAAGCAAGGGTGCTCCGAAAACTGAAAATGTATATATCAGAGAGAATGAGAGAATGAATTGATCTGAAATACAATGGGATCGATCCTTATAAAAAGGAGATCATGCAAACCTTAATAAAACCCTAATAGAAGCCCTAATAGGAAAACATTTAATAATTAATATAATTATTAAATGTCACATTATGCAAACTAACGTGAAATCTTAAGAAGGGAATAAAGGTAACTTAATCAACATAATTAAGTTAAAACCTTTACCCTAACAGGAACGAATGGAGCCCATTATCATAAAGTGTAGAAAAGGTTAAAAGAACCCAAAAGGGGCAAATAAAAATAACACCCATAGACTGAATTGAAATAAGCATACATATGTAGGAAAAGAAATGATAACCCACATTGCAGGGCAAGCCAAAAAGATAGAATGTTTTTAATATGTCATATCTTCATTATATTTATATACTTTGCTAAATACAATATCAAAATGCCTTAGAGGCCATGCTTTTAAAGTATATATACTTATATATTTATGTATCTTCTTTATCGGCTACTATAGGTCCTTTTCCAGGCATATATACAAAAAATAGTCTAACAATATTTAGTTATGAAACGTGAAAAGAGAAAATATCCAATCATGGGAGTGAGCGGAAGCAATGGCAGCATCTAGAACCATTTCATCATCAAAGGCAGTGACTTTACTAGTGGCACCATCCAAAGGAGCAAGAATGAGTGGCAGAGGGAACACCAGGTTCATGAAGTTGGTATACCATTCAATATCATAAAATGGCACCATGTTGTACATGCATAAAAGGAAGTGAGAGGCATGGGTGAGCCTCTAGCACTGTTTGGCCTGTGTCTAAAGGCGGAAAATGCTCAGGAACGAAAACCATGGTACAATTGCATCTTCTTCAATAAATTTCTGGAGGTCAATTTTAGTTCAAATTCCTCCACTGAATGCAGCATTCTCCACCACCTCCCCGAGGCCGTTCAGGTACTTCTTTGGAAAGATCTCTTTCAGTAGGTAGAGAATGAGTGGCTTGGGAAACTAGATGTCAAGCATTGACGTGATAAATTGAGAGCACACATCAGTGTTAACTCTGTATTTATCCTCATATTCAAGGCACTCACATCCTAGGATCCATTTTATGGCTATGATGGACAGGGAATGCTTATTTTTGGTCATCCTCTTAAGATGCCTAGTCGAGATCTCACCCAGGAAGGTTGTTTGAGATTTGTGAGAAATAAGCCTAATTGGGGTATTCATGGTGATAGGCTCTATATGACTATCTGATAGAAGCTCTATGTAAATACTACGCAAACTACAAGCACCAAATGCTAAGCCAATTACCTAATAATAGTTCTACCAAAAATTGCCAAGTGTGATTTCACTATTGCCTAGGTGACTATTTATAGAAATGGCAAGGATAAGCATAGTAACTGGAATACCATAAGCATGAGGTTAATCAAGTACCATCTCAGGAACTGCACCAAAGCTCGCTTGAAGCTCTCACCCAGTTGTGTTTGCAGGTATGATATGCTACATGAAGGATTAGTGGAATCTAATTAATTAGCATAAGTCGGTGGCAGTCTCCGATGGTAGTCCATACGATCAAACATTGAGGTGTCATTTTGTAGGCACTTTTCAAACTCCCAAAAAGGAACGCAATTTTTTTTGGTGCTTATTTCATACTTTGGTGCAATTATTTTGTTTGGGATATTAATTTCCATGACATACGATGCCTAAGCTGCCTTCAAATTATCGGCTCAAGTTCCAAGAAAAATCACGTCGAAGTACATCATTACAAAGGATCATTATGAATTCTTATCATTTTAAAATGGCAAGTAATTCCTTTCACACAGGCAAATGACTAGTAGTTCATGCCAAATTTAATGCAAGTAGGTGAGCATTGTTGGCCACCCAAAGAAGGAAATTGCTAAGTATCGCATACAAAAGGTTTTTGTGTTGTGAATTCTTTTCAGAAAACATTGCCTTGAGAAAAAGATATTTTAAGTCCAACTAGAGCCGAGGTAGGTTGCAATTTTTTTGAAAAGAACAGAAATCTATAGCAAAATGAAATGGTGGATATTTCCCAAGCAGGTTCATGAGCAGAGGCCTAGGTGGAAGAAACACAGCTTGTTTGATGATATGCATAGAGCATCAACCGTCTACATATTTGACAACCTTTCTTACGCTTCACCTGGTATACCAGAGAAGCCATGATGGGCTAATACAAAGGTTCTAGAGAAGCACAAAAAGTATAGAGATTAGAGTAGAATTAGGGAGGATTGGGATAATATTCATGATCCCATCCTTGTAAAAAACCCCAAGAATTTAAGGGAGGCAGCTTGTGAAAGAATGAAGGTATCCTTTGCCCTGAGGTCAATGTCTAAAAATCTATGGTACAACGAGCTCCCACAGTATATGGTCCCATTTGTTCACTATTGCCCAAAACTTGTTGATGCGGCCATCGAACATTTCAACCCACATACCAACACCATCAAGGGCCAAAGATTATAGGTTAATATCTGTCTAGAGGCTATCTGGAATATGTTGTGCATCCCTCACCCTAGCTCCAAACTAGAAGGATTAGATTCATTCAATCTAGCAAAGGGATAGGCAACTTGGAGGGGCATGAAAAAGGCTCTGCAATTTTACAACAAGAAAACCAAGAGACCCGATGTGGAGCATCAAAATCCACCAAAGATTCTGACGCCACTCACCATCTTTCTCGTAGACATGTAGGATGCATTCTCAATGTTGGAATTTTTCTACGGCCTAGATGGTGACAAGGATGTGCACGAATTTCAGTTGGGTCTGGGGTTCCAGTTCCGCAAACAACATACCTTGTTTTGGTATGACTTTGCAGAATACCTTGTTGGTGAGATGCTTGGGAAAATCAGAGATTACCCACCACAACAAAAATTCAGGTTTCCTTCCTTCCTTACTCACATGTTTTTGCACCAAAACCCTGATTTCTTCAAGAACTATATGAGGTTGTCTATTTTTGATGAGTCAAGCAAACGAAAGCTAGTTTCTATATGGACTCCTCTCCTCTCTTCTACATATGACTATTATGCATTTTCAGACTATTTCCTGACTCCAATTTTGCAAGATTTACAAGGGGATGATGGTTTCAACCGACTCACCAAGGAGAAGACTACATATATGTAGAACTTCACTCCCAAATGTGACTGGTTTCTCGAAGCAGATTTCACATTCATCCAACTAGGCTATTTCATCGAAGAACCATTTTGTCTTCCGACATGTGTCAAAAATCAGGTGCTAGCCCTCGAAATGTTCCGGTAGGTATCTTTGATTGATATCAAATTTTGTGGAGGAAAGGCCAAAAATAGGGAATTCTTCGGTTGCCCACAAACCTTCAAAATGGTGGTCATGAAAAAGAAACAAACGCATGACCTTCTGAAAGACAAGCTGGCTGATCTCGGGTTGGTGATGATTTGCAACAAATAGGAATACAATCTTGAAAATGATGCGACAAATGAATTGGTCAAGGTAACACATAGCCCACGACCTTACTGGGAGAAGAGGCGGAACATGTTGAATGATCTATATGATCTACTTGTTGAATTGATCCACATTCCTACAATGGATAACAGGCCCCCTTAGCATAATTTATACTTCCCTTCAGTGGTGTACGATGAAAGATGACAAAATGGAGCCACCCTATTCAAAAAGTTACGACGAGAAGAAGAATGGATTGTGGAAAGAATCAGATGTTTCTGGGTATACTGCCAAGAGACCAAAAAACTTGAGGCTGATTATGGGAGCATGGCATTGGATGACCAGTTTCATGCGATATGGGATGATGAACATCCTAGTTCTAACTCAAGCATGGAAAGGAGCAATGACTCTAGCGAAGAACTCGAGGAGCAAGAATTTGAAGTATCGTTTGCCTCTGCTCAGCAGAAGAAGAGGGCAATGGACCATCCTATCCGGTTTGTTCTGAATGTGTGGCTAAATCAATCAAGAGCTTCATAGACACTCACTTGGGCTATTGCAAGGACAAGAGTAACCCAGCAAGCATCAGAAACTGAAGAAATGGAGGAAAATTTGTTTGCCAAACGACAATGTACAAAAATAATTATTGGGGAGAGTTTGAAAGCACCCGAGGAAGGCCAAGAAACCATGGCAAGCCAGGAGGTGCAATCATCCGTCAATAGGTAACATTCGCTCCTTCTCTAATTTCATAATCTTTGGTGACCCCTATTGTCTCTGTGGCACCCATCACTTTAGGTGGCGGCCCTACCTTTTCTATCTCTACCACAATAGTTGCAGAGGGTTTCTCCTAGTTTTCCCAAATGAGGTCATTTCTCTTAACACCTCCATAGACCCTTACACCCCACACCGCTGCCCAATTTTCTCTTGCCTCTCTTTCCTCAAGCGTAGCCGCTATTGACACCCCTCCTTCTATTAAAACAAGCACAACCTAATCCACCCAACAATTGGAGCCTACCATGATCCCACAATCGCCGCAACAACCGATGAGTTCTCCTGCCAGTTCACAAATTGAACTTTGGAAAATTCCCAATTTCTCCCTGCAAACTATCAATCTCCCTAAAAGGAAGGCACTCAAAACCACTACCCTCACTTTCCCTTTTATAGGCGGGCTAGTTCAGTCGCCATCCCAATTTATGGCATAGGTTGATGCTACAAAGGAAAAGATTCGAAAGTGAAAAGTGAAGGATGACTAAAGGGTTGCGAAGCCAAAGGTGTATATTGTTTATAATGAAGCATAGGAAACACTAAATTTTACCACCATGTAACCAAACATTGTCAAACCACAAGGGGAGATGCTTCTGAATGATTACATGATGTATGCCATGGTACTCTATCTGAGAGTGGCCTGACCATAGGACAAGGTTGAACTCATGGAAGAAACGCAATGGGTAGTGACCTCAAACTTACTCAAGTTTGGTCGCCAACTAAAAAAGAAATAAGAAGAGTTAAGACTGGTGAAAGATAGATTCGAGTTCTTGAAAACAAAGGAAAAGGAAATGGAAGCGGATATTATGCGCTTATCAGAAAGGGCGCAAGTGACATAGATGGAATATAATAGACTTCGAGAGGAACTGGAAAAATTCCAATCCGTTGACCTCACCCTGACCAATGTCCGGTTAACCTTGGCAAAGCAGGCGATGCAACAAAAAGATAAAGAGTTAGCTCAGTAGTGTGCTCAATTTGAGCAAAGAATGCAGAAGATGGAGGCCGGTTTTGAAGCCCAAAGAGTCCAATTGGAAAAGGAGCTTCAGGAGATGAAGCTTGTCCTTGAAATGGAATCAATAAAAAAGAGCAGGGTTGAGGAAAACTGGTCCAAGGAACTAAGTAACGTCAAGGGACAACTTACATATGTAAACAAGAGAATTATGGAGTTAACTCAGGATGTCGACTCGAAGGATGAAGAGATTTCCCTTCTAAGGAGTACTCCCCAAGTCCCTGTTGCTCAGGCTGACCGCATCCCATTAGCTCAACAGCTATATATTTCATACTGGGAAAAAGTTAAGGCCTTCTGCCTAACACTGCAGCCAACACTCTGATTTATGTCAATGACAACAAAATTAAGTAGGGAGGTTCATGAAACAATTGAGAAGTTCCCATAGTTCATCACGGAAAAGGTTCCTGAGGCAAGGAATTTGCTAAGTAAACTATACATGGTCTCTAATGAAAAATTAGCAAAGTTAGGGATCGAGGATTTGAATGTCTTTGCCAAGACGACCAACAAATTCATCCACTGCCACTCGACTATCCTTCGTACTAATGCCTGGGCTACTAGTTTGAATCGAGTTATGGATAGCATGCGGGAAAATTTCTCCTGGCTAATTGAGATGGGCATGCCATCCCCATTCCTTAAAGATGAGTCAGTCACCACAACAGAACAAATTGTAGAAAAAATTGAAGAGAGGGAGCAGGACCCAACCGCTTTCCAAGGTTTCAACCAACCTCTTACTGCTATAGACATTGAAGGTATCATTCATCTGATAGTGCAGCTACTTTTCCAATGTGATTTTGGGGCTAGTTTACTTGAGGTCCTGCCCTATAAAGAAATGATCAACCTAGGCAGAGTGCAGGAGAATCTGTGTGATGTATCGAGACCATATGAGGAAAATTGGCTACCTTTGTAGGAAGCTCTTTCTAAGCTCTGACTTTGTCGCCCTATGGATATGGCTCTGGTCTGCAAGACCAGAGAAAATTTTGGGTTCCTCGTTCCACAAGAAAAACGCCCCTAGTAGTCGCCAAAAGTTGTGAATGTAAAATTATTCGAGCTCCCTTCTGGTTATATTTTTCGTGTTTTGCTAAGGTTTGACCCGACTCTCATATGTTCAACTTTTTTTCCTTGGCCTTCCATCGGCCTTCTCTTGCTAAACTCTATCAATGGCTTCCACATGGCTACCCAGTGCTCTCCAAAGGCATTCTTCCCTTCGCTTCTCAACCAGCTCCCATTATGCCTCCACATGTCTTTGTTGTGGGCTATTTCTTAACTTCTCCCCTACATTATCTAATCGTGCCTCGCCCACATGCCACGTAGCCTCTGTTTGCAATCTTTGACAGACCCCACAGGGGGTGTTGATAGTAAAAATGTTGTTATGCATCTTATTGGCATAGGATTTCATCAAAGGGAGGGGAGAATGAACTACAGGCTGCAAATTGTTGCCACATATTCCCTCGACAGGTCTTCATCAAAGGAAAGAGTAGAGCGCATGCCAAGCCACCATATGTTGCCACGTGTTCTAACTACCTCTGCTAAGAGGCAACACTTGTCTGCACAAGGTAAGCCAGGACCACTGCCATCATTTGCATGGGATGTGTCTGGCTAGGAAGCATCTACGTGCCATAGCCTGATATTTTCTATTGCAACAGCTAAAGGGGATCGACAGCTACATCATTTCTCTAGATACCGAATATTTTTGTTTGTTGGCTAGCCAGGCAGTGGAATTTTTGGCTATAAATGCTGCTTCTTGTTTAGGAAAACAAGTTTGAAAGTGACAGAATTTGGAGAAAAGACACTAGGCCTTTTATTTTGTTAGATAATTGTAAAGACTCATAGATTATGCCCTTGTAATTTGGCCTCTATGTTTCTTAACTATTTGAAAACATTATACTGTATTCTTACTAAATAGCTTGTTTGCAACTTCAATGATTTGAATAGAATATTGATTTGGAACCATGTCTCCAACTCTTTCTTTTCAGTAAATCTCTATGAAAATTATTTTATGTTATGAAATGAAGTATTCAGGTCTTCCTCTTTGATGTTTGTTATTTCGGGACATAGCAAATTGTTGAACGGGCCCTTAAATCACATCCAAAAGATAGATTTATCATGCCTTACATCTAAATTTTGGTGTATCGCCCTAGTTAGATCTTTTATTTTTATATTTGCTTCCTTTTCTCATTTAAAACCTTAGTTATAGAAGAAGTCACTCATTTTAACTAATTTTCCAATAAAAGTCGTTACCTTGTCAATTTTTGGCATCAACAAAAATGATAGAGTTCATACATACAAAATGAACTGTATTGCTTGGCCAAGCATAATAAATGTGTTGCAACAACAAAAAACAATAGGTTCTAGTAAATAAAACCTATACTCTCTGAACTCCATTTTGGCACTCGTCTCGGAAGGTAACTTTCTACTAAACATCACATAACAATTATCTACCCTCTAGCAACATCTACCCTAAGGTGCTCTAGTTAGCTAAGGTGTCACTCTTATGTTTAGAATATTATTTTACACATGTTTTCAAAAGAAGAATCAAATTCTAATTTACTCTCTAATCAATAATCATATTTATGAACCAATAGATTAATTCATCAATCAGTCATATCATTCTTATGACTATTATATACTTTTCATCATAAGTATTTTACATTTAAAAAATGAACTAAGAACAAAAGAAGGTATGCCACAAGTATGTGTATGTACATAGATGAAGTCTATGTGCATACACATATATGTACCTACTTAAGTTTTAGATTTGTGCATACATTTTAAAATAAAACATTTAAATCATATTGCAATCATAAAATATTATTCCATTTAACGTTTCTTGTCAAAAATGAAGAATCAAAACAAGTCTATGTTAACAATTTCACACATACTGTTATTGTATTCTCACAACTGTGACATTCTAACATTGTTGTTCACATATGAACATTCATCATTTAAATAGAACTAGTATTGTTTCCTACTAAATAGTTATAAGACAAGTTGTTTGCATATGAACATTCATTGTTTAAAAAGAGCAAGTATTGTTTCCCTACTAAACAGTTTCAAGACAAGCTTTGTACATATGATCATTCGATGTTTACAACTATTCAAAGTTGTTTCAACTAAACAGTTTAATGAGCAAGGTTGTTTCAGCTACAAAGATAACTTTAACAACAAAATAATTTCGTCTACAAAAGATTATTCATTGTTTATGTCATTGCAATACTATTTTAGACTAACAGTTACATTTAATGACAAAAAATATCATTTTCCAGCAGAACATACACTATTTGCAATTTCTTATTGTTGTTTCAAGTTGTTTTGATGTTAAGTGGAAACACTACATATGATTGTTCATTTTTTAAAAAATAGAACAGGTTGTTCCAAAATGAACTAAAAATCAGCAATGTTGTTTTGTCAGTAACAATATTATCTACAACTTCTCATTTGTCAATTTTCAAGCAAGCCAAGAGATTTCTCTAACAATCAAAAAGCCATGTTTATACATACAATATAATGACTAATATTCAAATCTAAGCTTTCATCTCTAAAATTCATTATACATCTTAGTAATATAAAAAATCTAAGTTGGTCATACTTGTTGAGGTAAAACTTAAACAAGTATTTTAGTCAATAACAAGACATGGAAGTTTCGAGTTCTAGCAAAACTCGTGCCTTTTCGAGTTTATACAAAAATTCATAGATCACTCTAAATCGACCATTAATATTGGTCTAGTGTTTTTTCTTCTTGTAACAATAACATGCACATAATCAACCTTCAAGACATGTTGGTTTCACCTCTAAAATTGACATGCAAGAATCTTAGTTGCAAGGAAATATATCCTTCAATATTATAGATCGAACCCTACTTGGATTTATTGAATTTAAGCAAAGATTTCACCACCTTTCCCACTAGAATGAGGCAACATTATAATAAAAACAAGTAGTTTAAGAAATTTTTCTAGCTGCTATATATCAGCCCAATCGATATGAAGAATGTGATACATATAAAAATAAAACACAAGGTTAATACCCTTTTCAAGGGATTGATGTTCGATCCACCATGATTTTAAAACATCATAAAAATGCAGTGAATTGGATTTAGAGTTTTGAATAGCCATCAAATGGCTAGCACAAATATGTGAACTTAAAGAACAATCATACTTAAGAAATTCTAAGGCTTGGCCTAGCTATGAAAGCTAGCCACAAGGCTTCATAATGATACTCATATAATATTGACTGCAGACTGGGCGACCCAAAACTATGGTCAATGCCACACTACTTGGCTCAAGGTTGTGGTTTCAACAGGAATACATTTTTACAGTAAAATGATACAATCGATAAAATGGAAAACTATTATGCATACAATAAGTAGAAATGATAAAAGAAAATTGAGTTTTCTTTCTAAGCAATCAGTTTACCTAATAAATCAAGCTTTCTGTGAGTCTACCTTTTTGATTTTTCCCTCACCCACGAGCTCTCTTTTTGCTTTTTCTCAAACCCCCAACTTTCTTTTCCCCCTGTGTTGAGTATATTAGAATGGAAATCATTTAACAACACATTACTCTTTCTTTTTGTATGTCACTGGAAAAGGCATTATTGCCTTACTGTCGGCCACTACTCGTTCGAATATTTCCAATAATATTATGGCAGACCACATCCTTCATTATCTTATTTGATTTTCAACAACCCAACATAGAATGATTATCGATTATCGAATTTTAATTCAATATGAATTTGAATGTGTGTACGTATATATGTGTATGTATGTATATATATATGTTTAATATATATACACATACATACATACATATACATGTCTATATATATGTATTTAAAATGATTTCATTCATATTTACCATGTTTGCAAATAATATATACATATATATTTATATATATGTATGTATTTCCATTTATTTACATACATGTATATATATATACACATTCTTGTGAAAATTGTTTGTTTAGAAGAGCTTATAAGTTCCATATGTTATCATTTGAATTAAGTAAGGAACTTTAATTGTATCTAAGCATCCATCTATGAAATATCTTATCTATTTTTTTAATCATTCTTTTCAATACTTTCTTTCATTTTCTTCAAAACACAGAGTTTAAGTAGACGATTTAACCTACAAGCCATTCACTTTCAATCACTGAAACAATTCAAGTCATGAAATTACATTATCCTATATATGCAAAATTTTCAAATGAAATTCATCATGCCATTTTTGGTGTGTGCACCCAGATTCCAACTGGCTTATTGTTCTATCCTACTAAATAATCCTGCGTCAACTATGTTCTCGTCCTTCAACTTGTCACCATGCAACTAACACACTTGTACTTGTGAATTTTCCAGTAATGTTGAATTCTTGAAAACATATAAAATAATTTCTAAAAGTTGATAATTCAACATCAATCAACTTCTTTCATTCAGTTTTTCAAAAATTCCAAGATTTCCATTTAATATATATTAAATTTATTCAATAAGTCAATATATCGTAATATAATAAATATGTCATAAAATTAGGTTATGACAAAAAATATATTAAAATAATTCTTAAATTACTATAATAAAGTAATAAATTAAGCTTTTGTGTCCAAATTAGAAGTGTAGTAAAGACACCAAGAATATGAAAGAAGAAATCAATTCTAATAGAACGCCATGTAAATAATGAACATTTAAAAAAAATTGGTTGATCTTGGACCAAATGTCAAAATCTTGCCTAAAATATTCTAGGAAGAATTCAAAAAACCAACAGTCTATGATACCCCTTTCAACATTGCCCTTGTAGGTGGTACCACTATTAGTATGATTGGGACTTGGAGAAATGTAAAAGTTAACTTGATGAGAATTAAGAAGAAATAAAAAAAAAAAATTGTTGGAGATACGCCCAAGGGGTATGATCCCTGCCTCATCCTATTTTAGGCATCAGGGCCTTGCACTTAGAAAGACTTGATCCCTAGTGGGCTCATTTAGAATCTTTCAACTTCATAAATAGACCAAGGGCAGATTTTGAAATAATAGAGGTGAAAGAATCTTTTGATGCCTTCAAAATTCTATTGAATTTATAATGCTTTGTGAATTGTAATGGGATAATAGACTCCTGCAAGGAAGAAATGTCTTTATTTGACAATAAAAAAGTGATGCATATCACCATATACACTAATATAAGTAATGCACACATAAAAGATATAGCAAAAGAGAAGTGTGAAGTATAAGATCCAAATGCTCTAAATTCATTTAGAACATTAATTGAAGACACTATTCATGAGCTTGATTAAAAAGGGAAAATCATAATAGATAGAAATAATCATAGTATTGACAATGAAGATGCTATCAAATCCTAGCTTTGGGATGATCTAGTAAAATACTAGAAGACAGAATGGTCTATATCTCGAGGAAAGTCAAGGAAAATAATGGACTTGTTATCACAAATAATGAAAAACCACCATAAAATACACAAGCTAAAATCCATAATGGAGAAAAATAAGTTACTAAAATTTCACTACATTTGGACCACATCCCATATGGTATTTCTCATATAAATATTCATTAGTAATCTAGGGTAGAAGATCTACTAACATATCTAAAAATCATGTTTACAATATTTGGAGAAAAAAGTGAGGTTGGTGTCCCTTCAAGATAATCTAATATGTAGTGTGGCAAGGATGTGGTACACTCACAAAACTAATATCACCACTTGGAAAGTATTTATAATTCTTGCAGAAACTAAGTGTATACTAGAAGAAAGGGACTTGAATCTCATTACATAATATTATGGAAAGATAGGACCTAAAACACACTTATAAAATTATATCAAAGAATAGAATAATATCTAAGAGAATATGATAAGAGGCTATACATCTAAATTTTCTATGACATTATTTCCCATCATAAAATTACATCAAGAAAAGAGAGGAGAAACTAGAAATTTGGTCATAATATGCGTCTTTTGTAAAAATATGTATCTTATAGCAATGAAAAACTAATTCACAATACACTCCAAAAGATTAAAGATATAATCTAATCTTTAGTAGAAATTATTATTCATAAGGAACATCATACAATATCACTGAAGGAGAAAGGTATTTGAAACCTAATGGAAAAGATAAATAAAGTTGAAATGCCATCATAAAATTTGTGCAATACTTCTAGAAAGACTATGGAACTTGAAGAAGAAGACCCTCAAAATATAAAAGTAGAAGTGTAGGAGGGAGAAAGGGAGATAGTCACTACAATGCACCAAAAAATAAATACTTCAAAAATCCACTAAAGACTAAAAATAAAATATTGACTCAAACATCTTGTACCCAAAATTAATTTTTGCTTCAATAAGACATTTTTCTTAAAATAATCTAAATCATGTCAAATTGTTGTCAAAATTATGTTTTAGGTCAAACAAAACATAGGGTTTTTGTGGGTTTATGTCAAGGAAGATACTTGCAAATTTTTTAAAAAATTGAAAATTAGGTTTTCAAACCCCTATTTTTAGGAAACCCCCTAAAAATAGGACCTTCCTATAAATCATTGAAAATGATTTTGATAGGATGAGTCGACTTCACGATCACATTGGTCAAGTCAAAATCATCAATTTTATTTTTTTACTCTAGTAGGTCTATTTTCATTTTTCAGGAAGAAAGTTAGGACCTCCACAACCATTAAAGGCATAATGGCCAGTACCGGGTGGTGAAATCTAAGCCTCAAAAGCTTCAACGAAGAATCCATGGCAAAAATGCTCAAAAAGATGCTCTGTGATGGAGGGGATTTTCAAAAGTGAAAAATGCTAAAAATTGACTAAGTCTGGAGAATGCACGCCTTGCTACTAGGAGGAGACTATGCAGTCAAATGCCTTAGTCATTTTTCCAACACCCGTACACGCAACACAGTGAAGGTGATTGCTAAGATGCACGCGTCTACGTCATCAACAACAATGATCAAACCATTCAAGCTACACAGAAAACTTAAAACACAAAGAGATGAATATTTTCAAAGGAAATAATGGAGCCACACCTAAAAGCGCTCCTACTGGCCAGGGGTGCACTTGAATTCAAAGGGTCATAGGCAGTCATCGTCTTTCATCAAGATAGTCATCTCCTTCATGTTTATGTTGGATTTCAGATGCATCATCAATAAAGGTCACTAGATTCATCGATCACCGACAAACGTAAGTGAAGTCGGGAGATGTTGCAAGCAAGTACTATAAAAAATGGTAGTCAAACATGGGAAAAGTGCCCCTGCTGACCAGGGGCACCCAAGAACAAGATGATCTAGATGTCAGTTTTGAGAAAACTTGTCTTCAAGTGATCTCCTTGGCATTAGCTCAGCTTTGCAACAAACCTATTTGTTGGCTTGCAAGACACATCAAAAGATAATTGTTGATCATTAGAGCATGCAAAGAGGAGGGTAAACTAGTGCATGTCAAGATAAAAGCACCCCTACTGGCCAAGGGCACCCTTCATTTTAAGTCACCTGATGAGGATTTCAACAAATTCTTTCTATAACTAATTTGTTCAGCACTCTCTTAGCTTCACGATCAATCTAGTTGCATGTTCACATGACCTGTTAGGCATTCACAGAAGAAGATCAAGCAAAAAACACCAAAGGTGAAGACGAGATGAAAGACATGCAAAAATTGGCTAAGTGTCAAGGAAAATGCATCTTCCTAGAAATAGGAACCCAGATTTTTGGGCAATTAGATGCAGTCTGTAAACTCAATAACCTCCAAGATTACCTTCTCTATTATGATCAATCTCAACAATGGTATCATCAACGAAGACAATAGATAAATCAAACATCTCATGACGGAGATCAAACTAGGACCATTCATGAAAGTTCACAACATGAAAATAACAAGTCTAAAGGTCAAAGGCACCCTTGCAAGCTAGTGCCCAAGCTTTTGAGGCACCTAAATCAATTTTGAGGATTCATGAAGCCAGTCATCCTTTCAAAGGTTGAACTAGTTATCCATCACATATTTCAACAATATCGTCAGACTCATCAGTCATCGATGATATCAGATCACAGCACGAAGGGTCAAACTAGAGGAATTGAAGAACACTCAAGAAAATTGACTAAGTCTAGTAAAAATGCACCCTCTTGGGAAAAGGCACCCAAGAATCAGAGGCATCATACTTAGGTTTTGAGCTTTGCAGCTCCCAAGCACACTTCATCAGAGTTGTTTCATCTCAGTAGTAGATTTTTCAGCAACACTTCAAGATCAACTGAGCAAATAAAATCGAGGATTGAACGAAGGCATTTTATCACAGAAAAATAATTAAAAAAAGTGTTCAACTCTTCAAAGGGACACCTAAAGTCAAAGTAAGACTCAGTTGACTGAAGTTGACTATTTTAGAAATCCTTTCATGTCTAAAATGTCCCCAAATGGGTGGGAATCAATGTTGTGAACTCCAAATTAGGCTAATTGACTCCCCCATCAAGTGTTGGCACCCAAACTTGATGCATTCAACATCAATCACTATACATCAAGCCTAGGTGTCATATTTCAATGTCTTTCTTTGCAGATTGAAGCCAAGAACAATTATTTTATCTCAAAGATGTCTTTTGAAGATCTGGCATAGGGTTTTGCAGTGTTCTTCATATTTTCAGAGAATAAAGTTTCACACAGGGATAGCTCATCAAGGTCTACATTTCCAAGCATGATTTTCCTAAAGATCCTAAGTGGCAGATGATAACTTCAGAAATTCTTCTAGTCTTTTTCCTCTATTCTTGTCTTAGATCTTCTTGCATGTCTAAGAAAACAACAAATATTCACAGATCTAACCTTTTGGGTATGATTAGAACGATTTTTTCAACAAAACCCATGTGTTAGATTTTTCTAGAAAAAGTAGCCCTACTACCACTATTTTTAGGGTCTCTAAAAAAGTCATAATTTTGAGAAATAGACAAGCTAGGTTTGTTCAGCTTTGAAGCACAAACAAAACCCATGTGTTAGATTTTTCTAGGAAAAATCATTTTTTGGTGCCTCACTGCCTCTGTCGCCAAAGGGCTCTTGCATGCCATAGAAAATTTCATTTTTTTGAATTTTGGACGATTTGGGTTTGTTTAGAAAAATATTCTCAACAAAACCCACATCTCAAAAAAAATTGTAAAATGTTCCCCAACAAGGCTATTTTTAGCAGTCACAAAAAAAGTTGTCCAAACAGTATCATGTGCACAATCAATCTTTGAGTTTTTCATAATGTAGTTCTCCCAGGTCAAATACAAGACCAAAACAATCTTACTCCATGAATTCTTGAAAATGATTGACACCGATCTACATCGGACACACCAGAGGTCGATTTGGAGAGATTGACAGCCATAAACACTGAAAGTCCACAGTTTCCATATAGTTTCACCTCGTATATTTGATAGCCTTCCAAGGCCAGTTTAGAGGGTTGATACCATTGGAATTTTGTCTATACAACGAGTTTGTGTGCATTTCTCACGGCTGGAGTGTTCGCAGTCAAACTTCATGGTTTCATCATCAAACTTTGTGGTTATATCATACAATAATATTCCATTAAGAAATATCAAGGAAAGCGTCGGTAACGTAAAGTTGCAAAAGAACACGGAAGGTAGTCATTCCCAACACAAAGCCGCCACTGGTTAATACTAACACTACCTTCCATGTCAAAATGGAAACACAAAAAGAAAGACAAGGAGTAACCCTCCTAAGGGAAGAAAAATGAAGGAGATACATACATCAAGTTGCTAACAAGCAGTAAGCTGACAGTTGAGGCACGTGACGATCTTCGTATGAAGAAGTCAACGACTAGTTAGACAGGTTGTTGACTAGAATTGATGAGGTGTAGACTCTCAGTTAAGGATGTCTTATCCCTCCAAGATAGCATTTATGACAAACAATTGACTTGATGCCTCTTTCCAAGTTAGCTCATTGTCCCACTAACCATGCATGTATGATCCCACTAATTGTGGATCTCTATTTTGAAGGAACTTTGTATATTTGAATTCACTTTTAGTTTAGAACCAGTTAAATAAAGTAGACTATCTAGTTAGCTACTAGGTCACCTACTTTTAGACATAGGAATAAATCTTACATATTTGCAAGAACTAATTGTTAACTCAGGTTGCCTACTCGTTTGAGCTTCTATAAATAAGAGCCTTTGCTCAGTATTTTGTAACTTTTATTTGCTACACAAAATTGTTCTGTTGTTGTGCCAACAAGCTTGCAAGTCTATATTTGTTCACTCTTGGATGAGTGTTGTTTGGTTTGGTTGTAATCGTGTATGATTTTGTACCTTGTCTATCCCAAATCTTTGTAATTCGTTGAGAAAGTTTAAAGAAATAAATCAAAAGGAATATGCAATTTGATCCAAAGTTTCAAGTTCTATCAACATCTTGTTCTTATAATCTATTGTTTCAATCTACCCCTTGGACAGGTGTCGTCACCTCCTTGGGAATTTTGATGTTAATGGTTATCGTTTGATATTGTGTAATGATCTATTTTTCAACCTATGCTTTGGATAAGTATCGTCACCTCCTTAGGAATCATGTTATCCAATTCATCGTGCTTTGTTGTTTCTAGTAAGTTGCATCCCAGCCTACACCTCAAATAGGATTTCCTCGTCCTTGGAAATCCTGAGATTCAACCTAATGTAAGAGTTTTTTCTTGCATAAGACCTTATTCTAGAATAGATCTGAACGTTCAGAGCCATCAGATGCATTTTGAGAGATAATCGACCCAAGTGATCCAACCATTGCATTCTCGCTCCTATGTTCTCTTTCTCTATTTATCTAGAGGAGATAGGATAGATTAAAATTTATCCTAGTTGTAGTTAAGATCTATAGAAACCATAGAAAACCTTACTTGCAACACATTATGTTTATACACCCTTGTGTCCTATCGCAGAGTAAAAAAGATAGGAACATTAGTCCATTTTACTTTTATGCAAACATCATAAAACAAGAGGGAGCTTCCCCTCCATAATTTGAAGATAAGTCATTGCACACTATGCATAGTTGTTTGTTTCCAATAAGCACTCCATAGGTGCTAATTGAAATGCCAACAATTTTTTGGTGCCCCAAACTTGAGATTCAGCCTACCGTAAGAGTGTTTGCATGCATAAGACCTTATTCCAACATAGATCTAAAAGTTCAAAGCCATCAAATGCATTCTGATAGACGGTTGTCCCAAGTGATCCAACCATTCCATTCCTGCTCCTATGTTCTCTTGCTCTATTTATCTAGAGGAGATATGATAGATGAAAAGTTAGCCTAGTTGTAGTTAAGATCTACAAAAACCAAAGAAAACCTTAGCTGCAATGCATTGTGTTTATGCACCCTTGTGTCCTACCGCTAAGTAAAAAAAGATAGGAACATTAGTCCATTTTACTTTTACACAAACATTAGCAAACAAGATGGAGCTTCTCCTCCATAATTTGAATATCAGTCATTACATCTTGTGTATAGTTGTCCATTTCCAATAAGCACTCTAGAGGTGCTAATTGAAATGCCAACAAAACAAAAATCCCAAATTGGATATTACTAGGATGGAAGACAAGCTATGGAAGTAGAAGTGTTAAAATAGTATGATGACTTATTTCCTTAAACTTTTAATGATCTAAAAGGCATCAAAGAAAATATAGGAACAATGAAAATATAATTGATGAAATGAATTTAATTGCAAAGGAATAGACCATATTGAGAGAGAAACACACCCAGGATGACCAACTACAGAAATGAACCTTCACAAGAACAAGAGAATATATTTAACTGAAGAGAAAATTCATTGAGAATGAAATGAATAATCTACATATGGTACATTTTTTTTAAATCCATCGAAAATAGGTGACAGGTATGAAACTTCTTGATATGGTAAACACAACTACCCTAATTACTAAAATTATTATGCCTAAGTTAACTTAAGCCTGAGGTAAAATCTATTTACCCTAACACCCCCCCTTAAGTGAAACTTAGGGAGAATTATTATGCAAAAAATTAAGATGCAATATGGGTCTTGACTACACAACCATGTTAGGTACCCATTTACAATGCAAAAATAAATCTCTTGCAACTAGAGAAAGGGAGAAAAACCTTGTGAGAAAAAACCCCTCTCTAAAAGAGAGAAAAGAAAATAAAAAATGATGCATGGATGGAGGACTCAATCACACTCCCAAGTACTAAATACATCTCATATATACAATCAATGACCCCCCCATAGGAGGGAAAGCAGGAGATATCATATCCCCCATAATGAAGAAGCTCCAATGTCGATGAAGTATGCTTGAAAACAAAAGATGATCCAATGCATGCAAGCAACACCTCTTCCCTTAGGAAGAAACAATTCCACTAGGTGATGAAGAATCCACTCCATATCCAACTAAAAAAAGGAATGAAATCTCCAAATAGAATAATCCATCACATAATCATGATCAAAATCAGCCAAAAAATGTGACGAATCAAATGAAGGTGAAGGCTCAACAATTTCAACCTCCAAAGACAATCTAGAAGAATCAACTGTCATGCTAAAATTTTCATCAAAGAGGAGAGAAATCCCCTCAAGTATATCTCCCAAATTTGCAATATGAGACTCCACAAGAAAATTTGTGATGCCTGCCAAATACTCATCCAATAAAACAAGATCTGAGGGATCAAAGATATCCTGTTGTGCTGGAGACCGAACCTCTGAAGCAATAGGAACAATATCAACATGAGTTTGAAGTACTCCAAAATTTAGATAACCAATCTCTCTTGAATTTCTATTAACACTCGCAAGAGGGGTGTGAGGAACATAGTCATCATCATCAACAAAGTGAGAGAAGGTATACAGACGAGACTCACGATTTGCATTACCAATTGTAATGATTTTTCCAAAATTAGCTTCTCTGATAAACACATAATCGGCAGTAAAATCCACAGCCTTGGGAACCTCTCCATGTGTTATCTAATAGATGGACAACAGATCCATGTGCAACTCTGGAATACACAGTACATCCTGAAAATAACCATCACCTATCTCAACAGTGCATATCCCCTGAACATCCAAAAGTTTATTGTCTCCCAACAAAATCTTGGCATTGTCAAAAGGATGAATACCCATGAAAGGATAAGGTGAAGAAATCATGTGGTGAGATGTACCTGAGTCCAGAAACCATCTATCACGACAAGAATTACCTGCAAAAGTCACCAGTACATGTCCTTTTTCCCATGTAGTGTTTATCTCCTTTACCACTTGCAATCCCTACATTCCTAGACTATGTAGGGTTGGATGATGATGGAGATGAAGATGTAGAGGTTGTAGAAGGATGAGTTATAGAAGAGGGTAATGGAATGTTGTTTTTCTGAAGAAGGTGTGAGAGTTCATCAATCTTCTTCATGTAACAACGATCCTCATCATGCCCTTTTTTCTTGCAATATGAACAACTAATTTTTTCGTTCTTGGGCTTGTCCTCTTTTGAAGAATAGGAAGTCTCAATTGACTATGTTTTAGATTTAGGCTTCTTCTTCCCTTTACTCTTAGATTCTTGAGAAACCAATGCATGATTTGTAGGAACCCCCTCCAACTGGACAAGTTTAGCTTGTTCTCTTGTTAACTACTCACGAAAGGTTACAAAAGAAGGCATTTGGAATGTACTACCCAAATCATCCATTGTGGAATAAAAGGTAGAATAAAACACAAAAAATGGGCCTCTCAACTTGGATAGAATCAAGAAAGTACACTCCTTATCAGTTTTTCTCTTCCCACATCTCGCTAGTTGTGACCTTATTGATTTGAATTTCACTAGAAAGTCATCAATAGAGGGAATTCCTCAAGGGTGAGAGAGGTTAATTCAACCTCCAGTTGTAATGCATGGATCTCACTAACCTGACCAAACATGTTTTCTAACTTATCCCATATTTATTTGGGTGTACTCAACTCATCAACATGAAAAAGGAGACTACTAGAAAAATTTAATTTTATCAAACCCATAGCTTGATCACACTTATTTTGATGGGAAAATATTTCATATTCCTTGGTGAGACAGGGTTGGATAGCACTCAATGTGGACCACAGACCTTGAGACTAAAGCAATCTATGCATTTTCATTTTACATGGGTGATAATTATGGGGAGTTAACAATTCAATAGTTCCAAAAGTATCCATGACAAATATTGCACTAAAAGGAAAAATTAAACCAAATTGAAATAAAACTCCAAAAAATGCAGCCTCTAAAAATTATTTCACCACTAAATTCCAAAATTACTCCAGACAAAAAGCTGATTATTTGAAACTAGAAAAAAAATAAAAAATTGATTATTTGAAACTGGAAAAATATGAGCAAAATTTAAGTTACCTTGATCAACTAGCAAGCCTCCAACCACAGTATAATCACAAGCCTCTCCAACGCCTGTGAGTTTTCCTCACACCAACTTTTCACACTACATTGCTATTTGAATAGCAAAATTATCTTCCACGCAGCCAAAGTGGGGTTAAAGATCCCAAGAGAACTTCAAAAGAACTTCAAAATGGGGCCCACTCCATTCCATTGTGCAAACAAAGAAGCCCTAAATATTTAAATAAAAACTTTATAGAGTATAAAGTTTGAGGTGGAAACTTCAAATTGCAGTGCTTCAGAAATTTGCAGCCACACAACAAATGAAATACACACCTTCAACAATAAGAGGTCGCTCCCCTCTCTGTAAAATCATGAAGCCAAGGATTGGAAAAAAATGTGCCACAACAGGAAATAAAAATGCCCAGCCTTCACACAAGAAATCCACGCCCAACCAAAAGAAATTGGAGCCCACTGCAATCGGCCCACCTTTCAGGCAAAAGAAAATCGAGGCCTCTTCAACCAGAACCGCACCCTTGAGAAATGATTGAGCCTCTCCTTAGGGAAATAGAGGCCTCCACTAATTGGATCGATCCAACCTCGAAACAAATCAAACAGCTTGTAGAAGGAATGAAACATCCCTTTCCACACAGCAGATCATGTTTCAGACTGAAAAATGTTGCCTTCAAAAAAATGCCCTCTGGAGGATAATGACATGACAGTCAAGAACGCAGCCTCTGAGAAATGTGAAAGGAGTTTGCAGTCTCCAATCAAGAGATCACGCTAAACTGAAATTCGCCAGCAATCCTTCAAACAACAAAATAGAATGAGAAAATTTTGAAAATTAAAAAAAAAAAATCAAATGTCGAATGATCTCCAATCGATCTCAAAGTCTCCGACAAAAAATCTCAAGAAGGAGTTGCAGTGGGTGGCTCTGATACCATGAGAGAGAAACACACCCAGGATGACCAACTGCAAAAATGAACCTTCACAAGAACGAGAGAAGATATTTCATCGAAGAGAAAATGCATTGAAAATGAGATGAATAATCTACATATGGTACATGCTTTTTAAAGCCATGAAAAATAGGTGACAGGTATGAAACTTCCCGGGAAACACAACTACCCTAATTAATAAAATTATTGTGCCTAAGTTACTTAAGCCTAAGGTAAAATATATTTACCCTAACACATATCAACTAAAAGCTAATCTTCAATTTTAAGAGTAAAAAATAAACTAGATAAAATTTAATCGATAGGTATTATCTACCATGTGGAATATCTAAGATGGATAAGCTCCATAGTCATTAATCATAAGAAAAATAGTCAGATAAGAGTGTGTGTTGATTTTAGAGAATTAAATAAATCTTGTATCCACGACCCCTTTCCAACCTTTTTTACTAAATAAATATTAGAGTTTAGTGGGAGGAAGGGAGAATTTCTCATTTATAGATGAATTCTCAAGACATCACCATGTAAAATCTAGGAAGAAGACTAGTTGAACACTATATTTGAAACTAAATGGGGATCATTTATGTATACTTTGATTCCATGTGATTTAAATAATTTACCTATAGTGTTTAGTAAAATATAATAAATGTATTTAGAGACTTTATTTATTACTTTCTAGAAGTATAATAGACAATTAAATAGTTTATAAATTAATCAAAGATCATATTCAAGTATTGAGACTAATATTAGAATGATGTTGAAGCATACAAATTTCACTAAATTTTAAGAATTGTATATTTGTGGTATCTTTTGGAACACTCCTACGTCGGTCACATTTATGTAAGGAAGGTTTGATGGTTGATCCTCTAAAAATAGCCATAAAATTAAATTTACTAGCCTTAAAGACAATAGTAGAATTAAAGGCACTTCTAGGACACACTAGATAATTAAACAAAATTCATTAAGGGATATGCAATATTAGTTTTACTAATAGAATAAATTATACATAAAAAGATAAATACAATTTTCCAATTGATAGAGCAATGGCAAGAAGCCTTTGATACACTAAAAAATAATATTGTGGAAGCACAAATTCTATTTATTTTAGATTGGAATATTTGTTTTCATGTACATGTGGAACCATTAGGGAATACAAATGGAGAAGTACTAGTAAAATCTAGAGGAAATCAAGACCATCCAATTATGTATACTAGCCATAAATAATCATAAACATAAATAAATTACAATATCACATAGAGAGGTATCGACTATGTTTTATGCACTACAAAAGATCAAACACTCTCTTAGTCGCCCCATTTACATTCTTCACTGACTATGAGTCACTTAAATATTTGATTAATATAATAATAATTCAATAGATAATATACAAATGACTACTAATATTTCAAGAATTTAATTTCAAAATTATAGAAAAATAATATAAATAAATAAATCAAGGACTAGACTATTATCTAGAATTGACACAGGGGAAGAACCAAGATAAATAGAAAAAGAATTACCTAGCACAATTTTTTTAGAATTAATGTGATACCAAAAGAACTAATAAAGATAGAATAATTATTATCCATAATGCATTTCCTAGATAATTATTAAAATAATGACAAATATATGCTTTTGCATAGGTTGTCATATATTATAATAAAAGGAGAACTACACATCATATGGAAAGATGAAATTTTAAGAAGTGTTGTCCTTGAATATGAAATAACTAATTTTTTAAGAGAATCACACAAAATAATTGTTATCACCTAAACCTGCATCCATGTTGAACCTAGATCAATAGTTTATAAATAATATTAGAATGGCTTACAAATGTGGTACTTTTCTTTCTGAAGCCAAACCTCTAGATGAAGAGTTTTTTCTCTTTTGAAATATGATTTCATATGTTTAAGAATAATCCTATCTTATGAGCTAACATTCACTAATGAAAAGGGGAGAGAATATAACTAAAATTTAAGTTTTCATGATGAATCAAAGATAGAACAAAACTTTTAACTTGGTTCAAAGAATAGAAGATTGCTACAAAGACTGGTATTATTTTTTACATAATCTCTAGTTTCACAAGTATTCACATAAGTATTTTGCATGAACACAAATAATTTTAAGCACAACACTAGTAAGATCATAAAACTAAAACTATTGATGGATGAACTAATACATGTACAATATTCAACCTAAAAATTAGTGATTTTCTTTCTATATAAAGGTATGAAAGGCTAGACAACAATACAAGGGAAAAACAATATCCATAGGAAAGATTAAAAATGCCAAAGATAATAAACAATATGATAGAACAAATAACGAAAGGTAAATCTCATTTTTTTATTAAAAATCTAGGTTCAAACTATCATAGGGATCTGTTACACAAATTCTCTTCTCTTGAAAATTGAGGAGTTTTTTATCTCCTTAAAAAGTATATTTAACATGTATAACACATTGAGAGAATCTAGGGATTTGTTGGTGGAAAAATAAAATGAAAACTCATGAAATGTTGGGTTAATTTTCTTGGGCATCAAGGAGAACTTTTCCTTCAAATTCTTCAGCAAGTTGTAAAGGATGATGGTTGTTGAATTCTTCAAGTGAAAAATCTAGAAATTCTCCTAATAAGACTCAAAATTATTTCTCTCTTGTATGAGTAAATGATTGTTGCCTACTGCTATAACTATCTTTGATTGTCATAAATCTTCTCATGCTTCTTATTTCATGAATTTAGGACATGTTTCCTATATCCTTGCAACTTCCTTAACCTTTAGAAGGTGTAGGAGCTAAGGAGAGGTAGTTTCTTCAATTGTGCATCCCAAACTACATCCTTAATATTCCATCTATCACCTTTTACTCTTCCATCCTCATACCTTTACTCTTCTCTCACGTTGGTATTTTATGATTCCTTGTACCTTATATATTTGAATACATTGACTCTAATGATCACTCAAATTCATGATCTCTATATGATTTACAAGTCTCAACTATCCATGAATATCAATGTTGTTCGCTACTTAGCTCAATTTCATAGCACCCTACAACGAGAATTACTACAATACATATTACATACTCTGTTTTTGCTACACAGCCCTATAGAGGGTCTCAAATCTCTTGACATGTTCCCATCTTCTTACCCTTCAAATTTGATCATCTGCATAGGTTTCTCCAAGGGCTTTGACTTATATCTCCTTATTGATTATTTAGGAACCCTAGTATTCTTTGAAGTAGAGTGATGACCTTACCCACTATACTCTTCCTTCTCTATTTTCCCAGATATATAAGATGCTATGAGATCTCCTTAAGCCTTCCAAAGACCACAGTAATTATCCATCAAACATTGAAGAACGTTATAGACATTTAATAAATTTTATCAAGATGAAGGAGATTAAATAATATAGATATAGGTCCTAAAAACATTTGATAGACCCCTAGTTGACTTCAAAGTTAGCTTATGTTTTAGATAAATCAACAAATTAAGAGAAACTCAAGATAAAAATTGTATAATCTTCTTTAATCACGTTGTTACTTGTACCTTCATCTCCCACTCTTGATCATATTAATTTTAATTCATGTCTATGAGTTCCTCTAGTCTTTTGTGAAAATCCTTAACACTATTCAAATTTTTCTTCATGTATTTATGGTTTAGAGGTTGTGTATAGTTTAAAAGAAACTTTTATACATATCTTTAATAGAGATCAAAACACTTGATAACCTTAATTTGTATCCAACCCCCACCATACTTTTCATTTCTTGGTAGTATTCATATGCCATAGATTGTTGATCCACATATCAAACCATAATTGACTCATCATGAAGTCTTGATGTTTCATAAGCCTTTAGAAGAATTATGGGTGGTTTGGTCATCACATGAAATATCAACTAGAAATCACTCAATACATTTAAATATTTGTATAAGGGTCACAACACCATATGAACACCCTAGGGTTTGATGTGCTCTAGTGTCTAAAAACTTTATGGCCTTTTGACTTAAATATTTTGGTAACATGACTATATTAGTCTCCAATATCATTTATACACTCGCCTAAGGGTGGTGATAACTTTACAAGTTCATTGATTGTAAAGAGAAGTCTTAATACTTGGTATACCTCCTCTTTATCTTTAGTAAAAAACCTTACTAATGTTTAGTGGCCTCTTCATGGTGATACAAACCTATTAAATTCCTTAAGATTCCACTAATCTCTTATTCCTTCTATTGTATCAAACATGTCTAAGGTATATGATATTTCTCAATGTTACTTAGGGATTACCTCATAGATGCTTCAACTATTTGATTAAAGTCTTCTTGTTGATGAATCAAACCTATTCATCGAACACTGCCCTTCTCAAACCTATCATGCTTGAATATTTCTTCATCAATCCTAAAATTCCTTATTACTTGTATTTATTCCATTGTCTCTACAATTTTTCCTTTATTTTTGTTATTTTCTCCACAAGCTTGATGCAGAGCTTCTCTAGACTTTTCAAAACTTGATAATTGTCCTTATGATTGCATAGAGATACCTACTAAGAATGATATCTCTATAATCATTCTCCATTTTTACTTTAGTATTTGCGGATATTTCACACATTCCTATCATCTTATAATTGTTAGATTCTATGAGAATCAAGAATCAAGCCAGGATCTAATGTCGGTCATAGATGACATACACCCCAGTTAGCAAATGATCAAAGATCAAAATAGCAGAATGGAGAGAGAATCTTGAATGAGATAAAAAGAGATAATTATAAGATAATTTTAAGTATAGTCACTCTAATCTCACTAAAATATCTAATGTGAGAGGAGAGTGTTGTATATGTAGAAAAAAGGGCATATACATTTAAGAGGTGCATTAAATCTAACTATCCATAATAGGTGGGAGGTTTTACCTACTTGGTAAATGAAAAAATATGTTGTATAACATACTTAGATAGAGATAAAATCATGGTTATAAGAGGTGGTACAAGAAGCCAAAAGAGGGTATGCAACTCAACTACCCATGTATGGAGAGAGTGACACATGTAGCTAATGGAATCCACCACGTGGCCTCATATTGACCAAGTCTAATTAACCTAAGAAACAATAATAATTTGTGTAAGAAAAAATAAGTATCCCCTAACATAAAGAAAATAAAAACGTATGCTAATAGTAAGATATTTCAATGGCTTGGAGGACTCCCAAGCACGGACTGACACAATTTTTTAAAGAGCCAAGACTAATTCATAACCTTTAATATCATATTTGCCTTTGCAATGGTTGTTCCAATATATTCATCTTCATTATTGTCTCTTACACATCCTCTAGTATAATATAATTGTGCTTGTTTACACTATTCATGCTAACAAACCTCTATAAGACCTCACACTTCCTCTAGACCTATAATAAAGATTGTAAACCCTCAAGGAAAAAATAATTTTAAAATTTGTTGATGTTAGAGGAAAATCCTTCTTACTTGTGAACCTTTTCTTTATTAGGCAGGTTTTCATCAAAGTATGTATACTTCCATAACCCTTCTATATACGAAACACCTCAACCTCCCTACATACTATCTTGTATTTTTATGTAAATGAATTTTATTTACCAAACTATCATTATCTTCATAGTTCCTTCAAGAGGTTTATAAGGGAATGTATTGTTTTCTTAGACATCATAGACTATACCTTGTCTTTATCAATCCCTTATTTTTGTTAAAATTTTCCTCCTAAGGTTCATATAAAGATTTTTTAGAATTTTGATGTGCATTGGGGTTTGAAATAACTTTGGATCTTTTCACTGTTCATATTATTTAATATTCATAGCTCTAAAGGATTAACTACTCAAACCCTTGCTAAGAGTGACATTCTTAATATATATTTATTCACTACTAGTAGGGATTTGACTAAAGGTATCAACTATCTCATAAATTGTTCGCTAGGATTAAGAAGTTTTACAAAGACATTTAAACCCTGTCATATCTTGGAAAACATGACTTTGTTCACTTGTATAATATTTTAGCTATCTCCCCATCATTCCAAACTTGAAATATTTTTATAACCTCTTGAGGTGTTTGAAACTCCTCAATAAGACTCCAATTCCATCTACATCTTTGTAGAGTGCAACACACATAAAAATTTCATTCTTGAATATGTTTGAACACATGGAAATGGTGTGTACAAGCTCTAAAACATATCCTTCATTCTTCCTTCAATGTGTCATACAACCCTTCCTGATTCATTCAACATGTCATGAAACCTCTCCTACTTCATTCAATGTGCCATGCATAAAAAATAAGGAAATTATTGTATGCCTCCACCATTTGACCTATCAACAATACCAAAGACAACCTAACCTCAAAAGGATCCTAAACTTAAGTTGATAACTCAAATTTTACTCAAATTTAACTCAAATCCAACATATTAATTTTTTAAATAAAATTAATCTCCTTTTATGAATGTAAGACATTGGATACTTTAAGGTTTACCTAAAAATTTAGGAGTAATATGTGATTTTTCAAAGAAAAAAGGAATACACTCATCACTTTTTTGTATATGACACTATATTAGACTTTATTTCAAGATTCCTAAGAGACTCATATTCTTGACCAATGTTTGAAAATAGCTAAAGGATAACTAATAATCAACCAAAGACCCCTCATGAATGATTTAGCCTAGTAGAACTCAATTTATCGATAGAAATATCAAGAGGACATGATAAAGGAGAAGATATTGCAAGAAAGGTATTACTAGAAATATTATGGTGCCCTACACTATTCAAGGATGTAAAAAAAATACACAAGATAATGTGACATATGACAATGAGTAGGAAAACCTACCATAAGAGATGAGATGCATTTATAGATAGTGTTAGCACAAGCTCCATTTTAGAAATGAGTTATTGGTTTTATTGGACCCATTGATCCCTCATAAAAAATTAAAAGAAAGATTCATCACAATAGGGATTGAGTATATTATAAATTGGATGGTAAAAAAAAAACTAAAAAATTACACTATCCACACCACCCCAAAATTTATTTACCAAAATATTATAACATGATTTAGTTATCCACTGCACACATAACAAATGACTAAGGGAAAAAAATATCAATAGAATTTAGTTATGGATCTATTGGACACATTTATAATAGCACACAATAGGAGTATTCCATGTCATCCTCAAAAAATGGACCAAGTGAGGTATTGAAAAGGATTATAGGCATCATCCTTACATAAATGTGCAATAGAAATACATAGACAAGGACATCAAAATATATCAGAAGTAATATGGGCTTCTAGAATAACCTATAAAAGATCAACATTTATTTCTCATTTGAATTAGTAAATGGAATAAATGGAGAAATAAATATTAACCAATTTGATAAATATTTATATGGGTATCATTTTTCAATTTTTCCTAAGTTTTTTTCCCTTTTCATCCCCCATGTTTCGATCATGTGTTAGAAGTTTCTAAGATCTCAAAAATTCTAACTATGGACATTTTTTTGTTCAAATTTCTAAGGACTATGCTTATGTCAAAGTTTCAAAGTTTCCCTTCTTATTTTCCATTTCAAATTTTCCATTCTTGGTATTCCTTTAATCCAAAATCTACCTTGTTCCTATATCCCTATTGGGATATCAAACTTTCCCTTCCTATCATACCTTTCATCCTTTCCCTACCTTCATCCCTTTTCCTTGTTGAAACTTCATTTTTTATTCCTATCACTTTCCTTCAAACCTCACTCTTTTCCATTTCCTTTTTCAAAGTTTTGGAATTTCTCTTACCAACATTCCTTTCATTCAAATATTGACTCCACAATTCCTACACTGAGATTCCTTTTAAATTCACAATTTCAGTCATCCCTTTACCTATGCACCTATTTCTTTGTAACCCCGATCTTTTCTTTTGACATTTTCTTTTATATATTTTTATAGAATTAAAGATGTGGGGATGTCTCTAGATTGGTACTTCTAGAATTAGTTATGATCCAACCCTAATCATCAACATTTCTTTATTATGTTAACTCCTCAAGACTTTGATTTTAGACTTATCCTTATTTACATGCCTTAAGGGATAAATTCCTTTGTACCTTTGATCCCAAACTCCCCAACAATTTCCTTTACATAACCTTTTGGAGTTGGAGATGTGGAGACACCCTTGTCTATTTATTTAAGCATGAAGTATTTCCTACTCTCAATCCCTATCTCCTTGAAAATGGTATGGGTCATGAGGTATCCCTTACCCTTGATCTATATCTAAAACTCTCATTTTTTATGCTATTCACTCCCTCATACCTCCCTACTTGACCTAGGTCATCATTAATGACTAGATTTGATGCCACAACTAATCCATATCAAATCATAGTAATCAATCACATGGATCATTATTAATGCAATAGATTAATTTAAAATTCCAAATCTAAAATGGACTTCTATGTGTGTTTGAGGGTGTGAATTCTAGGTGCTATAAAAATGGGTTCATTCTACATCATAAATGTTGGTCATTGAGATAACTTTTTAGTCTACAAGTTCCTTGAGTTGGTTTTAGGACATCAAGCATTGCTAGTCTTAGCTAAAATGGTATAATATATATTTTTAATTTAAAAAGGGTTTTGTAAAGCATATTTTCATGTAATAGTAAGTATCCATGGTAGTTTGTAATGATTTAGGGGAATATTGTAGTTATAGTTATACAATTCCTCTTACCATGTTTGTTGGTATGAATGTAACAAGGGTTTGATGTATAGGTGACAAAATATAATATATTACAAATAATTTGTAATTGTCATTCATTCATTACATATGGGTTAATTTTAGTTCTAAGATGGATTATTAAGTATTTCCAGTGTGTGGGATGTAATCTTTGATTTGTATGTAAATACATCTCTAGTTCTATTGATGTTTTGTTGGATGTATTTCCTCCCTCTTTTATTTTCATGACTCAATTTCCTAATGGAGTAGGCATTGTTCCATATTGGTAAAGGATACAATATTCATCATTTAATTAGGAGTAGATTAGTATTCATACATATTTTCCATGATTCATTGTTACAAACCAAGGTATAATCTTAAGAAAACCCCAAATTTCCAAATTTATAATCATATCATACATGTTTGTATCTTACGACTATGTATATAATATCAAATGAAATCATCTAAAGGGATTAAAATATTATGTTAAATTAGATATATAAAAGGTTTTATGTACCTAGTTTTTTGACCTAGTGGCAAATATAGGGGTCAAGTGTACATTAGGTATAGCTATTAATTATTGCAATCATGCTACATTTTTTATTGGTTTAAAACCTTATTAAGGACACATATTGGAATACACTCCTAGGCTTAGTTGAGCCCAAGTATATAGGAGCGACTATCCACTCTCTTTAATTGCCCTTTAACTCTCCTCAATCTATTGATGAACCCATATTTTACATTTTGGATGACAAACCCTATATTTGAAGGCGAAGCTAAGTTATAAGATTATGGAGTAGTGGGTATGGGACCTAATAGAATGGTACTCTACTAGGGATATGATCCCACAATAGTGGGTTACACTTTTTGGCCAAACTTGACATTGAAATGAACATTTTGAACTAAATCTTCACTTTTCGGCACCTATATTTGCTAAATCATGAGAAATTTGAAAATGATGCAAACTAGTGATTTTTAACATTTTGTCTGTAGATTTTAAATATATATATTTTTTAAAATGGAATCAAATTGCATTTCTTTTTCCATCTCCTTCAATAACTAGTTTTTAATAGTAAACACCATTTTTAAAGAGTGATGTGTACTATAAAGCACATAACTTTTTTCTATGAAGGATAAATTCTATTTTTTTTGAATTTATATTTGTAACTACAATATCTAGAGCATGCATTTGGTTTCATAGTGTTTTATTGAATATTTTTTTCTTAATTAAGTTTTGAAGTCACAATTTAGATATAGGTGTACTATAAAGAACATAACTTTTTTTGTGTGTATCAAAATTATTTTCTTTTGTTGAATCAAGGACATCAATACCAAGAGCATAGATATTTTTCAGATTTTTGTGGGTAATCTATTATTTTTCCACATGTGCAAAACATAGAGCTCAATTTTCAATGAAAAACCTACATTCACAAGAAATTAAAAAAATATAATAATCAAATTAAATGTATTTAAAATTATACTTTTTGGGAAGCTTATAATAAGGACTACATACTTACAAAACATAAATTTTAAATGAATTCATTTGATCCCCCAAAAGGTAAATCAAAAGTGGTTTTTTATCATCATTTTGATAGATGTAGAGAAGACTCCATTATAGGTATGGTTTAAAACTAGCAAGGTTCTATCCAAGGGGGTTTGATTCCATCAATGTTAATCTAAAATTTATTGTGAATAACATAGTAATTTAGATAATTTAAAATTTGTATATTATTATTATTGAATTTTGAATCACATCAACTTTTTCCAATAGAATGTTATTATTATTAGGGATAATCTAGTAGTTGTCAGTAAAAAATTTATCTGGTTGCATCTTGAGAACCTTGGTATACTTGTGAATATTATTGATCAATATATAGCTAACATAAAATGTCACCATTGTCAGGGAGAATTTAAAATTGGTTTGTTATCATTGCCAGCTTTGTATATAGTTTGTATTTGATTATGTGTTGAAGTTGGTATCCCATAAAATCATTCCAATAGAATGGTGTCATTGATTCAATAGGTTGAAATAAAATTGAAGACTCTACTAATTAGTTAAACCTAGAAGTATCTTATTATCTTGGAAGTAAAATTGTACTTCAAGGATTTCCTCTTCTAAAAGAGGTGGAAACTCTATTATCTAAAAGAATTTTTTTTTGGTGTTGTAATTTTTCTACTACCTAAACATGATATTTTTTAGAGTTTGAGAGGTCAAGGGTAAGAGATACCTCATGACCCATACTATTGTCGAGGAGTTAGGGATTGGGAGTAAGACATGCTTCATGCTTAAATAAAATAGATAACGGTGTCCTCGCATCTCCAACTCCAAAAGGATGTTGGAAACATGAGAATGATAGTATATGGTGTTTTCATTGATGGAAGATTATTGTAGAAATGTAGAATTTTTGATCCAAAGAAGACCAAGTGTATTAAAGAATTGGTTGTCTTGATGTACATTTTTAGTGATACAGGGCAATAATTTTATGGTTCACATTGCTCTGTAGAGCATCATCTTGTCATGTAGTTTTGAAGTTTTTATAGCATGTTTTGAAGGAGTCTACATCCAAATTTTTAGGGTTGTATTCCTTTCGTAGTTGAATATATCAATGATAGTGTATCAGGCTTAATAATGACAATGTTACAAGTTTAGAGTGCATGTTGGAATACTTCACATTCCACCATGGATGAATATTATATTTTTTTAGTTTTGAGGAAGTGTTGGAAGGTGTCAAATGTGTGTGCACTCCAAGTGGAAAGTGATTTGGTGGTTTGTGTGTCAATTTGTGAATGAATAGTTGGTTTATTCAGTTGTTGCTTCACCGATTTTATTGTGTGGTGCCAACCTAAAGGGTTTGGGGTCGTGCAGAGCTGAATTGTGTTTAGAGTAGATTCATGGGAGTGATTATAGGTCATGTCGACCTATTCTAGTGCATAACACTTTTTTTTTCTCTTTGCAAAGTGTGTGTCTTGGAGTTTTGGGTTGTCAAGTCATGGTGTTACACGGGTAAAAGCACAAACCTATGTCACACTTTCGGCTTAATAAATAGTTTCGAGCGAGCTAATTTTGGTTGGAAATGCTTTGGTCGAGTATGTTTCGGTGGAAACCATGTGGTGTATATGTGGCACACATGGTTTCGGTTGAATAGGTTTCGACCGAAACCAAAAAATTCCCTTTAACTTTCAAATCGGCTTCTGATTTGTCTTATTATATGTGCAGGGTTTCTATCGGAAGGGTTTCAGCCAAAACCCTTCCAATAGAAACCATTTTGGCTGAAATTGTCTAGTTGGCATCCTAGTTGGCAATCAACTCAGCATTTTTCAGAATTTTCTGAAACTTTCAACTTTAATTAAGTATTTCTCGCCGAAACCCTTCTGATAGAAACCCTTTCGGTCGAAACTATCTAGTTGGCAGCCAACTCAACATTTTTTAGAATTTTTTCAAACTTTCAACTTTAACTAAGTATTTCTCTAGTCAGAATGATTTTTCTACAAAATAAAAATAAAAAAATACCCTTATGTAGTGCTTGGAGTGGGGAATCCAAATATATAATTTTTTAAATATTTTGATTAGTTTTAATATATGTTATTTTTAAAATAATGCAAGTAGGTTGTTAAAATTAAAAAAGAGGCTAAATTTAAAATGTTATTATGAGAAAAATATACATCAAAAATTGAAAAAAAAAATCATACAGTAGATATTGATGTTACCTATTTGGAGAAAAAAAAATTAGGGAGAAGTGAAGTTTTTTTCAATTTTTTTCTTGACAGCCCGTGAAGTCACTCTTTTCTGAAATTTTCAACATTCCAAAATTTCTCCTTAAATTGAAAAAAACATAATGAAAACATTTTTATTTTTAATTTAAAAATTACAAAAATAAACTTCATCAAAATTTCTACACTTCATTAGTTTTCAGCATTTTTAAATTCAAAACATAAAGACCACTTTTATGTGGTCAAAGTTCATAATATTTTTTTTGTTGTTGGTCAATTCCTTTATAAAGTGTGACACAGATTTGTGCTTTTACCCAAATGGTTCATGTAATTAGGCTAACCTAATTGATGTTTTAGTTGGTTGTGGTATATATAAAAGGTTAATATAGTGTTGTGGTGATGAGGTGAGATGCAAGTGAAGAGTATTGGATGTAATTAAGAGTGTGTGTGAGATCTAATGTAGTGTGAAGTGCAAAAGGTGATAGCGATGAAGTATGAAGTGTGTAAAGTTAGTTTAATGAGCTTAATTGGAATTGTGCCTTTAGCATATTGGAGATGCATCATTAGTAGTTCATCCTTGGTATTGAGCCACCATTTCTTCTATATCTTTCTATTTTGGGTAGTGAGCCCTTGGCAATGAGCCATTCTTTTTGGTCAATGATTCCATCATTCTATAAATCCATTGTAATTGATTATAATATATTGTGCGCTAATCCTCACTATGGTTTTTCCCTTTCAAGGGTTTTCCACATAAATCTAGTGTTCTTGTGTTCATTGATGTGATGCATGCTTAATTTTTTTTGTCCATTTCTGCAAGTTTTATGAGATGTTTTGAATGCATATTTAAGTTGATGAAGTTAATGAATTTTAGTGAATATTGATTCACCCCCCTCTCAGTATTCTGGGTGGTCAACAATTGGTATCAGATCTTGGTTCCTTCATTTGGCTTAATTTTTGAGGTAGATCTTGGAGGTTGAACACATGGCTACAAGGAAGTATCCCATTCCTCTAAATGAGATCATCCTTGAAGGGTTTACTAAAGAAGATAGTGAAGTTGATATGGAAGGAGAGCTCAAATCAACCTTTGATGATCTAGATAAAGCAAAATGTGAGAATACATATCTGAAAGAAAATATTAAGCATGCAGATGAGTGTATCAAGAATTTGAGGGAGCAAATCAAGAAATCTAAAGAAAGATTCAGGGAAACAAATGAGAAACTCAAACAATCAAATGAGACAATCACTTATTTAAAAGTGCAAGTTGAAGAAGGAAAAAGAGTTGAAGACTACCTGAATACCAAATTGAAAGACAAGTCTACAAAGTGTTCAAAGCTTGAATAAGAGATTGTGACTTTGAGGACTGATCTAGAGAAAGAAAATATTCAAGAAGACAAATTCAAGAAGAGCTCCACCTTGCTTGATGAAATGAATGCTAATCAGAAGGCTTCCAAGGACAAAGAAGGTTTTGGATTTGAAAAAAGAGAAAGTTCAAAGGAAAATCAAACTTCAAACAATTATAAAAATAAGAATGATGAACAAAATAAGACTAGAGATAAGAAGAGCAATATCATATAGGTCCAAAACTAGAAGAAAGATTTCAAAATACCTCCTATCAGACAACCAACTGCACAAAGGTATTAAAATTTTAATGGTTACTATTATTCTTGAAATAAGTTTGGACATAAGGTAGTAGAGTGTAGAAGCATAATGAATCAAAATGTTCAATAATTTTTCGGTCGGTGTTATACATGTAATAGATTTGGTCATAAAGCTAGTGAATCTAGAAGTCAGATGATGAACGGTTACAATAATACCTATGATGCTCCAATCATTCAATAGTTACTATTATACATGCAATGGATTTGGGCATAAGGATTTTGAATTTAAATCTAAAATGGAAAGAAGTAATTTTTTTCAACAAAAAGGTGTCATGTCATAAATGCAATAAGTCATGACACATGGCTAAGTTTTTTAGAGGTGAGAATATGAAACCATTCGGTTCATAAAAGAAGGTTGATACGATTGAGATGAAGAAGGATATGAACAAGATATGGAAGAAAAAGGAAGAGAACGAGGTTAAGAATGAGTCTATGCCAACTCTTGGTACAAATGTTTCCTCTAGAAACTAAATAAAGAGCATTGGCTTAGGGGGAGTTTTATCAAAAAAAATTATATCTCCCTACAAAGATGAGATGCTAATGTCTTCAGTATACTGGTATATGTCTTCAGCATACTATTATATTTCTTGGATGATATGCTTGATTTGTGGTAAAATATCCGATGTAAAATCTCTTGTTGTGGAGATTTTCAATGTGATTGAAGGTTCCTATGATAATACAGTAAGGGTTTTCTAGATTTTCAACCTAACTTTTCATTGCTAGAAAAGGGTTTATATTTATTTTTTAGTTTTCTAAAGTCATTTGTGATCAAGCATTTGAAGTGGAGAGTAGAGAAAAAAAAAATTGAAGCAATTTTGGTGCGTTGTATGAAACCCTACCAATGAATTCCAAATGTATTTATCAATTTCCTTCAAAACCCTAATTTGAAAGAAGCTCAAAATGTATACTCCTCAAGTTTTTGATGTACTTGAGCGACCAAGACCCAAGTTCAAGAAGAACCCATACAAATCTATGGTAACAGATCTTGAAGGTGTATTTTTTAGGGTTCTGAGTGGTGTAATACACACAAAGGATGTGTGTATATATATATTCATGTGAATATGGATAAGTATAACAATTTAAAGATGGTAGAATTTAGAGATTTAAGGTTCTAACTAGAGACGATTTTGAGTTGAAACCAGAGTACTCTAGCTTGACGAAGAAGAAATTGGATGTGTGGAATGAGTTTCCCAATTTTTGTCATGAAGATGGGTGAAGTATGTGCTTAGAAAAATACATGAAAATTTCATGTGGTTGGATTTTCCACACAATAAACAAAGATGCAATTAGGGTTGTAACTAGTTTGTGCTCCATCAGACCAGTTGCGACATTAAAGGTTGTGAAGAATGAGGTAGTAATGAAGCTTACCAGAGAAAAGTTCGATAAGCGTGCCCTAATAGTGAAAGATATCGATGATCCAATAGTGAAGTATGCTTTCTTAGCATTGTCTCTTTACAAACCCAAGTATAGAGTACACCTAAACTTGACTATTTTTTTAGGATCATATAGCAACAAAGAATACTAACCCACATGACCCTTAATGTTTATTTTATGTATAAACTATATAGAAACAAATTACACTAGTCCTAGTGGTTCATGAATGATTCCTAACAAAAAATAATGCTAGACATAGAACCATATTTTACTTTTTCTTCTTTATTTGCTCTCTATTTCCTAAAAATAGAGTACACTAGAAAATTTATTATCTAGATTATTGTTCCTTTACCTCTCGTGTCTCTAAATAGATGCTCTTATTTTTTCGTAAGTATGAAATGGAACTAAGGTGCATAAATGCTTCCCAAACCAATCTAGGAGGGGAGATGAACATAAAATTTGTTTTTTTAAATAATTTGCAAGAAAGAAACAACACAATAAAATCACACCATAGCACAATAATGTATCATGGGAATTTTTTTAGGAAAAAACCAACCTCCAAACTCCAAACTAATGTATTTATCAACATCAATATAAATTGCTAAATCTAGGTAATAACCCTTCATACAATAACTCATTTGATTGCAAAATCCGACAAAAATGTCCGACGAAAGCTATATAATCAGATGTATCATCGGGCACTTGTGTTGAATTTTCATTTTTTAAAATTTTTATCCCCGATGTTCGTCACAATTACGACAAACCTTATTTTTCGCTGAAATTTTGATGGACTTGCAAAGTTAAATTGTGGCTAACATAAATAAAAATGAGCTCGACTATTTATTGCGACAATGTTTTGCTTGGCGATTTTCTTGGGGAAAATCAGAAAAAACTCAAGAAGATATCGGGTGGTTGAGGTTAGTCATTGTCTTTTTCCAGAATTCATTTGTGAAGTCATATTTGTACTTCCAGGTTTGAAAATCATATTTTAAAGCAACATCTCATCAGATTTCATTTTTAGTCTTGTGCATTTTCAGAATTTTATTTCCAGATTTTAGACCTGACTTCACAAATTCTTTATAAGGGAATTGTTTATAACTGATGGAAAATTCTTGACGGATTTGGACAAAGATTATATTTGCAAGGTTTCAATTTTAACCCTAATGATCAATTTTCAATAGATTTGGGAGCCATAACTAGATAATATCAAATGCATAGGGATAGCTGCAGAGTGAAATAGCTGTCAAGATTCAGGCCTAGAGGGTTGAACAAAGAATTGGGAAAGTTTGACAGTGGATAGTTAGAGCCATTTAGCTATGATATTTTTGAAGAACACTTCATAAAGATGTATTTTTCCCTTTGCCAAGTTTCAGAAATAGATTTTAGACCTTAGATGCCAGTGTCTTATAAAAGAAGTTATGGTATATTTGTTACCTGAAGTTCTTGAATTCATCTTAACTCTATAGAAATGTATCTATTTTTTATTTGAACAAGAAAGAAAGAAAGCAACCAATTTGTAAATATTGTGAGATATTTAGAGCAACAAACTAAAAAATGAAAAAATGAAGGTCAAGGCCTCTCTATTTTTCTCAGTTCACTTAAACTTTTTAGATGCTACCAAACATCTAGCAAGCTATAACTATCATGCAGATTATATGATTTCTATTTGTTTTGTACTTTGGAATAGTTTCCAAGATGAAATTGTCTCCTCATGTAGAAGTATAAGTTGTCGAATTCCTTCAAAATTTGGTACAGGAATCAAAAGATGAACCTGTCAAATTGGAAACCAAACTTTTTGTGGTAAGAAGAGTTGATTTTGACATGAATGGCATGTTGTAATAACTTTATTAAGTAATACAATTTATTTAGTTATTTGACAATTTGGTGATTTGTGTGTAGATATCCCACCATATGAAACTGAGTGGAAAAGAGCACTCCTTACCTTATCAAGTAATATCTAGGTAAGATGTTATAAAAAATAACTTGTGCTTTTAGTGAAGCTGGTCAACCTACTCATGATTTTTCATGCTTAATTTTTCCTTTTGGATTGAGCGACTTATGATTTTTTAACTTTCCTTGCAACCTATGTATTACCCTCTCAATTTTTTAACTGGTTAAAAGCAATCTCTTATAAAGGATATAAAATTCTTTAGTACTTTATATTGTCCTTTATGTTAAGGGAGTGGTGCAGGAGCACCCACAGGATGTCTAGGAACACTAGGAAACACTAGGCAATCTAGTCTAGGTTTGAATTTTTGGTGTGTTTCCAATGAAGGTCATGTTGACCATTCAGTAGGTGAGACAACTTAGGAACATGTTTTGATCTTTAGAATAATGTTTGGAAAAGCTTAGTGAGTTTTGGAGCTCATTTGCATAGGTTCTCTAGAAATTGGCAAAAGTTGGAAAATGGTGCATTGTTTTGGAACTTTGCCACAATGTAACTGAAATGCACGACCAAGGGAAGGCCTAACTACTTTTGGAGACCTATATATGGTGTTCCTTGACCTGAAAACATGGTTGGAAGCATTCGAGTTTGTGTTGAAGTTTTGAAATCAAGTAAACAGTGGTGTTTAGGGTGAATTTTCTAGTTTTTGCTTTGAATTAGTGTGTTAATGGATTGATCATGGCACTGTGAGCTATGTAGGATGTAGTGCAATTTTATTTTAAGCTTTGTGTGCCATAACATAGTTGATTAGTTCAATTTCAAGTTCTAGTTGTAGATAGTTTGTTTTCTTTTAGTTGTTGTTCTGAACCAGTCAGCTTGAGAAAATGGAGGTTTAGTTCACATTCCCTCTATAAATAACGTACGACCACTTGGGAATTGTGACTAGAATCCATGCCTAAACATACTATAGAGTTAGGAGGTCTTGACAGTTCTGTGAGCACCATGGAAGTCTTCTCCTAGGCGAGCTAAGAAGTGTATGACTAGGGAAGACCAAAGTGCTAAGCACTTAACATTGCAGAGGTGTTAGATTGGATCAATTTCCCTTTTGGAGAGGGGTGATGTAAGGTTTGCAAAGCTATGGTAACAAGGAGGAGACTCCACTGGTCCATCTGGTGAGGGAAAGTCTTGACAGCCTGCTTGTAGGTCAAGAAAAGGCTTAGAACAAAAGGCCTAGTGTAGTCCATTTCTAGATTAGGGCTTTGTACGAGCAGTTGATGCCCAAAGCTCCCATAATCTTTGAGTGGTGGACATAAGGACCATGAATGCCAAGAAAATTTTGGGGGTTATTCGGAGGAACCTTGTAGAAAACATTGATCTCTCGGAGAAGAAACCCTAGGTTCTAGGCCTAAAAATGAGGGTTTGGTGAAAGCGACTAGAGAATGAAGCTAGGTGGATCCCTAAACACCTTACTAGGATGGAATGAAGCTTAGGAAGTTACCTCCTCACCTCTGCAAAGTCAAAATCAATACATTGGAGGATTGTAGCCTTTAGGGTGGATTAAGGGCTAAGGGAAGAATTGTAAAGAAAGCGCAAAGGTTGACTTGGTTGGAAGAATATGTGTTGGTAGTTGGGTTGGCAAGGAGAACCAAGGGAGCCTAAATAAGAAGTAGGTCATATAGGTTAAGGTGGTGAAGTGAGACACCATAGGGGTCTTCCAAGTAAGACCTAGAGCAAGAATCATGGAGTGATTCCACCAACCCTCCCTATCAAATTGGTATCAAAGCAAGTTAAAGATTTGGTATAGAATCTTGTATGTCAGACCTTGAATCCAGTGGCTCCACAACCATGGTGACAAACATTGAGCTGGAAAATAAGGTCGAAGAATAGGAGGAAGACAATAGGAGATTGAGGGAAAGACTAGCTCAACTTGAGCAAGCATTGAGTAATGTGCAGACCAAGGCCGATGAGGTCAGTGATAGATTGGAAGGCAGGGTACCAAAGAGTGAAGAGGTTGTAGAGGAATACAAGAACCCTGAACCTGACCCTATTCTGCAAGAGGAGCCTTTCTTGAAGGCACTGAAAGCTTTGAGTGGGAAAGCACTTGAAGGCATACCACTGTTTAGTGGCAAGTTGAAAGTTGATCTAGTCATGGATTGGATAGAAGGCATGAAAAGCCATTTTGAGTGTGATGGAGTCACTAAAGCATAGAAGATGAAGGTGGCCAAATCTAGATTGAGAGGATCTACCTTGACATGGTGGAAATTCATCCAGACAGAGAGGGAAAAGGAAGGCAAGAAGCCTATTTCAACTTGGAAGGGTATGGTTGCAAAAGTGAGAGAAGCATACATGCCAGATGATTATGAGATTCAGTTGCATAAGAAGAGACAAAGCTTGAGGCAAAGAGACCAAGATGTGAAGACTTACACAGAGGAGTTTCAAAAACTTTGTATGAGGTCTAATGTTTCAGAAGATGAAAGTCTCAAGGTGGCTAGGTATCTTAATGGCTTGAAGTGGAACATTCAAGAGGAGATGACTCTTTTAAGTCCCAAGATAGTACACCAATGCTACCAATTGGCCATTAAGATTGAGGAAAGAATCAAGAGAAAACAATACCAAGCTTCAAAGGGTAGAGGCAAAGGCAGAGATCAAAGAGGACATAGAGGTGGCTATCAAGGTAGAGGAACTAAACAAAGAAACCAAGGAGAATCCAAACTCATAGAGCATGGAAGTGAAACACCTTCTAGAGGAGGTTATGGAAGAGGTAGAGGACCTCAAGGAGGATCAAATAGAGGAAGAGGAGCAGACAGAAGCAACTCATACTTTGCTAGTATGAAGTGTTATAATTGTGATCAAATAGGACATCCAACTTATAGGTGCCCAGAGAAAGAAACTTCATCAAACACTGAGAAGAGAGTGGCATATGCTCAAGATGACACCATGAGTACCAAATCACCTGAGGTTAACCACATTGAATCAGAAATGGGGGAGAACCTGATGTTTAGAAGAGTTTTGATCGGACAACCGGTCAAGGAAGAGCCAAAACAAAGGAGAGCCTTATTCAAGGTAAGGTGCAAAATCCTTGGAAAGGTGTGTAAGGTTATAGTGGAATCAGGGTCTACTGATAACATAATCTCAGAAGAGGTAGTAAGGAAGTTGAAATTGGAGAAGGTACCCCACACTAACCCTTACAAAGTAACATGGTTGAACAAAGGGCAGCGTGTTCTTGTCAATGAGCAAACAACAATGGAGTTCTCCATTGGAGGGTACAAGGATAAGTTGATTTGTGATGTGCTACCCATGGATGCATGCCATCTTCTATTGGGCAGACCATGGCAGTATGATAGAGGTGCCATATATGATGGGAAAGAGAACACCATTTCTTTCAAGAAGGATGGAAAGACATTTAAATTACAGTCACTGTTAGATGAGGAAGATGGGCATTCAAAGACCCCTAGTGTCTTATTAAGTAGTGGTAAAGAGTTCATTAACAACCTATATCAAGGAGGTGAAGGATATGTGGTTATGTTGCAACCCAAAGAAGAAGACAAGGCTAAGAAAGCAGTCATATCGGAAGTAGTCCATAAGTTGTTAGAACAATTCAAGGACATAGTTAGTGATGGTACACCAGCAACCTTACCTCCAAAGAGAGCCATTAGTCATCAGATTGACTTCATACCAGGAGCTTCATTACCAAAATAAGCAGCTTACAAGCTTACACCAGATCAAAACCTAGAAGTAGCTAGGAAAGTGCAAGAGTTGTTGGATCAAGGATTAATCAAGAAGAGCATCAGTCCATGTGCAGTACCAGTGGTCTTAACAACCAAGAAAGGAGGCAAGTGGAGATTATGCATTGATTCTAGAGCTATAAATAGAATCACAATCAGGTATAGGTTCCCTATTCCTAGGATTGAGGACTTGATGGATTTTCTTGGAGGAGCTCAGTACTTCACCAAGTTGGATCTCAAGAGTGGGTATCATCAGATCAGAATCAAGGATGGACATGAGTGGAAGACAACATTTAAGACAACTGATGGGTTGTATGAGTGGAGAGCTATGCCATTTGGCCTCTCTAATGCCCCTAGAACATTCATGAGGCTCATGAATGAAGTGCTCAAAGACTTTACAGAGATATTTGTGGTGGTATATCTTGATGATATACTCATCTTTAGCAAGACAGCTGAAGAACATCTAAAGCATGATGAGTTGGTTCTTAGAAGATTGCAAGAAGAGAAGTTAGCCATCAACCTGGAGAAATGTGAGTTCTTCAAACAGGAGCTTGTGTATTTGGGGTTTGTAGTGTCACAAGTATCATTGAAGATGGATCCAAGCAAGGTGGAAGCTATCCTAAATTTTCCTACACCAACCACAGGGACAGAGGTAAGAAGTTTTCATGGATTGGCTCAATTTTATAGGAAATTCATAAGGAATTTTAGTGGCATATGTGCACCAGTCCTTGATACAATCAAAGGTGGCTTAAAGACTAGGTTTAAGTGGACTCAAGAAGTTGAGAGAGGTTTTGAGAAACTAAAACAAGAAGTGGCAACTCAACCTATTCTTTTATTACCTAGTTTTGATAAGTTGTTTACTATGGAATGTGATGCCAGTGGAGTTGTAGTAGGAGGAGTGCTAAGTCAAGAAGGCAGACCTATAGCTTTCTTTAGTGAAAAGCTCAACAAAGCTAAGAAGAAATATTCTACCTATGACCTAGAATTTTATGCTTTAGTACAGTCACTTAGGAAGTGGAGGTATTACCTTCTACCCAAAGAGTTTGTAGTCTTTACTGACAATCAAGCACTTAGCTATATCAACACTCAAGAGAAGTTGAGAAATAGACATTTGAAATGGATGGAATACATCCAAGCTTTCACTTTCACCATCAAGCACAAGAAGGGCCAGTTGAACAAGGCAGATGCACTAAGCAGGAGACTGTTGACACTGTAAGAGATAAAAATAAAGAGCATTGGAATAGAGAGTTTCAAGGATCTCTATGGGGAAGATGAAGACTTCTCGGAGGCCTACAAGGTATGTTCTGACTTTGAGAATCACTTTCATAGTCAATACTCAGAGTATACATTGCAAAGTGGATTGTTATTCAAGGGGAATCAGTTATGTGTTCCAAAAGGATCAATGAGAGAGAATCTCATCCAGGAGAAGCATAATGGTAGTCTTAGTGGACATTTTGGCATCAACAAGACAATGGAACTAGTGCAAAGGTTTTACTATTGGCCTAAGTTGTCAAGGGATGTCAAGAGGTATGTGGAGCAGTGTGTAGTGTGTATGAAAGCCAAGGGAGGAGCTAATAATGCAGGTTTATCCTACCTATTCCTAATAGACCATGGGAGTGTGTTAGCATGGACTTTGTGGTAGGACTCCCTAAGACTAAGACAGGGTTTAATAGTGTCTATGTGGTGGTAGATAGATTTAGTAAGATGAGTCACTTTATCCCTTGCAAAACCACCCATGATGCTAGCTATATTGCTCACCTTTTCTTCAAAGAAATTGTAAGGATCCATGGATTTCCATTGAGCATTGTCTCGGATAGGGATGTAAAGTTCATGAGTCATTTTTGGAAGACTCTATGGAGCAGATTAGGTACCAACCTGTCTTTTGATTCATCTTACCATCCTCAGACTGATGGAAAAATAGAGGTGGTTAATAGAGTGTTAGGTAACCTTCTAAGATGCCTAACCAAGGAGTATGGACAGACATGGGATTTAGTCATCTCACAAGCAAAATATGCATACAATGACAGTGTGAACCGGACCACAAGGAAGAGTCCTTTTGAAATAGTGTATGGAATGCACCCAAGAGGTTTGTGTGAGATCAAGGGTCTAGGAGTTGTGGAGCATAGGAGTGGACATGTAGAGGATTTCTCTCAGACCATGAAGGAGATTCAGGAGCAGGTGAAGAAGACAGTCACCTAGGCTACTCAAAAGTTGAAAGATAAGGTGGATTTATCTAGGAAAGATCTACAATTTGCAGTAGGGGACTATGTCATGGTCCACCTCAACAAATCTAGGTTGCAGAAGGGAACATCAACCAATGCAGATGAAGAGAGTGGGACCATGCAAGGCGTTAGCCCAATATGGGAAGAATGCCTACAAGGTGGAGCTACCTTCAGATTTGGGCATCTCACCAGTATTTAATGTGGCTGGTCTAATCAGATATAAGGAAACAGTCACTGACATGGATTAGAACAGAAGGTATATCTTCAAGGATGTGAGTAACATAGCCTTATCTACTCAAGACAAGCTACAAGCAAAGAGGATCTTGGAGTCAAGAGTGAAGAAGTCTACAAGGCATAGGGTGTACATGGAGCATCTTATCAAATGGAAGGAAAAACCAGAGTCTGAGGCTACATGGGTGGATGAAGCTCAGTTCAAGAAGTAGTGTATTGATGTGTCACTGATCTCTCCTCATGTTCCTTATTGTTTGTGTAGAAGGGGGAGAATGGTGCAGAAGCACCCACAAGATGTCTAGGAACACTAGGAAACACTAGGCAATCTAATCTAGGTTTGAATTTTTGGTATGTTTCCAATGAAGGTCATGTTGACCATTGAGTAGGTGAGACAGCTTAGGAACATGTTTTGATCTTTAGAATAATGTTTGGAAAAGCTTAGTGAGTTTTGGAACTCATTTGCATAAGTTCTCTAGAAATTGGCAAAAGTTGGCAAATGGTGCATTGTTTTGGAACTTTGCCACAATGTAACTAAAATGCACGACCAAGGGAAGGCCTATCTACTTTTGGAGACCTATATATGGTGTGCCTCAACCTAAAAACATGGTTGGAAGCATTCGATTTTGTGTTGAAGTTTTGAAATCAAGTAAACAGTGGTGTTTAGGGTGAATTTTCTGGTTTTTGCTTTGAATTAGTGTGTTAATTGATTGATCATGGCACTATGAGTTGTGTAGGATGTAGTGCAATTTTATTTTAAGCTTTGTGTGCCATAACATAGTTGATTAGTTCAATTTCAAGTTCTAGTTGTAGATAGTTTGTTTTCTTTTAGTTGTTGTTCTGAACCAGTCAGCTTGAGAAAATGGAGGTTTAGTTCACATTCCCACTATACATAACATACAACCCCTTAGGAATTGTGACTAGACTCCATTCCTATACATATTGTAGAGTTAGGAGGTCTTGACAGTTCTGTGAGCACCATGGAAGTCTTCTCCTAGGCGAGCCAAGAAGTGTCTGACTAGGGAAGACCAAAGTGCCAAGCACTTAACATTGCAGAGGTGTTAGATTGGATCAATTTCCCTGTAAGGTTTTTAAAGATATGGTAACAAGGAGGAGACTCCACTGGTCCATCTGGTGAGGGAAATTCTTGATAGCCTACTTGTAGGTAAAGAAAAGGCTTAGAACAAAAGGCCTAGTGTAGTCCATTTCTAGATTAGGGCTTTGTACGGCCAGTTGAGGCCCAAGGCTCCCATAATCTTTGAGTGGTGGACATAAGGACCAAGAATGCCAAGAAAATTTTGGGGGTTATTCAGAGGAACCTTGTGGAAAACACTGATCTCTCAGAGAAGAAACCCTAGGTTCTAGGCCTAAAAATGAGGGTTTGGTGAAAGCGACTAGAGAATGAAGCTAGGTGGATCCCTAAACACCTTACTAGGATGGAATGAAGCTTAGGAAATCACCTCCTCACCTCTGCAAATTCAAAATCAATACATTGGAGGATTGCAGCCTTTAGGGTGGATTAAGGGCTAAGGGAAGAATTGCAAAGAAAGCACCAAGGTTGACTTGGTTGGAAGAATATGTGTTGGTAGTTGGGTTGGCAATGAGAAACAGGGGAGCCTAGACAAGAAGTAGGTCCTATAGGTTAAGGTGGTGAAGTGAGACACCATAGGGGTCTTCCAAGTAAGACCTAGAGTAGGAATCATGGAGTGACTCCACCAACCCTCCCTATCAGAGAGGCATCTGACTATTGTTTATATAATTCAACTTTATTTGAGAGTAAGCATATTTAATCTCTATGTGGTAGATTCAGACACTAAAAGAAAGTATTTGACCTTATTAGGAAAAATAAAGCAAAAAACGTTAAAGTGTATCACATCTCTATTGAAAGTGATCCCATATCCTTTTTGATACCTTCCCTCTAGAAACTTGACTATCCTTTGCCTTTTAGGTTATGCATGAGTTTATTCATTTGATTTCAATGGCCTTGCATAACACTTGAAGAAATTAATTGTGGTAGTTGCTTGAGATATTGTCCGTGCACTCCTTAATACACTTGTAGGTTGTCCTCTTTTGAATCTTTATGAGATGGAAATATTTATTATTTTACCATACTTCTATGAAGAAAATGAACCCTTGACAAGATTTATGATGTTTTAAAAGCCCTCTTGACTGCTCAATTACTTTTCTTTATGTATCTTTTAAAGTTTGTCATACTACTTTATCACTATTATTATTAATTTCAATGTCCCCTTCAAGGTTATGACATGGACTAATCATTGTTTATTTGAATAGTCATGACTGTGATCTCCTTTTGAGAATCTATAGTAAAGTTTCATGCCTTTCTTTGAAGTCCAAATTCTTAAATCTTTTCTCTTTGCTTGTTGCTCCTTACCTCTATAGTATCCCTTTATTGCATATACATAATAATAACAATTATGATGATAACTAGTGGACATGTGTATAATATCAAGCATCATACAAATGTAGTTTATATCTGCATATATAATACCCCGAGATACTAATATTGTAGCACTAGTCAAAGAATCATCATCAAACTATATTTGTTGATCAAATACAATGAAAAATAAAATATATTAAAATATAAAACATTGATCTTTTCTATATACTCCAATTTAAATAATAAAGACTTCCAACACTCAAATTGGAAGGAAATTTCTACAGTCTTTATTATTTACAGTGGAGTAGATAGAAAAGATCACTGTTTTATATTTTACTATATTTTATTTTGCAAATAGCATTGGACAGTAAACTAGCCAATACACTATCAAACATAATGATTGGACCCTATGAATATATAGGTTATCAATCTTTAATCAATTCACATGAGAAATCATACTGACCAATAGTATCAATGAAACTTTGATACTATATAACAATGACTAGTCTCAGTTTGATGACATTTCAAGACCAATGCATGAATATCATTTGGGCCTCATGGCATTGAACATTTTTTTCATTCAACCATGATATAATGTTCTTACAGGAAGCACAATACTAGTATGATTGAATGTATCAGAGGAAATAGGAGTTAGAGTAGATAAAAAGAGAACAAAAATATTGTAGTGTAACCCTATTATTATAATATAAATAAACAAAAAAATAGTAAGAGTAGGAACCCAAAATATCATGTTCATTGTCTATGTGAATATGTGCGGAATAGAGTAACCCCTTATCTATTTCAATTGCTGATAAGGTTACAGTTTATTCTTATTCTCCTTTGCATAGTATAAGCTCTAACCAATTTTTAATATTTAGCTTAAAATTCAAGATAGTATTCCATACCGATTCTATGTCAACAGGAGGGAGGAAGTTGTATATGGATTCTAGAATAAACATTGTAACCAAAGACATGAATTACATGGATGGAAGAAAATTCAATACAAATGGCAATAGATTTGACATATAAAACCAGAGGATGGTCCTATAAAATTTTGAAGCACTATTGTAATGGTGAAATCAATTTAGATAGAGGCTTGCTTCATAATTAGATGGAAGAGTCGGGACATTTGAAGTTGCTTGTGAGAACAAGATTTAGCTTAACCTACAAAACTAGGCAAATGAAGTGTTTTCCTTACAAAACAATTTTTTCAAGAGTGTGGAAGTGAAGGTCTACACAATATTGTTTGTATGTATTGGATTCAACATAAATATGTTAGGATCAGTCTCAGTAATCATTTTAGTCTTTCAAATTGATATCATCCTTATTCAGTCATACACTATTTTTTGTCTGATGGATGTAATCATTAAGGAAGACCCTTTCATTATTCCCTTAATGGATTGAACTTTCAAGGAGGCCATCTAATGGTGTTGCCTATTGATATCCAAAGTAGGGATGTGAATAAGATTGATGACTATGCAGGCTATATTGTTGATAAAATTCATAGATCTTTGAACTTAATCAGGGCATATAATAGGGTGGTCCACTTCAAATGAAACTCTTTATTATGCCATACTATTTTATTTCTAGAATTCATTTGTGAAGTCATATTTGTACTTGCAGGTTTGAAAATCATATTTTAAAGCAACATCTCATCAGATTTCATTTTGAATTGTGCATTTTTAGAATTTCATTTCCATATTTTGTTGTGCAAGTTCAATATTCTGATTTTAGGAGTCTAACAATTGGAAATCATAGTAAAATCATAATTTAATAATTTTTGGAATTAGCATTTTAAAGTGTTTTTTGGGGTCATTAACTTTAGACTATCTTCTCTTTTGCAGGGGTGGTTGTATGCCAAACTTTTTTTGTGTAAAATATCATAATTATTAGATTTTGTTACTTGTCTATTATTAAAAATTATTGGAGTGTGAGTTTGATATTTTTTGAAGATCTAAATATTCAAGCTTGGTAAAGAAAAATCATGTCAGATAATATTAGTCCAGAACAAAATGAAGAGTCGCTTGATAGATTATGGGCTAGATTGAAAAGAAAGGGTGATGAGAAATGTTATTGTCCTTGCAATAATTGCAAGGGCTTAAAGACGAGAAGACTTTTAATCACAACTGTTGAGAAACATTGTAGGCAGCATGGTCACGTTGAAGGGGGGCATGGTTATCGTCCATTGGTAAGTTGTTCATTATATGTGTTTATATTGATTGAATTTGTAAATGTTTATATTATTTTAACATTTTATATATATAAAAAAATCACTTGATCATGATCATGGTTTATTTGTGTCTGTCATTATTATAAAGGTGGGGTGCCCTAAGGCACATGATATGGATTATCACGGCCCAGAGAATGTGGTTTTGCAAGTGAAGGAACATGGAGCTGTGAATATCGAAGATGAAGTTAATGATCCTATGGAAGAAGATGATTATGCCCCAGAAAACATAGTTGAAGATGATGGTACAAATACATTGATCCATGACACATTTAGTGGCATAGCTGATCATGTTGATTGAGATGACTTTGATGATGTTCATGATTTACCTATACTTCAGAAGGCATACGAGCCCCTTTATGAAGGCTTCCAAACAACTCTTCTCTTTATTGTATTGTTGTTGGTGAACTTGAAGGTTATGAATGGTTTATCCAACATAGCAATCTCACGGATGTTAAGGTATGTCATATATGTCATATTTTTTCATCTATTATAATTGTTGTTAGTTCATCACTAGTAAATAAAAGATAAAATGTGTACCATTAATATTCTTTATATTAACAAATTATTTTTTGTTGTAGATTGATTGATGATTTTTTGTTACCACCATCAAATATTTTACCTCGCTCATACCGAGATTTATTTGGCATTATGAAAGATATTGGAATGGAGTATCAAGCAATAGATGCATGTCCCAATGATCATATTATATATCATAAACAACATGAATTTGAAAAAGAATTCCCAGAATATCATATCAATAGATATCGAATAGATCAACTAACAAAAAAGGTGTCTCGCAAGGTTCTTCATTATATTCTCATTATTCCATGTATGAAACAATTATTTAGGTGTGAAAGCTTAGCGCAATATATGGATTACCATGCATTGAATAGAAGTGGAGATGACATTATTTGAATGCCTACAGATGGTTCTACATTTAGGGACATGGAAGAAAAATGGCCACACTTTAAAGAAGAACCTCATAATCTCAGGCTTTCATTGGTAGTGGATGGTGTCGATCCATTTGGAGAGCTGAGATCTATTTACTCGGTGTGGCCTATTTTGTTATCAACAATAACATTCCTCCATGGATGTCAATAAAGAGGGAGCACATAATGTTTGAAATAATTGTTCCAGGTATTTGTTTACATCAATTTTCTTTAATGTAGTAGCATTTAATTTGTCTAATTTGTTGCATAATGACTTATATTTTTTTCATTTAATAGTCATGTACATTAATTTATATATATTGCAGTAAAATGGTTATAATAATTATGTAATATTTATGTTCATTCAACTAGGTAAGTACCAAGTTAAAGATATGAATGTATATATCAAGCCTCTTATCGACGAGTTACTAAAGTTATGGAATGGCATCACTATGTATGATGTATCTAGACCAATAGGACAAAGACAATTTCAATTCCATGCAATGCTTGTATGGACAATTCATGATGCCCCAGGGCTAACACATTTTTCTGGTATGTTATAACGTTCGATTGCATGACTTTAACGATATTTAATTTTATGAATTAGATATCATGCATGTTTTTTAAATAATCTATTCATTATATATAATTATAAAAATTGACATATTTAATCCAATTATATATGATTTGCAGGTCTTCAAACAAAGGAAAAATTTTCATGTCCAATTTGTGGTCCAAAGATAAAATCTCATCGTTCAACAAGTTTAGGAAATCAGGTGTTTGATAAGTATAGGAACTTCCTCCACAGAAATCATAAGTATCGAACTACTGAAAAACATATTTTCAATGGAAAAGAAGAGACTACATCAAAACCACGAAGAATGACACCTTGCCTATGGAAGTTGGAATATAATAGAATTAATCATCAAGGTTATACATCAGATCAAATTGTTTATCTATCATATATGATATGTTTTGAATTTATATTTTTATATTGTCTTGTGTTTACTCATGCTGTAATTGACAATGATTGTCGTTGTTAATTTGTTTAACTTATATGCTTCATGAAGGTCATCAAGGCATTAATGGTCGGCTTCCATAGGGATTGAAAAGTTATCCCAGACAACTTAGTAGGTTTCCCTACTATGAGCAGCTACAAATGTGCATTTGTTTGATACAATGCATATCGGAAATAATATGACATAAACGTAATGGAAAATATTGGATGGAAGGCATGACAAAGAAAAATTGTCAAAATTTGTAGTGACATTCAGGAAGCCAATCATGCAATGAAAAATGTCATTCAATTAAATAGCGATGGAGACCAAATTAATATAAGTGCCCTTCCTTGGTTATTAACAAAGCAACAAAGAAATGCTATAAAAGAATTCATATGAAAAATTCGATTTCCCACAAGATTTGCTACGAACATAAACAATATCATAATAAAGAAAGGTGAATTTGGGCCAGGGATGAAAAAGCATGATTGGAATACCTTCATTAAGGTAATTATTCTGGTATATTATATATATATTTGTATACTGCATGTAATTTTTAGTGTGTTATGTTTACTACTTTTGGAAAAATAATGAAAAGATCATTTTATAATTGTTGCAGTATGTTCTACCTCTATCTCTCCCAGACAACTTCGACAACAATGTCAAGCAAGTTATATATGATCTTGAAAAATACATGAGGTAAGTAGCGATATTTTTTCAACTCGTTGTATATTTTTGTTAAATCTCGTTAATATCTTTGTGCCTTGAATCACTTGTAGATGAATGTCATCTAAAGCAATCCATAAAGAAGATATAAATTATTGGAAGAGAAAAATTCCTCGTCTAATGTGTGAAATGAAAAAGTGTCTACCTTCGACATTTTTCAATGCACAAGAACACTACCTCATACACCAAGTTGAGGAGATTGAATTGTGTGGACCTGTACACACAAGGTCAATGTGGATGGTTGAGAGACACTTGAAATTTTTGAAAGCTTTGGCTAGACAAAGAGCACATCCTGAGGGTTCTATGGTGGAGGGATATATGGTATACCAGACCATAGTGTACATTACTGAATATCTTCCTAAGTTTTCAACAAAGATCCATGTAGATCGCATTTGGGATCCCAACTCCATTAACAAATTCAAAAGGGAGTACTTGATGGGGAAAGGTAGATTGAGGAAATTGACAGGTAATTATAAGATGGTCATGGAGATTAATTAGAATACATTTTACATTAGGTTTTTATGTATATTTTACTTATTTAATTATTAATCTTCAATATAGATCAATTATAAATTAAGGTTGTATACCGTGGTAATTAACTAATTATACGTCATTTGTGAATTTCAAAAAAAATTGATATAGTTGGTCGAGAGTGGGATGCACTACATTTGTACGTTGGAAACAATCTTGATTGGATGACGGTATGGATTGAACTATGTATAAATATATTAATCACCCATATTATTTAATTATTTTCAATTATATTGATGTATATATGTTGAGATTTTTTCTTTGCATACATTCGGTCAAGAATAAATATGTTTATCAATTGACGATATTGCAATAATTTTTACATGTTTGACATATTGCAGGTGAAACACCACAAGGCTATGTGGTGGGATGGTCATAAATTTTGAATCAAAAAGTTGGATGACACAAAGAAAATTTGTGATTCTAGAATAACTGCAGTCTTTCAGGTGACTAATGTTTCATCTAGAAGCGACATACATCCAGAAGTCTCAAAAAATCAATTCTATGGGATTTTGGATGATATACTTGAGTGTGACTTTAATTCCTTCAAATTATTTTTATTTTTCATCCTATGGTACAGGCTACGATTGAATGAAAATGATCCTGAGAGAACTATTATTGAACATGATAATGGATTTGCCATGGTTAATACAAGATATTTTGAGCGAGCTGGAAACAAGCCCTATGTTCTTCCAAGCCAATGTGAGCAAGTATTTTACTCAAAGGTTCTAGGTAAACTAGGTTGGTCATATGTTGTTAGACATCATCCAAGAGGAAAGTCAGTAAAGTATAATGTGGTGGAAGAAGAAGATACCAAAGAAATAGAAGATGTTGTAGATGATGATCAAGATCAACAGTTAGTTGATGATGTGCCTGAAGAAGATGTCGAAGAGGAGGAACTAGATCATGATTATGTAGGAGTTAATTTTCATGAAGATGATATCTGTGTGGATGATGACATTATCGAAACTGATATCAATGATGATGTTGATGATATGACCAATCCTTACAATGTTGAATCTGGATCGGATGATACAGACAAAGAGTTGGATGAAGAAGAAGATGAAAGACATTGAAATGTATGAGTTATGCAATTGTATTATCTATTTGATATTAATTTCTTCATAGAATTATATTTTACTTATGTGGTTACATAATTAATTCATGATGTTTTTAATTTTTATTCCATTACATAATTAATTCATGATGTACTTTTTAATGTTTAATTTTAATTCATGATGTTACAACTATTGTAGCTCTCCTAGAAATTTCCATATGATCATAATGAATAGTGTTTTGGGAAATTTCATGAAAGATGACACATTGATCATAGTAGTGAAATAATTTAAAATTCGGTTAGATTTTTTAGACCAATCATCCTTCGCAATGTCATTTTTAGGATCATCTCCAATTTGATTACTAGGACACATAAGGTAGGATTTGATTGACTTATCTTGGACGAACATTGTGGCTTTGTGTAATGTGAGAAAATTTTGGATGGGGTAGTGGTACAGGAGCACCTAAACCTCATAAAGTGATCATTGTAAAGGTTGTTGATGGTTGAGGATTTAAAATACAAGCTCTTGACATTCTAAAATCTGTGTTTTTCTTCAAAATTTCTGTATTTTTCCTGTTTTGCAGCATTGTACGATCACATACAGCCATATTTTGATGTGAAATGAATTCCATGTCATGAAGATATGTGTTATATTTGATTTGAATCTGATTTGAGGGCTTAAGGCATTGATTTGATTTAGAAAGCTTCATTTCTTTCCATACAGCTTGGTTACCCTATTTTTGAGGGTTTTGTAGTCCAAACATGATATAAAGGGGCTCTTACACTTTTTGTGATTACTGTAGCTTGTGTAAGAGGCCCCATGGATATTATTTTAATTGTAGGATGCATGGATAGGGAGTAGGATGAGAAATAAAGAAGGTATAGTTGTTGTCCTCAAGAGTTTTGTGAAGAAAAGCATGTGAAATGAGAGGTGCAAGCCTAGGTTTCAACAAAATATGTATGGGTGATCTGATTTTATGAATTTTTACCCATGTATAGACCTAATGGGTTGTGTGTGAGTTTTTCTTGAGGTCTGGGAGGTTGTGTAAGTATGAGATTCAATAAACCCTCATGATTTTGGTCTAAATCAAGAGTTTTTGGGTTTGGCAAGAATTTGGTCGTACAAGTGGAATATTTTTGTGGATTTGGAGGTTTGGAGGTTGTTAGCTCTTAAAAACATAGGTAAGAATACCTTAAGAGGTTTCCAATCTCTTGATACATTTTAGGGTAACAAAAAAGGCCAAATGATTTCAACCTTCTTCTCTTCAAGTGCTGCCAAACCTAGGTGGGTCTACCTTTGTGAACTGAGCAGACTTAAGTGATGTGATTTTGTTTACAAAAATCTATTCACAATGGAAATATTCCATTGAACAAATATAATCCTAACAATGTGTATGTGTAATATTAAAATATGTTCAGTTAACAGATGTAAAAAATAAAATGGACAAACAACTTTGCCAATTTAACTATATGTACATATAACTTTAAGTTATTTTTATTTTAACTAAAAGTATTGAAGTTACAACATACAAATTAAAGGATATTTATGATTGTAAAATTTATGATTAATTATATCTCTCAGAATCCTTTTTGTCCCAATTTGAAAATAATTCTATATTATAGAATACATTTATTTTTATTTTAAGATGAAAATAGCAAGGAAAAATCAAACAAATATCTTTATGAAAGAAGTATATTGGCATGAAATTAAATATGATTTGTATTCCAATGTAAAAAATACAAAGAATGGAAATAATTCTTTCAACACATAAACTATTATGTAGTAGTCAATTAAAATGATCTAAATAGTCTAATAATTTGACCATTAGCATATAGCAATTTCTAGAGTTGTAGATCTCTTCCATTTCAAAAACACAAAACAATATTAGGTGGATAATCAAACATATTTCATTTATACAATGACTTATTTATCCTAGAGGAACTAGTATATAGTATAGAAATAAAACCAACAAACCCACAACTACCCCTATTTTGAAGGAGTTTAGTTTTCTCCCCTTCTTGATCTCCCTAATATTCTCATATTACTGTAATTGATTGAAAGGAATTTAATTCTCTTTTAAAGAACCCAATTAATCATATCTCACATATACAACAAATGTGCACCAATAAATTGAATATATACTTGATATTTGAACTTAAATAATCAAGAAACATTAGGTTGGAGACAATCAAACAATTACATAAATTCAATAAACAACTGATACCAGAATGGAACCGCCAAATCAAAAATCTTTCATTATCTCCTTCAAAATCTTATACATGCAACATGGTCCTTTTGGATAAAAAAATTCTGAAATATTATGTTTCTTGCTATCTATCTTCTATTCTACTACTACCCTCTTATTCATTTCTACCAAAAATGGATATTTACAAATCAACCGTATGAAAGGACACGTCCTTTTAGAAATGTCTTGTGCTTAAAACAACAATAAAATTAAAAAGTAATTAGGCTTTGTTAAGCCATAAGTGAACTTTTGATAAGTGATCCAAGTAGTCTCGACGCCCATGCGTGTCTACATCTCCCAATGCATTTTGGATCATATCTCCATTTTCACCATCTTCTCATTTCATTCGCATGCTTCATCTAATGTTATATATTTCTCAGTAGTCGTCTTCAAAATCTCCTGCAGTACTAACTCACTTTCATCTTTCCACCTAGTCATTTATTTTAATCTCCCTCTATCATCAAAGAATGTAGTCAATCCCTTTTTGGTGGCATCGATTAATCCCTGCTCATCCCCACCCAATTATTCAAAGAAGTTTTTATGCTTATTCATAAGATGATTTGCAGCCTCAATTGCAGCTTTATCAGGAGCATCCCTCTAGTGCATTTCCTAGAGCTTCTCTAGGATCTTACCATCCATTCTTTTGTGTTCTCGTAATGCATCAAAGTTTTGTGAGTGTATTCCCCAAAGCTTATTCAACCAGGTTGTTAGACTAGCTTGTCTCTTCTTAATCACTGCAACAAGTGTGTCATACTTTCTTTGAAAATATGCACTCGACCCTTCCCAATGATCTTTTGTTTGTGAAATTTCACCATGAGTGAGCAGCTTGGTTGACCCCATTGTAACTCCTAATAAATCTTTCAGGCACTCATTTTCTCTCAACATTCCATGGTTAGTTTTGTACATTTCCTTTTCCTTGATCAACGCCTGCATTTGAGCTTTGTTTAGTTTTTCTACATTGATCCCAATCTCTATTGTCACCATAGGATCAGCCTCCCCAACTTTTAGGGTCATAACATGCCCGAATTCCTTCTCGGTATCAATGACAATTGATTTCTTGTGAGGTGGATACAAGGCCCAAATCATAATGACTCTTCATCTGGATTGTTCTTTGATCCTGCATAGACCTTTGTCACCTTTTTTGGGTTGAGCTTGTGTGTAGCATTACTGTTTTTCAGGAAACTGTCAAAGAATAGTGCATAATTGAGATCTAATCCTAGAAAAATCATGACACCAGCACTTTCTAGCATTTCCCTTCCCTTTTCATTACCTAGTGTGACATTGTCAACTAGTTCTCTTATCTCTTTTCCCTTTTGTCTACATAGGAATGTCTTAAATTTTGGAGATTTTATAAATTCATCATCTGCTACAAAGGACTATATTATACATGCCTTGCATCTGTATCTACACTTTCTTCAATATTCAAATCCCTGGCAGGACAGGCGTAATCTTGAGTTCTCAACCTTGACATCTTATTAGGTAGATGTTGCGGTACATTAGCCTTAGATGTCTCTTCTCTAGAAGACAACAAATCTATATCTTACAACTCTTGATTATGTTGTTCAACCACCATTTATGCTTCCTCTGCCTCCAAGTTCCTAATCATATCATCAAATTGGTAGGGTACATGGTGATACCCTCCAAAGTTTATCCTTTGTTTAGAAGAATTGATATACCCTTCAGGATCAAAATTCTTTCTCAGTGGTCCTCTTTTCATGTTATATTGTAGTAACCTATCCAGAATCAGATTATACCCTTCCTTTGCTAATACACTAAAATCACCGAAGCATAGTGTACTAGGCATAAAAGCCTGTTTTCCAAAAGAACTTAAATTCATAACACTAGAAAAATCCATTTGCCTAACAATTTCCAAGTATGCAATCCTGTCGGGAACCGTTTTAGGAAAAATGAATGGGCCATCTTCAAATGCATAAACCCTAATCATGGTAGCATTCTCCAAACAATACCAATCCCCCCAATTGTGGCTAATTGGTCCATTGAAATCTTTGGGCCTGAGAAACCTCTTTAACTCATCAGACAAAGAATAAGCACATGGATGATTATAAAACTTGTAAAATGGTTTCACAAAATTTTCTTCAAAGCATACAAAACTAGAGTTAGCAAACCTGTTGTCCCAAACAACAGTCCATGATTGAATAGGTAATGACATTCCTTCCTTATAAAATTGTGAAATTCTCATCTCCTGAGGCCACAACCCTAGTTCATGTCCAAAGTACAACACTATGTGCATCAACAGTGAGTAATTCCATAGGTGTAAGATAGAGGCTCCACCTTTTATTGCCATCAATGTAGAATCAAGCCCTTTAAAAATATATGAGGCATAATCAAAAGGTCTAGAGTTGTGATATTGAATATCTATTGAAATTACCATGGGCACAATTGTCATATACTCAGGGACTTCCATTCCCAATACTTGACCCACCAATAAATAAGTGTATTTCATATAGGGCTCAAAAATATCTACATGGAATGGGGGTCCTTCACTACCTTCTAGCGGAATTGGTTTACCACTATGTCTAATCCTGTGCAAGGGCAATCTCCAACCCTTGTAAATGGTGTCCATCCTTCCGAATTCTTTTTCCATCTCTTCACATATAATATCTTTGTTGCATACCCCTTCCAATTTGAAGACTTTGCCTATTGCATCCTCTGATATGTGTATCAATGGTTTCCAAGACGGGTCGCAGATAGCTTTAAGTCTCGAATTATAATGAGTGGCCAACAATTTCACTAGTTTAGCATCGACAAAAACATTAGGGCAAACTAACTTTCCCAGATTAAGCTTCCACAAGTTGCATACTACTTCAAATCAATTCCTCCAATAGTAATGAAAGCTAAATAGTTCATAACCTCTTATTGGAGTCCAAATATCTCCTATGAGCTTACATTTATCATCTAGTTTATCCACTTCTGCCCTAAGTTGTGCAAAGCGTCTAGCTTTGGGTCCAGAGCCAGGTAGTTGGTCGATAAGATCTTGATTCAGCTTACGCTCAATACCCTCTGGCTAAATTTCAGTTTTCTGCTTTTTCCCTTTCAACTGAATACTTTCCCCATGCTTTCTACCCTTTGATTTTCCTGAACTAGTGGCTTCCATTCTTCAAAATTGCAAATTTAAGGTATGAAGAACTTACTATTTTTTGCTCGATATTTTGAACTGAGAGAATACCCTGGTCCTTCGCTCACTCCTATGTTTCTTCTGCTGTCAATTCTGCAATGATGTTTTCAATTGAATTCGTCTTGATTCCTGAAATTACTTATGCTTCGTGGCACCATTAATGTTTTAGCTAAAACACGAGTGTAGCTATTTTTTTTGAAACTCTCACTGTCACATCATATAATTTTTCGGCTAGACATTTTCAAATCTCGGGTGATCCTTTTGTTCAAGCCTTCACCAATGTTCATTAAACACCCACTAGGACATCTCATAGTTTCCCCGACAGCTTAAGTCTTCCCGACAGTTACCCTTTCGGTCTTAAGTATATCACTACAACTCCCAACGAAGCAACCTTTCGATGTGAATTTAGCAAATTGGGAAGACAATCCTCATCTTACTCTGGAGATGTGTATCTCGCTGAGATATTTCCTTCATAAATTTTGATCACTGAGACAATGATTTTCTTGCCGATGGAACTGCACTCATTGTGACCTTCTTATCTCTCCCCGCTGAAGTTTGTCTCAGTGATGAATTTCTTCATCGGCAAAACCATGAACCATGTCCTTCTGATAATCATTCTCTCCAGACATGTCACCAAGTCCAATCTTGTCGGTAGGACTCCTCGAATTATTCCTGGTAACATTGTCCCATTGACAAAATCCTCCTTTGTTTTATCGACAAGACTTGATGAATGTCTTGGGTTGACTTCAGGAACCTTACTTTGATAACTCTAGTCTGGCCGATATATTTCCTTGTGCTCCAAGCGGTAAGACATATGTAAGCTCGATATGAATTCATACCGTCACACTGATGCTCATTATCTTGCCAATAGAGACTGTGAACTATATTTTCCTGATATATATCCTCAAATGAGATTTCATTTGTATGACATTCCTGACCTCTTGCCAATATCGGTATGTAAGCTATCATTTTTCGTCAGCCTAAGTAGTGTCCCCTTGTCCATTTAATATATTTTTTTAATTTTTGTAGGGAACAATTTTAAATTACCATCGATCAACCGTCGATTGATCTCAACCGTTCCCCACAATCCCGTGATGACCCTACCATAGAGTCTCAACTGATTGCGATATCACAAGCGAGCGCCATGTGTCTCAACTGGCGATGTCGAAAATATAATCAAATTGCTTTAATATATCTGTCGGGTTTTAATGTGTTATACGGCAGGTTACTAAAGTGGCTACGAGATGCACATGCTCAAAATGAACGAAGATGTTATAATCTTGAAGAAAAAAATGCTCGACAGTTATGTTCAACACTGGTGACTATCTTGAGCAAACACGATTGTTGATGGTGGAGATCAACAGTTGCCTTCCATTGTGTGATCAAAATATGCAAGGTGTTTATTGATCGCGATATCACGGGCGCATGCCAGGTGTATTTCTTTGGCGATGCATAATGTGGCAGGCCCTTGGTGTTGAGATGGAGATTATGTCAGCCTTTTTGAAGGCAGACATTTGATGATCTAACAAAAGTGAATGATCGATGGTTGGAATTTGATTCACATCAAATACGATTGGAGTCGTTGGCATGGCATGCAAGTAAGCTTTAATGGCGGACGAGACATCTACTGGCTTGATTTGATCTACATAAAGTGATTTTATTTCACTCTATTTTCTCACAAAGTATTCAAGAACCTTTGTGAAAGAATTTTCAGAGCCAAGGATGAAGTTACGAGCTATCACAACAAGGGTTTGATCTTCTACAAAGCATAAACATTGTAAGTTGTTTTCTATGCTTCTTGGTAAATTTAATTGAGATTTTGAGAAGAATTGTGGTGTGCTTGTTGGAAAGCTTGTTGATAGTTGTTTTAGGGCTATTGGTTAGTTGAATTGTAATAAATTGCAAGGTTTCACTGTAATTTCATTTTCTGTATAGCCCTAGTCTGTTCGAAAGATTTGAAATTTTAAGGAAGCCCTAGTTTACTTGAGATGGCACTGCCAAAGCAGCATTCTGGCCATGTTGATTATTTTAAGAGGAATTTGTATGATTATTTCCTGGATCAACTCCCATTGTCAACAAATTATAGGAAGAGGGGTTTGGTTTTGATGCATGGAAGAACCCTAGGTGAAGGATTAGTATGCAAGAATCCCAACATTACAGATGCTCGGGTTCCCATGACTAGTCTGGAGATGTTTATATTGTGGTAAGGACAATGAAATTTGGCTCACCCTTTCTCAAATGGTTGGAGATATGACATGGAGAAGCTGGTGGTGCCAAATGTGTTCCCCAATGTGGATTTTCTCAAGGTGGTGGCAGCACGTTATAACCCTATTACAAGAGTGATTAGAGATAATGATGGAGGGATTTTATTAAGTATAAACAAGGAAGAAATTCAACAAGTTTTTGACCTGAGTGAACCTAGTTCATTCTTGATTCAGATAAATCTTGAGGAGATGAAGCAAGAGTATGCAAAGTTAAAGTCACTTTTCAGGTTGAAGTTGCTTCCTCCTCATCTAGCAAGCGTAGGTAGTTCAAGGATTTATATCAATCCAAGTGACCAAGAGCCTTTCAGCTAAGTTGTTTTTCAAACCATTTCTTGGCTACCTTTTATTCATTGTGCCAAATTTTGGGTTTTCACCCTAACACAGTAATGCCAATTTCCTATATGTTTATGAGGGTACAAATACAACACCCTAATTTCTCTGTGGTTTCTGATTTTGCATTTTTTCTAGCAAAGAAGATACATTAAGGGTTGTTAAAGTTGCATGTAGGGGATGCAGGAACTCCATTATTTTGGTAATCCTTGCTGATGTACATGTTCTTGTACAAGAATGTTGACTTCTTCTCAAAGAAGATGGAGTTGAGGTAGGAGGTAAATGGAGAAAGATTATTGGTGCAGGCTTGGACTGTAGATTTATCATACAATAGGGAGAGTGTTAGTTTTGTGCAATTTGACAATTTCTTTTCTCCCACACTCAGGGCTCGGTTGACAGTAAATCTACCTATGATCCTCAAGGATTTACATGAATTTCTCAGACCAAAGGGTAGGAAGCTAGATTTAAAATTTTGTCACAACTGGGGTGACATTATCTTGTACCCAGTCAGCATTGTTTTAAGGGTGTATGGATTCCAAGGAACTCCACATATCCTCCCATTCAATGTGCCAACAAGAGTGGGGTTTGCTGAGGTTATGTGGCAAATAGGTTGTATTCACGAAGACAACCTAACAGGGAAGGGAAAAGGGACTCTTTTCCCTAATTATACCATTGTGTCTAATTTTGTGTTCTCAAAGGGAGGATGGGTCCACTTTGGGAGGTTTTTTTATGATTTTCATTTAAGGTGTGGTCTCAGGCGATAGAATGACCCTGAGGGCTTCTTTTCCCTTTTTAGACAACAAATAAAAGGTGACAAGTTTGCACATGAGTTCAATTTTCCTAAGGATCTGATCAGAAATGAATTTGAATTGAACAAGGAAAAATGGATAGCATATGAGAATTTATTGGCCATTGTGCATAAAATGGATCCCAAATATGATCCATTAATGGAATTCACCCCATTCCACAAGAAAATTGATTTCTTGATGGAAAAATTCAAGGAGATCATGGGTGTTTTGATGACAAAGAAGGTCAACTTGGAGTTGGACTTCGGCATACAAAAGCCAAATGTGAGGCCTGCTGAAACAAGGCCAACATATCAACCCACGGTGAATTGGCCTCTTTATAAGAGAAAAATGAGTGGCAGTAGTGATGAGGAGGAGGAAGATAAGAAAGGAAAACAAATCATGAAGGCATCAACACAACCAGGTCTGAAGATCAGAGCACCTAGAGGAATAAAGAGCAGTGATTTGGACTCATCACCACAAGATAATCTTGCACTACCACCATCAGAGCCAAGCCCTAAGAGGCAAAGAGTTGAAGAGGCACAAGAGACTGTGATGGATGAAATCATTGTCATAGATCAGGACATGCAGGTTGGTATTCCTTCCCCTCCTAGGTCAACTCAATTGGTTTTGTCTGATATGGATGTGAAGGGACAATGTGTGCAAGATTCCAGGATGGACACATGCAAGGCATTTTTAGATGATGATGTATTTTTTAAAAATCTAGTTTTCTTACAACTAGTATGGAGAATGAGACTAGAAGAATATTAGGATAAATACAAAATGAGAAGAGATTTGAAACCTAATAGGTCTAACCAGGATAATGATGATGAAGTAAAGGATGAATTGATGGAAGAATTCAAGAGCATCACTCCTGAGGAGGGTAGGAAATTAGTAACTCAGGATGGTGTGCAAATTTTTCCTAAATGGGATATAGCAGATGTAGTAGCTTTTAAAGCTATTTTAAAATCCAAGCATCCCATGCAAAATTCTGAGGAAGAGGTCAAGGCAACACTTCAATATTCTACCTTTAGTGAGGAGTATGAGACCCTAGCAATTTGGGAATTGGCACCTCAAGGCAGAAAGCCTAATGTTACTGACATTAGCCCAAACCTAAGGGGAGGGTTAATAATAAAGAGAACCTTTGAAACTTCAACTACAGAGGCTACAAACCTAACTATGAATGTGGCCAAATTGGCCCTGCAGACTGCTGAGAGGGAAGACGCTGAAAAGCAAAGCTTAATGGAGAAATACAATATTATAATTTGAGAATATAGCAGGGTGCAACAAAGGAATGTTAGCTGCAAATTGAGGTGGATAGGTTAAAGTATAGGAAAGTTGGGGAGTCCTCAAGTGCTCTTGGTATCATGAAACTTCCTTCCACATCAGGATTAGTACCTCCTACTTCTCCAATTATTTCTACTTTGGGGTCCCCCATCCAAACTCCTTCTCTCAGTGCTACATTAGATCCAGTTGAAGAAGAGATTGAATAATTTGTGGATCCTACTAAGAAGCAGTTGTTAAATAAGATTACAGAGTTACAAGCAGCTTTAAAGGCAAGTGAGGAGGGAGCACTTGTAAAGCAAAGTAAAGTTGTTGACACAATTTTGAGGCACTTAAATGAAAACGTTGATGGCAGATTACCATCAGCATATTCTTTGTATTCTTTTTTTTGGATGTAGTAAAGAACATTACTAGGGATCAGGAAGTAGTTTTCTCCTTAGTTGAGAAGTGGATCCTTAGGGCCAATGATTTAGATATCATGTATAAAGCCTCTAGATTTGATATAGATAATAAGCCCCAATCATTAAGGCCTACTCAAATTTTTGTAAAGTCACTGTAGGGTTTTCAAGCCTTACCAGATGATTTGTGTAGGAAAATCAGAGAATTGGTAAAGATTTTTGATGATTGGAATGATACATCTTTACCTGATATAATTGATGCACAGGGAAATGTTAAATCACTACAGCAGTGGCAGGATAGAGCAGATGGGGTCATCAATGCACAAATCAAATTGATTTGTGATGCCTCAGACTATGACATGTTGGTGAGTTCTATGGACAAGATCATTAGCACTAGCACATTTTTGGAGTCTTTTGAGAGAGAGGAAAATCAGGTAGTGGTGAAATACATATCTTATAGTGCTAAGGTGAATGAGGTGGTTAATTTTGATTGGCCGATAGATGAAGAATATCAAAGATGGGTGGATAAATACTTAACCGAGGAAGAGTAAGATAGAGTTGACTACTGGCGGATAACAACTTAGCCATTGCAGTTATAACATATTTCAATTATATTTTGATGGAAATTTTGGCACAGGTTTCTTGAATTTTGGTCGATGCATCAACCATTTTCAATGGATGGGATAAACAAGAAGATTCTCCAGGGACTTAGTAGTTGTAACAGATTTTTGAAATGTCACAAGGCGGTCCAAGTGACCGGTGACATGTGTATTTCTGGCCCGATGCTTGTTTTCTCCTTCATTCTCTATAAGAAGTATTTCAAGGCCAGATATATGGGTTAGCAAGTTAGATAATTTTGGGTCAAGTCTAAGTAAATTTGCAGAGAAATTTGTAAAAATCCTGTTGGTTCAGTGAAAATGCAAGTTAGGTTTTGTGTCATTCTGTAGTAGGTTTTGAATTCATGGGAGTTTGATGTTTCATGACAGTACTAGCATTTGAATGGGAATGATTCATTTTGAACTCATGTCTCTCCATTGTATAAGCATATTAGAATCTTGAATAAAATAATCAAGGGTTGTTTCGTTCATCTCACTTTTGTAAACACATTAAGGGATCATCCTCCTGAGTCTTGTAGAGCCCAAAGTGTAGGAGGCATTGTTAAAGTCCTCGTCAATTGGTCCAGGTCCTTCGAGTTGGCCCTAATTGGAATTGTCAATTCCATAGGTAGATTAGAAGATAAACCTGGTTATAGTAAAAACAACCAACACTATCCCTTGGTCCTCTCTTTTTCCCGCTCTTGTATGTTCCCTTCTCTTCTTTTTTTCTTGTTAATTTTGATTTGCTCCTACTTATTGCTTTGGCTTAATTCATTTTTGCTTCTAGTTTGTTATTTCGTCATGTTTTGTCGAGTTTTTCTTTTGTGTGTCTCTTCTCTTTGGGTCTGTTATTTTCTATTTATTGTTCCTTCTTTCCTTCTTTTTCTAATTCGTGTTTCTCATTATTTTATGACTATTCCTTACATTTTACAAATTATAGGTTTTTTCTAATTACACCGAAGGCATATCCTATTTGAGATGAATGAGTTAAAATGGACCATCAACGGTTCATATCGACTACATATAGTGCAATATGAGTGTAGTGATTTCATCCGTTTATCGCCACATTTTTTCCCCTCCATTTTTTTGTTTGTTTTACTTCTTAATATTTTACTTGTGAACTCTGCCCTTTTTTCTCATCTGGTGACACCACAATATTTACTGAATGAAGGTTTCAACAAATGAAAACAAATATCTACTTCTATAGATTTAATTTTAAAATTTGTCCGTATTTTTCAAGACACACTGAATTGGTTAATTTGAATGTATGAAATAATTGATATAGTTTAGTTTAATATATATATTTTAACTTTTTTAAAAATATGTTCATAATTTAAATATCTAATTTTGTTAATTAAATAGGTGTTAAAAGGTGAAAAGTTAAATTATAAAAAATGACTATTTTTTTGTTAATTAGAAAGAGATTAAAAGTGAAAATTTAAATTATTTTTAATATTTATATATCGAATGGTTTTACTTGTTATATATATATATATATATATTAGTTATATATTTTTTAATTTAAAAAAATATATATTTATAAAAAAAATATAAAAAATCTCTTTTTTTGTTAATTAGAAAGATGTTAAAAGTGAAAATTTAAATTATTTTGAATATTTGCATTTTATAAATTCATATATTTAATGGTTTTTACTTATTTTATAATTTGAAAAATTATAAAAAAGTAAATTAGAAAAATAATTAAAATTGTTTTTAAATTTTTTAGAATTTTTTAATTTTATTTTTTTAATCCATAAGAGACAAGTGCCACGTAGTGGCTAGTACTTGCCTTTATAGTATTTTAATTATTCTATTTTAGATTCAATAAAAATAAATGTAAGTTTTGTTAATGGAATAAAAGATAGTTACATGCATTTATATTAATATTAATAATTATTAATCTTATTTTAATTATATTATGTAAAAATTAAGTATCTTATATAAAAACAATTATATATTAAAATTTTATCTATTATAAAGATATTATAAATATCAATCAAATTCAAATGATAGTATAATATAATTAAAAGAAAAAATTGATAATTATATAAATATAAAATTTATCTAATAATTATGTTACATAAAAATATGTATAATATGAAATAAATTTATTATATTATATTAAATAATATCTATTGACTAGATAAATATAAGAAAGAATTGTGGGAGGTAGGGAGGGCGCACTCCAAGGTGGTGGAGGATGTTGGCATGAATGGCCACGTTGGAGCTGTAAGGGGAAATAGTGATGGGTGGAAAGCCACAAGCGGTACAAGAGAGTTGGCTTGTCCTATCAATCAACCGAATGCACGGGGAAGACAACTCATCTATCTTCCCAAGGCGCGAGAAATATTAAAATCCATTCATTCTTTCACTTGCATTTAGACAGCTCACACATAGGAGAAGGATGTTGGTGAGGCTGGCGGCGGTGGGTAGAAGTACTCATTTAAGGCTTGCATAGAATGTCATGGGAATTTGTTCTAGTTCAGTGTTGTGGTTGAAGTTTGGATATCATTTTTTCAAGCACTTACTATTGGGAGCCAAATGGCTGGGTCCTTGAAATTTATGATAGAGGTTTCGGTTGCAGGTGTAGCTCGATTTGGGGCAGACACCCATTTCGCTCAAGTCTAACGATAGGCTGAGCATCTTTCGTTTCATAACGGATCAACGCCTTAAAGTAATTTTGCTCGACTATGAGCCTCTAGTGTTAGGCGCATTCAAAATGGTCTTGGGTTCTCGTTTTCTAGAGGAAACAGAGTATGGGCGTGATAATTTGCAGATATCTTCTCCTTTTTTGGCTTCCCTACTGGATAATTTGGTCCTGAAGATTGAAGCAAGGACTTTAATGAGGACATTTTTCATACCCAGACTACTGGGTGGTATGGATGAGCTCCTTCGGGTGGTGGTGGAAGGGAGAGGATGTCTGCTTGCATTGGAGGTGGCGAAGGTGAAGGATGAAGACACGGTGAAGATTTTTTTGTTTCTCTTGGACCTTAAGGGTCCTGGGTTGATGAAGCACCAAGCCATAGTAGTGGTTGCGGTCATCTTCTTGAAGAAATGGTTTGAGCTAATGGCGACTGATAGCGATGAATGGAGGGAGGATTTTGAAGACTTTGCATTTCTGAATAAGTTTTTGTGAAGGGCAGTGTATGGTATTAGTATTTTAGCAGCTAGTTTTTTCTCTGTTAATGCAAGCACGAATTGGTTAGATTGGTTTAAATGTAGACTGTTTAAAGTATTGAATGTCTAAAGCTATGGCCTGTATTTTGGAGGATACGTACAAACAATATATGGTTTTTTGGTTCTTAGTGGAATTGGTGAAATTAGCTTAATTGGTTGTACTTTGGATCTATAAGTATAAATATAATATAATCCTTATGTATCAAAAAAAAATTATAAGAAAGAATTAAATAATTATTATTTAAACATAAAATTTATATAATACTTAATATGTATATAATTTATGTTTATATATATATTATTAATGCATTACACATATTTTTTTAGAAAGTTAATCAAGGCAGAAAATTATATTTAAACAAATGCTTATATTATTATTTTACTTTCAGCTTCCTTCGCCCCTGGTTTTACTTGAAAACCTTGCTCTGCTTTGTATAGCATGTCGCATGAAAAGAGAGATGCAATGGATTGTTAACAATAACAGATGGTTAAATGTATCGTAATTTTTTTTACAGGCAAGAAAATTGTTGGGATTTCACTGCAAGAGGATTGTGAAATTTGGAAGGAAGGCATCCTTTTTGATTTCTTATTTTCATTAGAAGTCACTACTCATTGTTTTTAGGAGAAATTTGTGGATTTGGTGTCCCCATGTATATTTGATTTTGCTGCTTATTTTTAAACATTCATTTTAAATTATATTTTTTAAATTGTTTTTTCCTCTATTAAAATAAGAACATAATTCAACTGTATATTCTTATATTTAATTATCAATCCTTGCCATTAATTTTTATGAACTGTATATTTTTATATTTAATTACCATTTGTTGCTCTGTTAATTTTGACAAAGAATTATTGATAGGGAATTCAAATATATTATTATCGACTAAGAATTAACAAATGAAGACATTCAAATCTATTATAATTCTCTCAATCTGTACAGACAAGAAAGGATGCTAGCAGAATTTGCATTCAATTTTACACTAATTATCTATGTTGCACACTTATATATAAAGATATAAATAAAGATAAAAAATAGTTCAAACAATTATAAAGTTCAAACAATTATAAATAAAGTTAAAAAACAAATCTATGTTGCAATTAAATTCTTAAAAATGGGTAGATTCAGGGCAAGATCTATATTTCAAAGAACTGTAATAAAATGTATACTTTCAATAAGACTGAAAATTTAATTTTCTATATGAAAATATGTATCTTGTTGCTGCACTGTATCACTGTAGGAAAAATTTAGAGGGAAAATTCAGAGCGAGGAATTGGAGGTAAATAAAAAGGAGGGAAGGAAATTTGTAAAGCCACATGGGATTTTTCACAATAAGCAGTTGTTGCTTATTTTCAACCCCCCCTATTTTTTGATAGCTTATTTTTATTTCCTAAACAGTAGCTACTCCTTTAAAATAGGAAAAAGATTCCAAATTATCCTCTCGCAACAATCAAATTTATGCATGGGAACACTCCCGCTGCTTAAATTTAAGCAGAAAATAGAGTTAAACAGTCGCATGGGGACATGAGGTTAGTAGACAAGTCTTTCTTTTTCTTTTGTTTATGGTATTATTTTATTGTTTTCTCGATTTTTGTATTCCTTTCTCTTTTCCCTCTCCCTTTATTAAGACTTGTTCTACAATCTCATTTCATCTTTCCTCTTCGTGATGATGGATCACTGTGTGTGATCCGAAACATCGACAAAAAAACTTACACAGTTGAATCCAAAAGCTATATACTACAACATTATGGAGCATAGACTGTGGAAAACTCATACCAATTATAGAATAATTATTTTTTTAATTTTAATTTTAATTTGTATAATAAAATAAATCTAAAATCTAAATTAGAAGCTAGAGAGAGAGAGATTCAAAACTAAATTTTGATTAGATAGTTACATAGAAAGAGTGAGAGAGATGAAGATAAATAGGAGACAAAGATATATATAGAAGTAGAGATATCCAAAGATAAAAGAGGGAGAGGGGGAGATAAATAGGGATGTCAAAAGAGAGTAAGAGAGAGAGAGAGATGGAGGGGTAGAAAGATGGAGAGAGAGGTAGAGAGGGATATATATGGAGAGAGAGGTAGAGATAGACATATTTATAGAGAGAAAGAGATGAGAAGAGAAAGAGAAAGAGAGAGATATGTATATCTCGGTATTCCTCTCTATCTTTGTGTTTCTCATTATTTCTCAATTTATCTTCCTCTCTCTCCCCTATATCCCTCTATCTTTGTCTACGCTTCTCTCTCTATTTATGCATATATATCTCTGTCTTTATCTCTCTCTTTCACTCATATACACAAACACTCCCTATTCCCCTTCTCTATCTCTCTCCCTCTCCCTCTTTCTCTCACTCTTGACCCCTCTATCCATATCTCTATATTACTCCCTCTCTCCTCTCTATCTATTGAGCTATCTCTTCCTCTCTCCCCATATCTCTCTCTCCATATCCATATCTTTCTCTACCTCTACCTCTACCTCTATCTCCCTATCTTGCTTTATCCTTCCCTATCCCTCTCTATCTCTCTATATCACCCTCTATCTATATTTATCCCTCACCCTTTTCCTTTCTATATATTGAGCTATCTCTCTCCCTCTTCTTCTTCTCTCTCTCCCTCTCCCTCTCTACCTATCTCTCTCCCTCTCTTCCCCCTCTTCTCTATATCCCTCCTCTACCTATCTCTCTCCCTTTCTCTTCCTCCCTCTCTCTATCTCTCCCCATATCTCCCTCACTCACTCCCTCCCTACCCCCTATCTATCTATTTGTCTCCCTCTATCTCTAGACATGTCTCTCTCTCCTTCTCACTCTTCCTAGAACTCTATATTTATATCTCTTTTCCCCTTTATCTCTATCTCTCCATATTTCTTCTTTCATCTCTCTCTCTATCTCTATCACATTATCTCTCCATCTCTCTACCATATATATCTTCCTCACTCTACTTCTCTTTATATATCACTTCCCATCTCTATATGTATCTTTTTATATATCGCTCTCTCATTCTCGACTCTCTCTCTCTCTCTCTCTCTCCTCCATCTCCATCTCCATCTCCATCTCCATCATCTACATCTACATCTACATATCTATCTTCCTCTCTATCTCTATCTCATTACCCCTCTCTTGATCTCCCCCCTCTTTCTCTCCCTCTTTATATCCCTATCTCTCCCTCTTCCTCTCTTCCTATTGCAAAATTAATATGATTCGAGTAATGGAGCTTGATTATCTTCCTAATTCAAAGGTTTTGTAAGTGGATGCATAGTTGGTTTGAACTTATTATTTCTCCATTAAGACATTTTTTGCACACCATTTTTGAGGCATTTCGGCATACCCATTGCAAACCAATGTGCAATTGCTAGTTATTTGTTAAATTTAAATTTTTTGTTTGTTTTTAATCTCTTTTTAATTTTCTTCTTAATTTATTTTAAATTTATGCATTTTTTATATATTCTTATTTGTAATTTTATATTTTCATACAATTTATTTTTTGATTAATTATTTATAATTTATAATTTATATGTAAACATATAATTTATAATTTTATGTTTACTTATAAATTATAAATTATATACTTATAATCTCTTTATAATTTATTCTCTTTTCAATTTGTTATAATTTAAAAACATATTTATTATTTGGTTATTTTCTCTTTATATATTATATATTTTAATTTATTTTCTTCTAATTTATTTTGTTTATTGTTAAAATTATGTGTTCATTTTCTTGTTATTTATAATAATTTTTGTTTATTTTTAAATTTTATTCGTATTAATTTTATGTTTGTTTATGCCTAATTTATTGTTACGTTTTTTATAAAATATTTTTCTTTTAAACTTTGGATTTTTAATATTTTATTTTTTGGTTCATTTAATTTTTACTATAGAGGGGGTTTTAAAACAACTTATTCCCATCAATTTGTCTAATCTGGGTCCCTTTTGATTTAATGTTTTAATTCTTTCGCCTAACTTTATTTTTCCCTATTCTAAGTTGGCCCCATGCCCCCATGTTTAAAAACAACTTAAGCCATTGTTTGTCGTCGACCTAGGTGATGTCCCCTTATGCCTTTAATAAATGTTTTATATTGTGAAGGGAATAACTTTTAATGACCGTTGATCAACCATCGTTTGATTGTAGTCATTCCCCGCTATCCCGCGATGACCCCACCACAAAGACTTAACCGATTGTGATATCACAAGCGAGTGCCAAGTGTCTCATCTGACAGTGTCAAAGGGATGATGAAAGTGCTTTAATATATTTGTTGGGTTTTAATATGTTATAAAGCAAGTTACTAAAGTGGTTACAAGATGCACGTGCTTCAAATCAACAACGATGTTATAATCTAGATGGAAAAGGTGCTTGATGGTTAGTGACAAGGCTGAGTGAATAGGATTGTCGATTGTTGAAATCTACGGTTGCCCGCCATTGTGTGATCAGAAGTTGCGAGATCTTTATTGATCGCAATATCACGGGCGAGTGCCACATGGATTTCTTTGGTGATGCATAATATGGTGGGCCCTTGTTTCCATGATGGAGATCGTGTCAGCTTGTTTTGGCAACCGTTCGATGATCTAACAGAAGTGAAAGATTGACGACTGATATAATAGGATTGGCTTTCTTGATATTCACTACTCTAAATGGTGCCATAATTTTAAATTTAATTAACATAATCTAAAACCTAACGAAACTAGGTTGTAGCTCGTCAAATTGGAGAAGTGAAAGGTCAATACCAACGCTGAGGAAAATTTTGGAGGAGTGAAAACAAGGTCAATACCAGCATCGAGGAAGAGTTTGGAGTTAAAAAATGGTCAATACCAGCGTTGACGAAGAGTTTGGAGGAGTGAAAACAAGGTCAATACCAGCGCCAAGGAAGAGTATGGAGGAGTGAAAATAAGGTCAAAACAGTGTCGAGGAAGAGTATGGAGGAGTGAAAACAAGGTCAATACCAACATCGAGGAAGAGTTTGGAGTTAAAACAAGGTCAATACCAGCGCCGACAAAGAGTTTGGAGGAGTGAAAACAAGGTCAATACCAATGCCGAGGAAGAGTATGGAGGAGTGAAAACAAGGTCAATACTAGTGCTAAGGAAGAGTATGGAGGAGTGAAAACAAGGTCAATACCAGTACTGAGGATGAGGTCGAGGGCACTCAGGGAAAATCGACAACCAAGGGACAATGAATACTGTAAGTTTGGCACCCCCATTCTCTTTAACTTGCAATTTTCATGCCTATTTTCCAAAGATATTCTCATATATTGGCACCCCCATTCTCGTAAAATGGTATAAGATAAGATAGAAAAAATAAAATAGCTTAGTCTTTCACATTTTTATCGACTAGCCTCAGGTCTTGGAAAAACTCTCATAATCTACCCACATCTTGGTTGTTGGTGGGAACATGTTATTCTTTGTTGTACAACCTACCTCAAATCTTATGTCCACAAAGTACCTAAAAAAATAAAACAATAAGAAAAAATTCAAAGGTACAACTAAAAAAGGGTTATTTCCTTTTGGCCTCATCCACCTCTTATATTTCAACATAGCATGGAATTATGCTTACATAACATAAACTCAAAAAAATGGAAGTTTATAGGGGCAAAGGAACCCAATTATATGTTAGGCTAAGCTAGATCTAATGAATGGAAATAGAGGCATATAGTTCTTCTTTAATACGTCCACCACAAACATATGCAAGGAAAGGTCTCCTCCCTTCTTGGTAGTGATAACCTCCTCCACACACAACCCTTAAAAATTATGAATAGAGGAATATAATATTTGAAGAACTCAAAGTTGATTCTCTCCTACCTAATACAATTATTCATTTTATCCTTACAAACATTTATAGTGATTACTAGAGGCACATAGACCAATTCTTCATAATAGAAGAATTTGATCATACTTTTCCAATGATGTCATTATGAGAAAACCTTAGGTTAAATTAATAATTCCTAGATAAGCTCTTTAAATCATGTCCAACTGTATAAGAGAAGACCACTGCTATGTGTACTTGGATACCATGGAGAAAGGCTCTTTGGGCTCTTTCATCGATCAAGGTATTGTTAAATTTTAACACCTAAAAGTGAGAATGAAGAATCTTTCCTAGGATGGTGGCCAATTATGCTTCTCAACACCTAGATTAAAAAATCCTTGTCAATATCATTGTCATCACAATTAAAACTATTGCTTGAGATATAGTCATACAGGTAAACAAATTGGCTTTCTTGATAGTAGATACATTCTAGACAATTCAATCCTTGCATAGGAGATTGTTGAATGGGCCCAACAAACTACTCATGATGCCCTTACAATTAAGTTAAAATTTTGAAAAGGCATATGATTGCATCAAATGTCCTTTCATTTATAAAAGGCTCAAATGGATTTATTTTTAACCCTAAATTATTATCACACATTCAAAATTACAAAATACCAGTTGAATGAAGAACCTTCATTTGAAGATGATGTCGTCATGACCTTCAAATGAAGAACCTTCATTCAAAAATGATGCCATGTCAAGACTTTCAAATGAAGGTTTTTATTTTAAATATTTCATGTCCAAAATGCTTTATAAAAGGAACCTTTGCATGAAGGACCTTCAAATGAAGACCTTAATTCAAAGGTCCTTCATTAGAAGATCCTTCATATGAAGGTTCCTTTAATGCCATCCTATTATAGCTCTTAGAGTTGTTAGATATAGTTTTGTTTCGAAGTACAAATTTAACCATCAAATAGTGTCACCATGACTCTACCAAGATATCCATGAAATTGATAAACACTGACTTAACAACCACAAATTCACAAGAAAATTGCCCCTGTCAACCCTAGGGCATCAATTCAATGCCAATTTTCTTGCTTTAATAGACCCCTAAATGAAATTAGCCTCTATCATATCATGATGCACACCAATCCACTGAGTTACAGTTCCAAGACAATGGGTGGATTGGTGGATGTCATTTCTATTTAGCCCTCAAACCCTTACATAGGTACAATAGGGCAGTTCCTATATTTGATTGTTTTCTCCCACAAAATAGTGATTGAGCACTTCAAAACAAATGCAAATGAAAGGGAACACATATATTTATCTACACCAATGATCTCAAAGCATTTCAAGCTTGTACGAATCCATACAACACAAAAGAACTTCAGAAAAATAGTAAAAACACAGAAAATTGCTTCAAGAACGTGGTATTTGATATGAAATTTTGGTATCAAATCCTCCAAAAATTTCAATGGGATGAGAATATAATATGATAGAAGTGGGATAAGAAATGCATCATTTGAAGCATCAAACCAATATGCAAAGATGAAAGAAAGTGCTAACCCCTTAAACTAAAAAAGTTTCTTTTAACTTTAAGTTTGTTGGGTAGCCAATTCTTTTAAGTTATCAAATCCTAACATTATACATTATCAAAATGTTGTTGTTGCAAATTACTATGAGCACTAACTTTCACTATTTGAAGATGTTGAAACCTTTTCATAGAGAATTAGAATATTGATTTGACCACTCATCCTACCTTAAAACATACCAAAAGTCTCCTAGCAATTAGACATAGGAAGATTTAAGATGGCTTAAACAATTTTTATTGCCAAAGCATAAACTTATGATGACTTTACCAGGCCTAGTACACACTCCCTCCCCGTTAACCACTTAGACATATGGAAATTAAATGTAAATTTTCTGCTATTTTTAGTCATGTAGGTGTCCAATAAACCACTTGGTGGTGTTTCCCTTCAAGTTTATTTACTTGAATGAGGAGCATAAATCCTTTGATTACAATTAGAGAATACATTTGAGGCCTTGGTTGTGTAACTGGTGGACCATAGTCACATTTAACACTTGTTAAAAACTTTGGAAGTTAAAACATTAAGTAAATTTGATTTGTGATGGACACATTTGGACGGTAGTAACAATAACTTGCAATCTATCAAGACTTGATTACCTTATAACCTGTCAAATTCTAGCGATGAAATGATAGATTAATCATAATGTCACCTTGGGATCACATCACCATGAAAGAACTTCATCCAACATCCTTATGAGTGCAAGTACCACCAAATAGGTATTTGTCAGATTTGTCTTCCTCAAGTGAGGGAAATTTAGGAAGAGAAGAGGAAAGTGAGACATGTAGTAGGTCTAAAAGAGGGAGATCAACTAGAGGTCAAAAGATTAGAAGACAATTCCGTAAACACATGGAATTTTTTCTTGTTGAAGGGGGGTCATGTTCTTATGGTGATGAGAGCATAGGTGACATCGAGGTGACCTTGAGGTACAAACATCTATGAAAACAATGGGTACCCAAGGAACTTCCTCCAATAAACATTGATCTTTGTCTCAATGAGAGGATATATCACATAGCACCATCATCATTACATTGTTTGGGCCTATTTTGCATGGGTGGCATAAAATTTTGTTACGACAAAGTTACTGAGTTGATGGAGTATGTTGGACCCTGTTACAATTACAAAGATTGGATGCAGCTGGTTCGATATACATGAAGTATGCATAGGTATGCACTATCAACAAATTATATACAACTAAAAGATAAGGATCAAAATAAAGGAGTGGCTAGGTACATTAACAAAAGGCCAAAAGCATCAGGGAATATTGCAGGGTTTATAAATAGTACATGACTTGGGTCAACAAATAAGCAACCCAATTGCATATTTGAGGCATGAGAGGGAAACTGTGTATTCGTATGTGCGATAAAATTAATAACTGGATGGGAAGAGTTGCTAATCGATTACAATTTAAATCACTTAGATACAAACACAATTACTATGGGGGTGGTATGTACTATATACCATTTTACCCAACCTCCAATTAATGACTCCAATATACCATTTTATTATTATGTTTTTTTTCATAAGTCTATTGGTTTCATTTCAGTAATGTTTTTCATATTTAATTTTTGTCACAACGGGACATTGATCATATGAGGAAGGCTTCAACCCAGAGCATAGATCATGATCCATCTTCAGGTGCTTCTACCCGATAAGTTTACCTCATTGTAATTGTACAAATTAGATACGAGTAAAATGTTTTATTATTATGTTTTTTTCATGAGTTTATTGGGTTAATTTTGATAATATTTTTAATAGTCTTGTTGTAGTCGGTTGATCGGGGAAAGGCACCAGCAGTACATGAGAGCATCCATATGGAGGTGTAGTCACTATTATGCGATGATCGCATTTTCCACAAACCCTATGGATATGATGAGGAAGGCCCAAAAAAAATTCAATGAAGAAATCCTTCAGTTGGTATTCATAGTGCCTCAAACAAATGAGATAAGAGAAAGGGTTAAAATATTGTTTGAGAGAGCACAAAAATTGTAAGTAAGTTGTCATGAGATCTTTAATTATAACATAAGTTCATTCATGGTTTTATATTTTGTACTCTTTTATGTCATGAACTAAAATATGTGTTGATTTTACAATATTATTTGTGTCCTCATCATGTTGTTGGCCATGATCAGGGTACTGCAAGTGTTGCCTGGGAAGTAGGGGACGGTACAAGTGTTAATCCTGATCTTCCTGCACATACATCACATCATCCGACCCCATCATCTGTGCCTTTATTGTTGAATGAAATGTCGGCAACACATACCACGCAGGCATTCAGTAGCGCACCCTCTGGCAACAAACACATGCCACTACATGTACCTGGGGATGCAAAGGCCACTAGTACTAGTGATGTTTTAGCAGCATTTCTTGGATCTTCCTGTATTATTAGTACGAGAACATTGTCGATCACATTTGTGATGATCGGGGATTTCGTTCCCATAAAGATAGAGAAGGTCCCAGGTACTTTAAAAAAATTAATTATTATTATATATAATCCAATTGAAATTTACTTATTGATCACTCTTTATAGACTAATGATCCTATGATCATTTTGCAGGAAACGATGTTTTTTATAAACATCTAAGTGATGTTACATTGGAGCTCTTCAGGCCCACCATACGTACACGGTGGAATGCCCAAAATCAAGATTTAAAAGATGAGCTCATTAACCATTTTGTTGTGTTGTTCAGTGATAAAACATTCAACCGAACTAAGGTCCTTAAGAAAGCTGGTACCTATCTAAAGTATGTGAGGGACCAATATAGTTCACATTTAGAGAAGAACAAAAAGTACGAGTTTCCCCCCATGATTCCAGAGAGGGAGTGGAAGGACTTGGTGTCAAATGGAAAAGAGAAGGCTGAAAAGGAAAAAACAAAGACACCACCGGGCCAAGGAAGGTATGTGATACTATCAACAATGTAATTATATACTGATTACTCTGTCTTTTTACATAATATAACGTATTTCAAATTTTTCATAGGCTACTTGACACATCGAAGGCAACAAAGGCAAGACTAGAAAAACACGAGAAACACAAACTTGGCTCTGGTGGTTATATGAAATTAGTTGCACGATTTGTAAGTATCAATAAATGAAATATTACATCCAAATAATAAATTGCAAACAATTTTGGTTTTATCACACCATAGAAGCAAAATTCATGATCTTATGCAAAAATGCAGGGCTTTGATTTCAACAGAGCGGCCACATAAGAGGACCTGAAGATTCCCTTCCAGCAAGGCTATGGAGCCATGGCTGAATAGCTAAGATTCTTGACTAAGAAAACAAAATCTTCCACTACATCCAACACGCAGGTAAATAAACTCAATAAAGTTTATTTAAAATTGAGTACTTGTGCAATCTATTCAATATTAATTTCCACCATAATAATGTGCCTATTTGTTTTAAACAGATAAGCAATGATAATACTGCACATGACATTGGATTGCAACTTGGTGAGAGTGGAGCACAACCTGCAGATGAAGGCCATGGTGTGCATCCCGGTACTGGATGTATTCATGTGCTATACAAAATATAGTATGGATTAATATAATTAAACATATTTAATTGCATTTGGTGTATTAATCAATGTACCCTTCCATGCTTCAACTTTAGAGAATGTAGAGCGTGATCAACATGTTCAGCATGATCATACTAGACAAGATCAAGAACATGATGTGGCTCCATCAGGTAAAGAGGAACACTCTAATGTTCTTTTAAACATATTTAATTGCAATTGGTGTATTAATTAATGTAACCTTTTGTGCTTCAACTCCAGATCAGGATTTAGAGGGTGTTCAACATGTTGAACATGAGGCTATAAGACAATATCAGGAACATGATGTGGCCCCATCAGGTAATGAGCACCACTCTAATGTTCTTTTAATTAATGAAATACTTGTAACAATAATAATAAAACATATCAATTTAACATTTCTTTGCTATTGCAACAGACCCCCCCTTGCAGTGGTGTCCATGTTGTGAGTACATGACTAGGCATACATTAATATCACGAGTAGAGCTCTAAAAAAATAAAGGAGGGACAGATGATTTTGAAAACGATAGTCCACTTCAGCTTTTTTTAGCTGCAAAAAAGAAACAAAAAAAAAGTGATTGTAATCATATTATGACAACCATATCTTTGTTAATATGTAAAAACTGAAAAAAAAATGTTATATGTTAATGAATGAATGTGAATATGTTAATGAATAAATGTTATATGTTAATGAATGAATGTTATATGTTATTAATGGATGAAAGAATGAATGTGAATATGTTAATGAATGAATGTTATATGTTATTAATGCAGGATGAATGAATAAATGTTATATTTTATTAATGGATGAATGAATGATTAATGTTATATGATTGGGTATGGGGAATTGAGAGTGATGTGAGGGGGGGGAGGGGCCAAATGAGCTTCCACCTTCACGTGGTTGGCCCTGTTAAGTAGAGAATATTAAAATATTCTCAAAACAAAGAGAAGCTCAATAAGGTAATGCACTTTTCAATATAAGAAATGCATCATTTGAAGCATCAAACCAATATGCAAAGATGAAAGAAAGTGCTAAATTTTCACTATGAACATTGTGTTGTGTGTGGATTTAGTTTCAAAGCTCTATTTTTTATTTATTTTAGTGGTCTCTAAAACTTGACTTTTGTGCATAGCAGGTTAGTGGAAAATTTGACAGCTCTAAAGGGTTTAGAGGCTCGATTGAGATAGATACACGAATATTTGGATCTTGTTGTTGATGGGAGGCTTCCACTTAACCATGAAATTTTGTACCATCTGGAGGTATGCAAAAATTTCTCTACTTACATTCATTCAATTTATTGTAATATAATATCTGACAAAAATCTCCTTTTCATTATACTTAGATGGATTTTCATGCCCTGTTCCAAAGCACATGCTTTAGAACAGGAAAGAAGGATGTTGGAAAGGGTTAAGGAATTTGGCTTTACACCTGCCAATTGCATAGTTTACTTCATTCATCCAGCATATTTCCAATGCGTTTCACAATTGTTGGAATCGTATCCTATAATTACAATACTATTAAAATTAAAATATTTAAGTTTCAAATATGGCATTGCATATCTTTCTATGAATTTTTGAAAGAAAATATCAAAATGGAGAAGTATTAACAAAATAATCTGCATAATTTCTAAGAGATTAGGGAATTTTTTTGCAGAGCTATCTTGAATATATTTAAGACAAAAGTAACTTATAGAGATTGAAGTAGAATATTGGTAGTCTAAAATCACCAATCAACACATCTTAGTAGTATCTCAATTCAATAGAACTAGGTCCACTATCCATTAGCTAGTAAAACAAATAAAATCAATTCATAAGATTATTCTGTTCTAACAGGGTTGATTGGTTGCTTGTTTCTTTTTGATTGTCAGGAAGTCGTCAATATACACTTGGCTTTCCCTCCTTCTCTTGCCTCGTGGCTAGAGAGTTTTTGTATAAGGCATCAAAGTAACCTTCAAGATTGGCAATGGAAATGAGTACAAGGTCTGTACAACTTAATGCTAATTGGATATTATTTTATTTGTTCAAGACCAATTTAGATTCATTTTCTTCTCACACTACTTTTATTTACATCTATGTTTTGCTAATATCCATTTTCCTATAAATTCATATTCTTCTATACATATTGTGCTTACAATAATGTTTTCCTTAGATCAATTCATAAGATTATTTTGTTCTAATAGGGTTGACTGGTTGCTTGTTTCTTTTTGATTGTCAGGAAGTCGTCAATATACACTTGGTTTTCCTGTCTTCTCTTGCCTCGTGCAAGAGAGTTTTTGCTGAAGGCATCAAAGTAACCTTCAAGATTGACAATGGCAATGAGTACAGGGTTAGTATAACTTAATGCTAATTGGGTATGATTTTATTTGTTCAAGACCAATTTAGATTCATTTTCTGCTCACACTACTTTTATTTACATTTATGTTTTGCTAATATCCATTTTCCTTTACATTCATATTCTTCTATACATATTGTGTTTACAATAATGTTTTCCTTAGATCAATTCATAAGATTATTTTGTTCTAATAGGGTTGACTGGTTGCTTATTTCTTTTTGATTGTCAGGAAGTCATCAATATACACTTGGTTTTCTCGCCTTCTCTTGCCTCGTGACCAGAGAGTTTCTGCATAAGGCATCAAAGTAACCTTCAAGATTGACAATGGAAATGAGTACAAGGTCAGTATAACTTAATGTTAATTGGGTATGATTTTATTTGTTCAAGACCAATTTAGATTCATTTTCTTCTCACACTACTTTTATTTACATTTATGTTTTGCTAATATCCATTTTCCTTTACATTCATATTCTTCTATACATATTGTGTTTACAATAATGTTTTCCTTAGATCAATTCATAAGATTATTTTGTTGTAATAGGGTTGATTGGTTTTTCTTTCTCACCAAATTGCTCATTTTCCACAAAATTAGATTCTAGTGTGTATTTTAATATTCACTAGTTTGATTTTTCCTTTTTTAGCAAAATTAGAATCCAGTTCGTAGGTTGTGCTTTCTATCCATGACAGTCCCCTTGATCTCATGACTCATCATAGGTTTTATATTTTGCTCCAATTTTTTATCAACATCAAATGTGGCCATCATAATATCATCCATAGCCTCCATATTCTACAATTATTCATTGCTCATTTCTCACACATAGTAACCAAATAATGCAAACCTAGAGCTTGGACTGTAGATATATGCAAAAAGTGATAAATCCCTACCTCTATAAGCCTAATTAAACACAACAACTAACATGTTGTTTGATATTTTAAAGAGTCATATGACTTTCCTTTTTCTACCTTGTAAACACTTACTCAATGCATACAATAATTTATTGAAATGCAAAGTTGAATGGCCTCTTAACTCTTGACACTAATGTCATTGCATTTGTCAAAATAGGGTTAAGCATATTGTGATCTAAATTTTCATAATGAAGTCTTCCAATCTATCCTTTATATCTGAGCATTGATGACAATCCATCTTGTCTTTTACTACCTCTTTTAAATGCTCATGGTCTTGGCACATCAACTTTCTCTCTTTGATTAACTTGTCCTTATGTCCTATCATTATCCCTATGGATGCACTTTGGAGCCTCCTGCTACTTCTAAATATCACCTAGAGTCACCCCAATAAGTATTTTGATCCATTTGTATCTTCATCAACAAGAGATCATGTATCACTAGGATATTCTGTAGTTTCCCCGATGTGGTGAGTCTCCCCGATGATTATTCTTTTAATCTCAAGTATATCGCCAAGATTCCTACAAATGTAATCTTATTGGCGTCACATAGTAGGTCGGGTAGACTTTCATAACTTACTTCGATGGTATATGTCTTGTCGATATGCTTCCCTCATGCTTCATCGATGAGACAAGATGAGTATCTCACCGATGAAACTTCATCCCTGAGACCACAGGCCAGTCCTCTCGATATATCTTCTCAGGCAATTTTTAGCGTTGCAACATTCTTGATCTTTCATCAATATGCCTACATTTGAACGAATAGTTTGTTTTTTATTAAATTGCATTGTTCCGTCGAATTTTCAACGAACCTCCAAAAGTGTCCTACAAATTTGCAATACATTTGATGAACTTTCATCGTAATGACTTGCCTATTTCATCGCGAGTTTGACGAATTGATGTCTTTATTTTGATCTGAAGTATGTTGCCAACACTCCTTCCGATGTAATCTTATCGGCGTGACATAGAGGATCAGGTAGACATTCAGAACTTACTCCAATGGTATATATCTCGTCGATATGCTTCCCTCGTGCTTCATCGATGAGACAAGATGAATATATTTATGATGAAACTTCATTGCTGAGACCATAGGCTAGCCCTCCCAATATATCTTCTCAGGCAATTCTGATCGCTGTAACAGTCTTGATCTTTCACCGATATGCCTACATTTGAATGAATAGTTTTTTTAATAAAAAAATTGCATTGTTCCATTGAATTTTTGACAAACCTCCAAAAGTGTCTGACGAATTTGCAATACATCTAATGAACTTTCATCTTAATGAATTTTCTATTTCTTCGTGAGAGCGATGAATTGCTGTTGTTATTTCGATCTGAAGTATGTCGCCAAGACTCCCACCAATGTAATCTTATCGACATGACATAGCGGATCGGGTAGACATTCAAAACTTACTCCAATGGTATATATCTTCATCGCTGAGATCACAGGCTAGTCCTCTCGATATATCTTCTCAAGCAATTTTGATCACGGTAACAGTCTTGATCTCTCACCGATATTTGCAATACATCTAACCTTTCATCATAATGGCGATGAAATTCTATTATTAATCTGACACTTTGGAAAAGGTATTCCACTTGTGTATCTGGCTACTGTTTGTCACCAGATCAACGAAATGGTCACCGAGGTGTCGACGAACTTCTATCACTGATTTGACACTTTGGCAAAGGTTTGTTGCTTGTGTTCTGGCTACTGTTCGTTGCTAGATCGACGAAATGGTTATCGTGGCTTCGACGAAATTTTGTCGCTGATTTGACGCTTTGGCAAAGGTTTGTCGCTTGTGTTTTGGTTGATGTTCATTGCTTGATCGACGAAGTTTCCATCACTGTTCCGATGGATGAGCGTTGTGAGTTTGACGTTTTAAATGTCATTTGAATATCAACAAAAATTAAGCGATGACAATGATTTTTGTGATTCGTCAGTATACCGATAAAAGATCGCCGAAATTCCAACAAACTATCATCAAAAATTGGAGTCAAATTAAGTAGTGATAGAATATAATACCAAAACTTGCAATTAGAGTAGTACTAGTGCATCATAATGAACCTACAAAATATACCATGCAAACTCTATCCAAATCACCCATAGATTGAGAAACTATTAAAGGGGATAAAAAAACCATGAGTTAGTACCATCCAAAAAGTGGTATAGAAATCCCCTAATCGAATTCCAACACCTAAATCTAAAGAGAAAACTTATAAGAATTTTTCATAACATGTCATAGTTATCCTCCCAACTTACGTGCTCTAATTTGTCTTATTTAACCCTTCCAGCCCCTATAAAAAATGCTTTACGATTATCATAGTGACATGCCATAGGTTGGGTAATTTTATTCATCAACATGTGTGACCCCTCTTACAAGTCTATTATGGATCATACATCATTTTACATTCTTAAAGTGGAAGCCTAACTTCTAGAGGCCATTTTTTATTATGAAAGACCCTAATGAGCCTCCTCTTTTTTAAAATTGAAGATCATAGAGAAAAGAGCTCTATCACTATATAAATCATGTTTTGATAAATTTTTAGGTTATAAATAGCCTCCATAGTCCTAAAATTACATTTTAACATTTAGGATGCAAGATTAATATGCCTTTCCTAACACCATATATAACAATTTTAATAAGATGTATTGATTTTATTTTATATACTACACAGGTTGGATTATATATAATGTGCCAACACATTAGTTTTGTAGGTATTATTTTTCTAACACATTGGTTCTATAAGCTACATTATTATGACATGTTTGTGTTGTAGAGCTTAATCTAGGGCCAAGAATCTTGCTTGAAGATATTGTTTTGTAGCCTTTTTTAGTATACACCAAAATTTTAATTGTTTATGCAATTTAAATTAAATTTTTTGTGTAGCTATATGACTTAGTAGCATAAGCCCACTAAAGTAGGGCAAAATTTAAATTTCAAAATTGCTTACCTCAATATTTCTACTCTATAAATCGTATTCAATTCAGTGTCCACTCTAATTTAATGTTTTAGGTCTCATTTTAGCCCTTAACTTAGCCTTTCCAAATCCAAATGCCAAATTTTGTATGTTTTACTCAAGCACATGTTTCATTATTTTTATGCTAAGTCTTGAACTCTACTATATTTGTGGATACAACTTTGTGTTCATGAAAGTATCTATAACAAAGTTGAATTGTATGATTATCTTAGCCATATAATCCCTTACTATATTTTTAACTTCCCATGTCTTTGGGAAATTGGTCATCCTTGAGGTACAAAAAATATCTTCATCCTCATCAAAATATGCCTTTTATATTTTAAAACTTCTTCTTTTTGGTTTACACTTTTTTTCTTCCTTACCATACTTCTTGCTCCTTGCATTCTAAAATTCTCCCATGCTCTTCGTGTAATTTTTTTTGAAAGAAATTGTTGCTTATGCTACAAATTTGAAAGACCTCTTATGATTTCCAATATCTAAAACAAGTGAGTTAAAGGTTATGGGTTTCTTTGCAATATCATATGACTACAAGGACCTTTTCTTGTAAAAGTTCTTACAAGTAAAATCTATTTACATTCGTTCATGATTTTCATATTGTATATTTTTTTATATTGTTATAGTTTTTACTAGTTTTTCATGCTAGAGTAAAATCTTGTAGGCTTCTATTATTGGTATTATTTCCCTTTTTATTCCTTGAGGGGGAAATAATTCCCTTTTTCTTACATTTATAATATTTTTAGTTTTAAGATTTCTATTACTACATTTCAATATTGAAGAGTTTTGTTCATTGTTTCCTTGTTCTTTAGAGAATCCACATTTGCTTGTGCTCCTTTATTATCTTTTATTTTTTGAAAGAAAAGTCTCTTTTATATTTGTCTTGCTTGTTTTCTTGTATTGTAATAAATTTAATGGTGCCTCTTTTTATTTTCATTCCTAAGGTTCTAGCATATTTAGATTTTTAGAATTTCTTATTATATATTCTTCCATTAACATAATTTGGATTCCTCATTTCCCTTATCTCCTTTACACACTAGCATAGTACTATATGTTGTTATATTTCATTACTCTTTTAATACTCATGGTACTATTATATTCTTAGTTCTAAGTAGATCTAGGCTAGGAGCACACATCAATTCTTTAAATTGGTTGCTTGTTGAAGCCAAAAGGATAAAATAAGGGCTTGACCATCTAGATAAACTCCTGCATTGTCACAATTTTTTTTGTTGTCATAGCTAACTCATTGATTCAATTCTACAACATTCAAAAATCATCATTTGGTTTGGAATTCTTATCCTTCTTTACTATTTCAAGTAAACTCTAATAATATTACCATTTTTAGCATATATTCATTGGCTACTTTTGGATTTTCTATAATTATTTTGTAGGTATATTTTCTATTGTACTATTCCTTTTAATTTTTCCTACATAGATTGTACAAGTGGATGACCTCTACCATGTTTAGAGTAGTATCTAGAATCAAATTCTTTCGAGAATAGATTATTGTTCCTATTAATCCTCCCATTATAGATTGAAATTTGAAATATTAAACATCAAATTGGGCATGCCACCTTCTTACCTTCCTATTTTCCTTTAATATTTTTTTCATTAGCTTAATGCCCTTTATTTTCTAAATACTTTCTTTTGAGAACAACAAAGCTTTAGTATCTAATTAAATTAATCTAACTTTATAGTTTTCCAATTTCTTTTTCATAATCTATAAATTGAATTTGTTAGTTTAATTATCACACATTAGAAAGATTAAACTATTTACTTTTACATTAGAGTAGAGAAGTACATCTTTTTGATCTTTCACATAGAAAGATCCAATTGTTGTACCCATGTGAAACTCAATGTTCATGGTTATCTTTCCCTTTTGTCATCACAATCAATTGTCAATATATGCTAATCCAATGCAATTGTGGTATTCCTAGTTAGTCTATAAGATCATATCGTCATAGTCTATATGCTTCAACAAATGCTTTTGTAGGATAATAATGATCACTAAAAGTTTAATATGAAGCAAATTATGATGTCAAGAAAATATTGTAATGTCCCCAATTTAGCCCTGCACTCTTCATTTGGATTTAGCCTATTTCCATAAACTCGTAGGCTAAGTAGAATTGGAAATTAGGGTTTCCTATTTTATAGGAGGTCTCAGATGCAATTTTGAGGGCTTGCATGCAGGAGTTCGGAAGTGTTCTTCTAGGATCTTTCTGGGTTTTTGGAGAGCTTCAAGATGTGGTGGCATGCATGTTAAGAAAATGACATGCATTCCTGGCAATTACTTTGCATACAGGAAAAATTTATAGGTTTTTTTGGTTTTCAAATAGCTTCAAAATTGTGTAACATGCATCTCCATCTGACAAAATTTCCAGGCACTTACCATTTTTAGTAATTCATGACGACTGCCCAGTTTGTATTTAGAAGGCATTTGGGAACACTTACTATTTATAGTAGTTTGCTATTTTTGGTAAGTTCTATTTTTGGCAGTGTCATCCTTGCAACTTTCTTTGAGACTTACTATTTATAATAAGTCATGTTTTATATTCAGTTCGACTTCTTATTGAATTTGAAGTGAACTTAATTATTTTTTCATCGGCTATTTTTAGTAACTCTATTTGTGGCAGTGGCATTATCATCAGCTTGGTTCAGTTTGGCTAAAGTCATTTTTCTATTTTGCAGTTGTACCCCATGCCTAGGCTTAATGACTTCAAGTCATTTTAAAACGGGGACATAAAGGGGGTCATTCACTTTGAGTATTTAATATTTATGTTAAATGTTTTATTATTGCTACTTTAAAATGGACGCCTACAGTGAGAATTGAAAAAGGTGATTAATATTTCATTTGCAAAGTTGAAAAAGGTGGCGTCCCTTGTGGAAGTTGAATGGTTCGCCTTCCTGGAGTTACAATTGATTCATTTTCCAGTTGAAGCTTATATATTGATGCCTTGAGAAAAGCCAAGTATGCTTGAATATTTGGTAAATTTATGTTGTTGGACTAATTCCAAACCTGGCTAAGGGGAAGCTTAGTAAAATGGCTAAGAGGAAGCTTAGCAAACACATATTTCTTTAGGCCTGAAACTATGGCTTCATAGAAAGTTTTCTAAAGACCATGATTCATACAGGAGTGTGGATAGTGCTCAATTCAAATTTCAATTACAGGCAGTTTGTTGGTTTATATTTTGCTTGTATTGTTGATGTCTATAGCTTAAGCTATTTTTTGTTTACAACTTCGCCTTTGATTTTTATTTCATTCTAGGTACTGGACCAAGTTGTGCAGCTATGGTACTAGACCAAGTTGTGCAACTATGGAGGGCACCCAGTTTTGCAAGTTGCAGATTTTATTACAAAGTTTTTGATTTTTGGGAGAAGGTTGACCCTTCCTAGAAGTCATATCATTCTTCTTGGCTACATTGGGATTCATGCCAGTGAAAATGTGAGTTTTGAAGGTGTCTTTATGTTGTTATTTGGATGCTTATGTTCAAGGATTCATCTACATTCAGTTTCACGTCAATCGGGCTTTGTTTGGCGAAGATATGAGCTTTATGGTGAATTCTAACTTTGCTGGTATGATTTTTTGTTTATACTATTTCTAATCAGACAGTGAAATTTAGTATAATGTTGGTTTGAGCTTCATTTTGATATCATTGTGGCATTGTAATTGTTAGAGAATTACTACTTTAACTTACTGAGAATTTTGGAAGCATATCTTTGAGTTTTGCAACAAAATTACATTAATTGTAAAGCTAGTTAGTAGTACTAACAACTGTTATTTTATTATTGCTGCAAGTTTATGTTTGTTTTCACTCCCAAGAAGAAGTGGTTGAATTTAAAATAAATATTTTTATTATTGCTAATTCCCCCCATGAAATAAGTGGTAGTGTGGAATAATTCCCCTCGTTGAATAAGTGGAAGTGAGGATTCATGGCTGGCTTGTCACCTTATAATTTGTAATAATCTCTCTCACTGAATAATTGGAGTATCCCCACTGCTTTGTGGATTCCTACTATAGTAGAAGAATGTGATTTTAATTCAGATTGTTGCTAACAATCCCCAAACCATATGTTATCACCTCGGCCACACTGGGATCTTGGTGAGGGGTACTTTACATGTTGATTTGTATTTGGAGCTAACTCTAATCAGTGGTTTGGTGTTGGTTTATTGTGTTCAAATTTCAAAAAAAATAAGGGGGAACATTACAGTGGTATCAGAGCATGTTTTCCTACCATCCTTGATGCAAAATGACCTATTTTACTACAAGAAAAACATTTAATAGGTAACTTTCCTTTGTACTTGCCATGACCTTTGGCTTCTCTTTTCACAATCAATGCTTCTAGTTCTTCTTTGTAGGAAGGAGGCATAGATCTAAGTATCTTAGCCACAATTTCTTCTTCATCCAAGACTCCACCGACACATCTAATGCTCATCACGAGTTCATTTACCTTTTGAGAGAAAGAAAGGATGTTCTCATCTTCACTCATCTTCATGTCCTCCCACTTGCCTTTTAGACTCTATAGTTTAGCACTTTTCATGGTAAGTACAAAGGAAATTTACCTATTAAATGTTTTTCTTGTAGTAAAATAGGTCATTTTGCATCAAGGTGTCTTGCAAGAGTGTCCAAATATAAACCTGAAAAATCTAGATTATAAAAGAAGTGCAATTATGTTGAAGAAGGTGTTACTAATGATGAATTTGATAAAGAAACTGGAAATGAAGATGAATGGGTATTTATTGCTATCAAAGAAAATGGTCAGGTGTCCACTAAAATTGTTAGTAATGTGAATGTTGAGAAAGCTCTTGCAACAAAAATTGAAGAAAAGGATGAGTGGGTAATTGATAGTGGATGCTCACATCATATGACTCGTGATAAAAGAAAATTTGTAAACTTGGGAAACCATGATGGTGGTGTTGTAAGGAGACAAAACTTCTGATGTGATTTGTGGAAAAGACATTATTTCTTTTGGTGGTAAAAACAATACTGATGACATTCTTTATGTAGAAGGCTTAAAGCATAACTTGTTGAGTGTTGGAAAAATGGTAGACAAGGGTTACAATCTTCAATTCATGGATGGTAAGTGCAGGATAAGGGGAACTTCTGAAAATGTGATTGCTTCAGGAACAAAGACAAGAGGTAATATTTTTCACTTAAGTGCTGCCAGTGAAAGTTGTTTAATTGCTCAAGTTGATGTAAGTTGGTTATGGCATATGAGGTTGTGTCATGTGAACTTTGATAACATTGTCAAAATAAGTTCTTCTCAAGCCATCAAAGATCTACCTAAAATAGTAAAGCCTACTAACACTATGTGCAAGGAATGTCAGATGGGAAAACATATTAGATTTTTTTTCCAAAGCAAGCGGTATAACTCTAATGGAGTATTGGATTTAATACATACTGACTTATGTGGTCCCTCCAAAATCAAAAGTCTTCAAGGTGAAAGGTACTTTATATTGATTAAATTGATGATTACTCTAGAATGATATGGGTTGCTTTCTTAAGAGAAAAACATGAAGCATTAGAAAAGTTCAAAATCTTCAAAGCTATGGCAAAAAATGAGACAGGTCAAAAGATCAAATGCTTAAGGTCAAACAGAGGTGGTGAGTTCACTTCTCGGGAATTCGATTCTTTTTTTGAAGAACATGGAAGCCAAAGACAGCTATCTGCCCCCCAGACCCCTCAACAAAATGGAGTTGTTGAAAGGAAGAAAAAAACCATTCTAGACACTGCTAGAACCATGATGTTGGAAGAAAATGTTCCTCAATTCTATTGGAGAGAAGCTGTAAGTACTGTTGTGTACACTATCAACCGGGTAAATGTCAACAATAATTCTGGTAAGACCCCTTTTGAGCTATGGTTTGGTTATAAACCTACTGTTAAGTATTTGAAAATCTTTGGAAGCAAATGCTACATTAAGAGAGATGATATAGGAAAATTTGATGAAGGAATATTTCTAGATTATTCTACTAAGAGAAAAGCTTACCGGTGCTTTAATAAAAGGTTGAATAAAATGGTTGAAAGTGCAAATGCCAAAGTTGATGAAGATATTGACAAACTATCTAGATGTAGTGGATATGATTCAGATGATCACCATGATAGCACTAACAATGGAAATTATGTTCAGATACAAAATCAACTTCAAATTGTTCTGGTGAACCAAGGGAATCAAGAAGCATAAACTAGCAGAAGCACAAAAGAAAGAACACAAGAACCAAAAGTTAGAGAAAGTCCTAAAGTTCCAAGGTATGTAAGGTGAAATCATTCTGATAGTCAGTTCATAGGAGATAAGAACAAAGGTGTGCAAACTAGAAGAAGAATTTTAGAAGAGTATTGTCTAATTTCTAAAACTGAGCCTAGCAATATCAATGAAGCATGCACAGATGAATATTGGATGGAAGCCATGAAAGAAGAACTAATGCAGATAGAGAAAAATGATACATGGGATCTTGTTCCTAGACCTCAAAACAAAAATATGATTGGAACCAAATGGGTGTTTCAGAATAAGCTGAATGAACAAGGTGAAGTGGTCAGAAACAAAACAAGACTGGTTTGCAAAGGGTACTCACAGATGGAAGGTATTGATTTTGAAGAAAATTTTGCCCCTCTTGCTAGAATTGAAGTTGTAAGATTATTTCTTGCTTTAGGTACTTTCAAAAATTACAAAGTCTATTAGATGGATGTGAAGTCAACATTTCTAAATGGTGAGCTAGAAGAAGAAGTATATGTTGAGAAACCAGATGGATTTCAACTAACTGATGAAAAAGACATGGTATGTTGATTGAATAAAGCTCTATATGGACTTGAGCAAGCTCCTAGAGCTTGGTATGCTAGATTGGATAAATACTTATTGAAACTTGGATTCAATAAAGGTACTGCTGATAGCAATCTGTATTTCAAGTTGGATCAAAATAAAAAGTTGATCATTGAAGTCTTTGTTGATGATATTATTTTTGAAGGTGATGAGGATTTGTGTATGAAGTTTGCTAATGAAATGAAAAGTGAGTTTGAAATGTCAATGATTGGAGAACTGAAATTCTTTTTAGGATTACAAATCACTCAATTAGATGATGGAATCTTTATATCTCAGTCCAAATATGTAAAAGAGGTACTGAAAAAGTTTGGCATGGAAGACTCAAAGCCAATTGGTACACCCATGGTGACCGGATGCAAACTTACACATAATGATGATTCTTCTAAAGCAAATCAAACAAGATACAAGTCAATGATTGGTGGATTACTCTACTTGACTCAGACCAGGCTAGATATAATGAATGTTGTATGCATGGTTGCTAGATATCAAGCTGATCCAAAAGAATCTCATGTAACTGCTATGAAAATAATCTTCAGATACCTGAAAGGAACAATTGACTTTGGTCTTTGGTATCCTAAGGATGATGATTTTACTCTGAACTCCTTTATTGATGCAGATTGGGCAAGAGATGTGGATGGCAGGATTAGTACTACTGGTGGTGCATTCTTCCTAGGGAAGAAGCTAGTATCTTGGCTAAGCAAAAAGCATAATTTTCTTTTCTTATCTACTGCTAAGGCAAAATACATTGCTGCTGCAAACAACTGTACTCAAGTATTGTGGATCAAGCAGATGCTGAGAGATGTCAGAGTTGAGTATGGAGAACCTATTGCTATATTTTATGACAACTCAAGTGCCATAAACATTTCTAAAAATCCAATGTTGCATTCAAAGACAAAGCATATATCCATCAAATATCACTTCTTGAGAGATAAAGTAAGTGAAAAAGAAGTTAGACTGGAGTATGTACCTACCAAGGAAAAAATTGCAGATATCTTTATTAAGTCATTACCTAAGGATACTTTTGAGTACCTTAGAGGAAAGTTAGGGGTGATTTCCCCTCCTGGTCAGAACTAAGTGATGCAGGTCCATGCATCAGTTTGTGAATTCATAGCCATATCTTATTCCAGATTGATGTTGTGGTGGCTGCTACTCAGGGGGAGTAGTCAGATGTGCTAAATATGTGGTTCAAAGCTTATGTACCTTTGCCATTGATGTCAAAGGGAGAGAAGAACAATGTGAAAAACTATTGAAGAAAGGGGGAGAAGAGTCAAGAAAGGGAGAGAAGAGCTATGAGAGAAGTGAATAGTTAGTTGTGTTGATAGTATTTTTCACATCATGTATTGCCATCAATGCCAAAGGGGGAGATTGTTGGATGTTGTGGTTGTATTGTTGATATGTGGTTGTCATTGATGTCAACACTATTAGCATTAGTGATGCTTAAGGCTGTATATGTCGAGAAGATTGAAAAAATTATAATAAAAATATTACAAGCAACCAGTGAAGGTGAGAAGGTTAGAGTGTTGGAAAATGTTGTACGCTGATATTCAAAAGGTGCACATTAAAGGGTTTGTTGCTGAGTCTATCTAGTATGTTGTCCAAGAGTTTCAGTGGTACGCATCAAGAATCAAGGAAGCTACAAAGTTCTGTGTTCCTACAGTTATTCAGTTACTGTAGCAAGTGTTTCTAGAAGAAGTAGACAGAATTATGGCAACATTAGTTGTTGCACATATTCCTGTGACATTTGGATGATTCTAGATCGTGCTCTATCCTTGGTGCACTTTTGCATTGATTGGTGTGATCGTGATCAAAGATTTTTTTGATGTGTGCTTGAGTTTTTATGTTCTTGACCGACATGTTGGTGGTAGTGTGTTGCGGATCCTCATGGATTAATAGTTTATTGCTTGACATGTTCAAAGGTGTTTATTTGGGTCCTCACTATGTTGTGACTGACTTGTGTTGGTGCACATTAAGATTTACTAATGTATTGAGGTCAACAGTTGTAATTTATTCTTTATTTGTGGCCGACATAGTAGTTGATGTAAATCCGTGTAGCGAATATATAAGAGTGATTGTTTTCCTCATTTGTATGTATGCTCAGTGTGTGTTTGTGAAGTACATGTGCGAATACAAATCAAATCATTCAAGAGCAAAGCAGAGTGTGAAAGAAATTGAGCAGAGTGTGGAAGAGTTTGAGTAGAGTGTGTAGAAGTCTTTATGTGCTTAACCGGAACTGTCATCAGGCTTTTGTAGAAGCTAATTTCTCAGTTCAACCTCATTAGATGGATTTAATCTGATTATTGTATGTAAGACATTGATCCTTCCTATGAGCAGTGAGCTCTAGGCAGTGTGTTTGAATGCATGTGCATTCCTTATTTATTCTTCATTATACTTCTAACAGGGTATAATCTTGTGGACTAACATCCACCATGGTTTTTTCCCTAATAGAGTTTCCATGTATAAAATCTTGGTGTGCATGTGTCTCTGATGTGTTACTGGTGTATGCTTGCACTATTAATTATCAGATATGAGTTTAAAGGTTGATTAATATTGAATAAGTTTGATTTTGGTAACAACTAATTCACCCCCCCTCTCAGTTGTCTATCCTTGTTTTGCCACCAAATTCATGGTTGACTTGCTTCCTTATAATTTGTAATAATCTCTTTCATTGAATAAGTGGAGTATCCTCACTGCTTTATGGATGTCTGATGTAGCAGAAGAATGTACTTTCAATTCAGATTGTTGCTAATGATCCCCAAACCATATGTTATCACCTCACCCACTCTAGGATCTTGGTGAACATTCTTGGTGAGGGTTACTTTACAAACTTATTTGTATTTGGAGCTAACATTAATTAGTGGTTTGGTGCTAATTTATTATGCTCAAATTTCAAAAAAATTAAGAAGGAACATTACAAATATCAAAGACAATATAAGATGATAAAAAGAGTAATCACAAGGTAAAATAAGAGTAAATCAACCAGGAGTATGGATTTGGCACAAGTAAAAAGTTCCTCCACTAGACTAAATCATCAAAAAATACACAAACATGATAAAATAATTTATGTCATATCAAACTCTACTTGAAGTTCTAACCTTTCTTTCAAACCACTTGAACTCAAATATAAAATAACAATGATAAATCTAACTTCTACTTAATTCATAAAAATAAGATTAGGCCAACCAATTTTTATGTCCAAGAAGTCAGAAATGGTTGAGATCCTTATGGCGTTTGAGATGGCATGGCCATAGGAAAGATGACTTATGTATATGCATCACATTAGATTGGCCTAAATTAAACTTAGAGAAAAGATACTCAACCCTTAAATGTTCAATATTGCATTGCCTTTGTAGGAAACAATGGCCGTTACTTAGGCGAGAGGTGCTGGACATTATTTAGACGTACTTGACATTATTTAGACTTAAACGGGAATATTCCCTGTGGGTCATTCCTGGGGTGGAGAGAAACAGGCTAAAGAAGATGAAGAATAAGTACTGGGTGCTCAGGCATGGACGCAGCATTCCCAACCAGAACGGCTTGATCGTCTCTTCTCTCGTAAGAATATAATTTCCTGTGTGTGGATGCCATAAAATTCATAATTGCTTAAAATAATTTGTATTGTTATTTTACTGTTTCACTATATGTTCGTGTTTTCAATTGCCCAGAGACAAAGACCACCTTTTGTTCCCTCCTTGCTGTCATAGACGTTCGCAGTGAAAACAATAGATAGAGATTTTAATAACGTTCAGGAGATCAAAACAGTCTATGTATCTGAAGAATAAAAATCACAATTGAAAAAGTAAGAGACTGCCGGAAAAAGAAGATTCTTGAAGTTAAGCCCTTATTTTTCTATTTCTGAATGTTCATTCTCCTGCTGTGGAATTTGATCGGCATTTCCTTGCTAATTTCAACATTTTTTTCTTCAAATACAATAGAAATTACGTAGACATCCCCTGCAGGTCGTTCAGGTAGCTAGCTCGAATGTCTATGATATACAGAACGTTCTATGATATAATGCCATCCCATCTCTACATTTTTTTGGGACATGGCGTTTGACACACTCTAGGGCTTTGAATTTCTTGTAGCTTTATCTGTTTTCAGAAGTTAAAGGTCTCATTGTGGGACTTTTGTGAGGGAGAGTTTGCCTTTTTTTTTCTCTACCATTTTTTTCAAAAGATTAATGGTGGCCTTCTAGTTGTTAAATCCTTCAGAATTCTCTACGTTTAGCCTCTCAGCAGTTGTCTTCTCTTTATCAGGAGTGGTCTGGTGTCTGTGTGGTTCGCTATTGCTCACCCGTCCCTGTCCTAGGTTGGTTCTTGGGCCCTCGATTTTTTTTCTCAGTTTCTTAGTCGAGTGGTTGCTATCACTCGCCATTAATACATCATTTTTAGGTATTCTTCGGTATATTTTGAAGGCAAGCGGTCATCATTTGTGTATCATGAATGAATTATTTTATCCTTAAGTTATTCTGCTGATTTCATCCCTTTGGTTTATCGGTTACTACGAATCTTTTTACTGAAAGAACCTGTAACTCATTTGGCTATTAAAGGGGCCCTAGGCGTTGATTTGAATGCTACTTCCACCGTTTGTCCACTTATTGTTTTAAATATAACTAGAACTCTGTCAATTTCATTTGTATAATCAATATAAATTTTATTTTGGCTAACCTTTTTTAGGACATAGGAAATCAAGAGACCTGTGATATTTTTGCAATCTAAGTGAACTACAACCCTCTGCAAGGACATGTGCAATTTAGGATACTCTACCATAAATTTTATTTTGGTTAATCTTTTCCAGGACATGCTATATCACGAGATCTGTGTGATATTTTTTCAATCTTATTGAACTTCAACTCTCTGCATGAACATGTACATTTTAGGATACTTTATTTATAAAGGAAATAAATAATGAACATAGATTCTTATATACATTGCGAAGCTTTAAAGTAATGTTCTACATACACATAATCTTTATCCATAAGGTAAAGAGGATAATAATGAATTTGCACTCCCATAGAAATGTCGTGAAGCTTTGAAATAAGATGTATTAGTTATGTTGAATGTGTTTAACATTTTCATACACATCTCTTTGCCTGCTTTTTACTCACCACAAAAAACTATCTGGCATTCTTCTATTTATAAGTATAAACTAACAGCTACTCAAGCCAACAGCATTGCTAATTCAAACCCGTACTGCATTGACCTACTGACATGAAAATGGAAAACTATTGAATGATGTGAATTGTGAGAATGGACATCTAGAAACCATTTTTGTTAATTATTCATTATGTCTGTGCAGCAGCATAAATTTGGCCCTATTCCTTGGGCATCATATAATGGACTTAAAATTTCTGTTTTTGTACACCAGCGAGGTTTCCTCATCAGTCATCTTTCTAATCTTTTCGAGTCTAATTGGTCTTCTACTTATCATTTGACTTTGACCTACCTGTATTTCATTTCGTAGTTGTTTGTCTTAGGAGTTGTAGTTGCTCAACTATGTTCTTCTCTCATTTTTTTTTGATTACTGTTGAGGTTCATTTCCACACCTTCATATTGTCTTTTTACCTTCCTTGGATTCACTTTCATTGGCATAACCCACCATTGAGTTATTGTCAAATTCATGAATGCATTCTGTCACTTATTATGGAGAAAATTTCTAGCCAACCTCAAATATTACTATCAAATTTCTCTTTCACATTTGAAGACACAATCACAAGAAAATAATATGTTTGTGGGGTTATCATATGTATTTCCACTCAAGCACCAGGGATATGTGGTAATCAAGCTTTCAAATGTGCAATGCTCCAAAACATGCATAATTTGGATATTTGTTAAGATCTCCTATAGTCACTGTCACTTAATGGTCATCACTCCTAACACCACTTGCAAATGATGGTATATAATGAGTGCTTTGAAGCTTTCAATACCATAATAGTCTCAGGGTTTATGTGACAAAGGAGGCTTTTTCTTCCCTCCTTAGCATTATTGAGACAATGGATGATGATGTCAAATGTTTTGTATACCTCCCAAAACATATTCAATGCTTAATTCTTCTATATAATAAACAAGCGTATTTCTTGAAACACATATATGTACTGTCCCCAATGAATGTATACTAAGTCACAAGGTTTGGCGAACTTCAAGCATGGAGTTCAAATTTTATCGAATCTGAAATTTTTATTTGAAATTCGCTGCATTTTTTCATAGCAAGAAATGAAGTAATGTTGATCCTATTCCCACCCTCCCGACACCAAATACTTTGCTATGAAAGGGACCCATTCACATCAAATACAAACTTCATCACTTTAGTCATTCGCGGAAACCTGCTTCTAATGTATTGCCTTTAGTCATAGGCCGGGGCATAACGAACCCTTGACCTCGCGAGGAGCCAATGCTTTGTGAAATGTTTTGAAGTTTACGATAACTATATTAATATTCGAATAATGAACCATAAGAAAGCAATGTTAATTTGGGATGTCTATAAGATGGTGTAAAATAGTATAAGGGAATAAATACCTTTTAAAAAAATTGGGTCAATAAAATTGTAATAACCTAGACCCGATGGATCAAGATTATTATCGATTTCTCAAGTTTGATAGTGTTACAGATCTAACAAATCAATACTTGCAAGCTCAATGTAATTCAACAATCTCCAGATCAAACATCATAAATTCCTCTTAGTGGCAGTTATACAAGCATTATACATACATTGACAATAGCAACACAATTATCAAACCGAATGATCTTCAGATAGAGAATATCAGTTAATATTTGAATAATTGTTTTGACCTGGTGATAGCGAATAATGCCTAAGATATGATTAATCAGTATCCTACTGGATGAAGATCATGATTCCTTTCTGTGCATCAAGTTTATAATCTTAACCCTGTTTGCTTCTTGTCCCAATGTTTCTTCATGGGTTGTAACAGATTCAGTTTATATATGCCCATATTATGGTATGTTATAGTGCAACGGTAACTCACAAAAATGATTAAGTAAAGATGCAGACACAACAAATCATCCAATATATGGATATGGCCATTGCAGTAAACACAATATAACGATTGATAAACAAACATTCATTTATTCTTTTCAACATGCAAGGGAATACAAATACTGCAGACGCTTAACATACCCGACTATGTGTGGCATGCATATACCTGTTCCACAAAGTCATACGCGCAGCACGTGAACAGAGTCCTGATTCCTTTCTTTGGCGCCTATGACCAGCAATACGAAATATGGATCTCTTGATGCCAATGATCATCGCACATATTCCAATCGTCTCACTTGCTTAAGGAAATAACTTCCCGCTAGTATTGGAATTCGTCACCGAACTTTGAAACTTCATGGGAATATCAAATAAATGTCTTCAATCATAAATTGACAATCCTCAATGTCGATAATGAAGCCTTCTGATCAATATAGAAAATAAAGGCAGCAACACCAACAATGTAGACTCACGCCGTAACTATCAATGCTCGCCTAGTGCCACAAACACGATGGCAATATCACAATAATTTCTAGGAACGCTCCCGCACCAGAAAGGTTGAGTGCCCAGTGATATGTAGCGCCATACTGGCTTGAATAATTACATTCAATCTCGATACTTGCCTCTGCACTATGCCGACTTCATAACTCTCACTGCAATCATGAGCCTGATAGTCTCTATCGTTTTCCAGACTTGGCAATATGAATGATAAATGCTCCTGAAAGTCTCTGTCGTTTCCAGACTCTTCCCAGTAAACATTCAGAGTAATAACAATAGATATTAGCGACTATATTCTACGATCTCCTTTAAATGCCGATACACTAACACAAATCTGCACATGCTCCAGCGCTGGTGAGACGGGTTCTTATTGATAAAATGTTCCCGTAATGAATCCACCAGTGTGATATGTGTGTTGATTTCAGAACGCCATCCTAACACAGAGTCCCAATGTCCTTCGACAATCAACCAAACTCCGCACCTTCACAGAGGGATTCACGTTTGCATATAAATAAAGATATTATATAGATTTGTCATGGCTGGGTTTCCGTCCAAGCATGGCCATGTGTGCTGAGAGTTTTCGTTCTCATGCCCACAATATTACAAACCAGACTGTAGTCAATTTCTACGTGATGATCTTCGGACTTCCCCAATCGCTCCCATATAGTTCGCCAATATTCAGTTAATTTAACTGAATTAATATCCCAATTAAGACTTTATAAGAAATACAATATTTATTAATAACTTTATAAAGTCATAATTAATTAATTAAATAATTAAAATGTCTTTTAGAGCAAATACAGACAATTTTAATATTTAATTAATTACTCAAATGGTTTTCCTTGGCGTATTAAAATTGGGGACATCACAGTCCTCCCCACCCGAAGATTGCTTGTCCCAAGCAATCGCATACCAATCCGTTACTCCATTCTAACAACATGCCACAAAACTGCAAGATATGAAGCGACACGCCAAGAACCATGTGCAACAATGTATCAGCCATGACAATACCCGAATCCCAAACCAATTTTAGAAACACTGCTTTGCCAATCTGCTGTACTACTCTAATAATAACAACATTATGCCCAAAGTTGTGAAGCAATGCATCAAGATCCAGAAGAAACAATGCACCAATCATGTCAAGGCCAGGATCCCAAATTATCCTAGGTGCATAATCAATCATGCCGATCTGCCATGTGCTGTTGTTATAAACCCAAACATCACATATCCAACTGAGAACCTCACTCCAGAAGAAGCCACAAATACCTCTAATGTCAGAAGATGATAAAAGCTCATCACTATGTCTACCTCCATCATGAAAAGGATGATGCAAATCCCTCCGACTTCTCCACTCAACTGCTGAAAGAAAATGCCAGTCAGCAGGAGGAACAATGATCGTGCATGCTCCATACCCTAGAAATAGAATAGCTCAATATGCATTATAAGGAAGTAATGAATCAATAACCTCTCCAAGAGTGTTAGCATGCTCAAACAGATCTGATCCAGCAATGCCACCATTCATGCATACTCCTTCATAAGCTGGTCTAAAGGTCGTAAACTCTACCATGCGAGCCTCTAGAAAAGATAACTCCTCAAACTCATCATGAAAAATCAAAGGCTCAACCAAATCTGCCTTATGAAAATCATTATGTGCATATGAAGACATGATATTAGTGGCTGGTCCACTAAGTGTATGCTCAACTTTACAATCACATCCCACACCTGAAACCTACATATAATTTGCGTCATCAGGATCAAGAGCCTCCTAATCATCCAACTCAAAGAGTGGATTATCTAAAGTCAAGTCAGCACTCAACTCAAAGAGAGGGTTGTCAACAATGGTTGAATATATATTATTAACTTTTTCATGACCATAAACAACAAACTCATGAGGATGGGAAAGTAAACTGCTGCTGTCCCAAATCAGCATTTGGGATTCCTCCATGCTTTCTTTGGAGTCACTAAACACCACCAAATCTTGATCTTCCTCCTGGACTTTCCAAGTGAGAAGTGGTAGTGTCTCACCTAACTCATCATCAAATGATGTCATCAAGCTGCAAGATGTTTCCTTATGAAACTCCTCAATTCTTCCATCAATTTGTTCACATTCTATGCAACTTGCATTGTCATTTTGCATCCTGGTAGAGGCTGCTATAGAAGATGCATTTTCTTTTAGTCTTTCCTCTTTTTGCGCTGCCCAAATGAGGTCTTCTAGATGACTATGAGTAGAATCAATCCTTGACAATGCCTGAGCTATCTTGTCATCTGTCATCACCAAATGATTATGCAAGTCTTCCCACACCAAAGGCTTTTGTTCCCAACCTTGTATACCCACTTCTGATTTTTCAACATGTGTAGGAGTGGTGCCAATTTGAGAGTCAATGATCACACTTGAAGATGTATCCAAATCAACCTCATGTTCTTCATCAATTGCTGATACAAAATCAGACTCTGAACAATCTGAATACTGCAAGGTTCATGTGATGACAAGGAACTGCCGGCCAAACTCAGGAAATCAGAATCGTGTTCATCAATAATCTCTCCATGGGCTGCCGTACCTTGCCTATTGCTTGAAGCTACAAACTTTTCCTTCACATCTTCCACCATGAATGATGGGACAGCGTTGTGGTCAACCAAAGGAGCACCAATAAAACCCATACCTTCATATGATTTATCATTTGAAATCTCTATGTCACCCACCATAAAACTCTTGCATTCCTTTGTAGATACCTCATGTGTTTCTTCTTGTAAGATTACACAAGATTCTATCCTTTTGCCTTTATGAACCGAATCTGCCTGTCTATCAAATTCTTCACATAGATTTTTGCAAACCTCACTTGTAGCCATCATATCTACTTTCTTTCCTTGTTCCTGATATGAACTTGGAAACAACAAACCATCTTCATCAAATTGTTCACGTTCCATGTCTCTTGCAAAGTGGCTGCAACACTCAACTGATTTCCAGCTTTGTGCATTGAGTAATGAGCCTCACTCAATTGAAGGCAAAGACCAACAATCTCCCTATCTTTGTCCACCAATTTGATCGCCATGTCCCTATCTCTTAGTAATTGCAAATAATCATCTTTTATGAATTCCAACGCTTCTTTGATGGACTGCAAATGTGTATGAGACATACCTGTTGCCATCCCTTTTCTCCTCCCCTCAATTTGTGCTGACCAAATGAGGTCTGCAATATGTTTATGAGTATCATCCATCCTTGATAACACTTTCACAATCTTTTCTTCCTTCACCATAAATTGACCTTCCAAATCTTCCAGTACAAGAGGCTTTCGTTCCCAATCATCAAAGTGACCTTGACTACCATGTACTAATGTTTCTGATTTGTCTTCATGTGTAGGAAGCTTTTCGACAACAGAATCAACCATCTCACTTATGGATGTATTACAATTTACAACCTCTTTTGTAGAAGCCTCCTGTGATCCTTATTGGAAAGATGTTGATGTAACCTTAGACTCGTCACAAAATCCTCTCCTTGTATCCTCATATACCACTTCCGCATGTTTCTCAAACTCTTCATGAAGATTTTTGCAAATCTCCATATACTCTCCTTGTGCAAACAAAACCTGAGTTTCTTCACTTGTAGGTGTGGATGAGACGTTAGAGTGCTGAGATTCTCTTGACAACAAATTTGCAAGACATTGCAAATCCCGATTATACTTTTGTTGTGATTGAGCAAAACCATGAGTCATCTTTTGTTGCAATTGAGCAAGGTCTTCCAATTGTTTCTCCAAAGCAAAAAACAACCGTCCATCTATAATTCTAGCCATTTGATGTAACTGTAGCTGAATACCCTCAGGCTGGTAGGATAGTGGCTCTGATACCACTGTAATAACCCCGACCTGATGGATCAAGATTATTATCGATTTCTCAAGTTTGACAGTGTTACAGATCTAAGAAACCAATACTTGCAAGCTCAATGTAATTCAACAATCTCCAGATCAAACATCATAAATTCCTCTTATTGGCAGTTATACAGGCATTATACATACATTGACAGTAGCAACACAATTATCAAACCAAATGATCTTTAGATAGAGAATATCGGTTAATATTTGAATAACTGTTTTGACTTGGTGATAGGGAATAATGCCTGAGATATGATTGATTAGTATCCTATTGGATGAAGATCATGATTCCTTTCTGTGCATCAAGTTTATAATCTTAACCTTGTTTGCTTCCTGTCCCAATGTTTCTTCATGGGTTGTAACAGATTCGGTTTATATATGCCCATATTATGGTATGTTATAGTGCAACGGTAACTCACATAAATGATTAAGTAAAGATGTAGACACAACAAATCGTCCAATATATCGATATGGCCATTGCAGTAAACACAATATAACAATTGATAAACAAACATTCATTTATTCATTTCAACATGCAAGGGAATACAAATATTGTAGACGCTTAACATACCCGACTATGTGCGACATGCATATACCTGTTCCGCAAAGTCATACGTGCAGCACGTGAACAGAGTCCTGATTCCTTTCTTTGGCACCTGTGACCAACAATACGAAATATGGATCTCTCGATGCCAATGATCATCGCACATATTCCAATCGTCTCACTTGCTTAAGGAAATAACTTCCCGCTAGTATTGGAATTCGTCACCGAACTTTGAAACTTCACGGGAATATCAAATAAATGTCTTCAATCATAAATTGACAATCCTCAATGTCGACAATGAAGCCTTCCAATCAATATAGAAAATAAAGGCAGCAACACCAACAATGTAGACTCATGCTGTAACTGTCAATGCTCGCCCAGTGCCACAAACACGATGGCAATATCACAATAATTTCTAGGAACGCTCCTGCACCAGAAAGGTTGAGTGCCCAGTGATATGTAGTGCCATACTGGCTTGAATAATTACATTTAATCTCGATACTTGCCTCTGCACTATGCCGACTTCATAATTCTCACTGCAATCATGAGCTTGATAGTCTCTATCGTTTCCAGACTTGGCAATATGAACGATAAATGCTCTTGAAAGTCTCTTCTGTTTCCAAACTCTTCCTAGTAAACATTCAGAGTAATAACAATAGATATTAGCAACTATATTCTACGATCTCCTTTAAATGCTGATACACTAACACAAATCCGCACATGCTCCAGCGCTGGTGAGACGGGTTCTTATTGATAAAATGTTCCCGTAATGAATCCACCAGTGTGATATGTGTGTTGATTTCAGAACGCCATCCTAACATAGAGTCCCAATGTCCTCCAACAATCAACCAAACTCCGCACCTTCACAGAGGGATTCACGTTTGCATATAAATAAAGATATTATATAGATTGGTCATGACTGGGTTTCCGTCCAAGCATGGCCATGTGTGTTGAGAGTTTTCGTTCTCATGCCCACAATATTACAAACCAGACTGTAGTCAATTTTTGTGTGATGATCTTCAGACTTCCCCAATTGCTCCCATATAGTTCGCCAATATTCAGTTAATTTAATTGAATTAATATCCCAATTAAGACTGTATAAGAAATACAGTATTTATTAATAACTTTATAAAGTCATAATTAATTAATTAAATAATTAAAATGTCTTTTAGAGCAAATACAGACAATTTTAATATTTAATTAATTACTCAAATGTTTTTCCTTGGTGTATTAAAATTAGGGACATAACAAAAATCAATGCATATAATAAATATATAAACTAATTTAGAGTTAATTAAGAGTGGGATTTGATAATTGTAATAAATGAATTTAGAGTATTAAATGTAAGGAGATAAGGTTTCTAGTTTTAGGAATTAGAATAAAGAATATATGTTGATGTTGTGTAAGATATCATTATTTAGGTAAAAAAAATGTTTGGAGTTTATAGAATGATTTAGGATTTTTATAGTTTCTGAAAACATATAGAGGTCATATGTTATCCCTTTAAGGCTGAATGCAAACTCCATGAAAATGATCTAGTGCATAGAGTTGATTTGTAAGCTATAAGATTGTCTTGAGAACATGGACTTCTACAACCTAATTTCTTGCGATCTTTGATGGATGAATCATGTATGAGGATGGTGATATTTGGAAATACCTTTGGGGAATTTGTCAAATTGATAAAGTCAAAATACACTAAAGATTCAAGTTAACTACATTTATTTATCAATGTTAAACTATTTTGACAATTTTGTGGATATATTACTTATGTTTTAAAAAAATAAAATTTACATAAGGTGAATTGAATGCCGATTTTTTTTACCAAATTTTTTCCTTGCCAAACTTCATCCGAATTTCAATGTTGCTGAACTCGAACTCGAATTCGAACCTTGTGACTTAGAATGTATATATCTCCCCCCTATTACAAATAAATGGTAAATGCTTAACAAAATCATGGTTAGTGTTGATCACCATAGTACAAAGGGGGGTTTGTATAATATTTTCTTGGATTTTAGTAGTTTTTGTTTGTTATATATTTCATCTTTGGTAGTGAAGCTACATTATATGTTAATATTTCCTTGGCAATTTATATTTGAACTGAGACTTTAGGTTTTAGCTCCAATTATACTCAAGAGACTCTTTGTCAATGTGATTAAGAGGTCCTATCCCATAAAGAACTCTTCTCATTCTGACACATCATTTTTTGTGGTCAGTGAATTCAATTTGAGCATTTTTAGCTTACACTTCCATTTGTACAATGAAATTTTTGTTTGAAACCTCTCATATTGCTCCATCTCTCCTCACTTAAGGTCAATCCAATTTGTTATCATCTCAAGAACAATAATCAATTCTCATCATTAGATGCAAGTAAAGGGTTAAAAGTTGAAACTAGTCAAACAGTTCACATACCTTAGAATTTTCTAATTCTCGGCCAATTGTAGATCTGACTAGACAATGCGGTAGAAATTAGTCAACTAGCAGCCCTTTTGGTCAAAGCAACAAACAGATCAGTCAATGGAAGGTCAAATTACTCAATTATGTTCTAGTCAACAATCTGGCTTTGCTGGTGCAAGTGATTTCATATTTACGATCTTCCCCCAAGTTTCTTTCCTCTATTCTCAAAGGCAACACAATTCAAAGGAGAGAGAAGTTGGAGAAGTAATGCATTCATTGAGGTAAGGGTATTTTTTTCCCAATATCTAATTAATGCTACTTAGTTATCTAGTTGATCTAGTCAGCAGTATTAATTATTTAATATTATAATAATGCAATTCTAAGTTACCGATACATAGCTAGGAGGCCTTTGGTAAGAAATGGGTATGAAACGGATACAGGGTATGATACAAGTACGGTACAAATACGTCCAGGATATAAAAAGGAGCCTATGGAAACGACTAGGAAACGAATAGAAGACTGTGGGTACGAAATTTTGTACGTGGACCAAATTTTTGCGTTCAAACGCCCAGGCCATGCTTTTTCCAACATTTTTGGCATTTTTGAATTATTTTTTTGACTTTTTGTTGACTTCTAAACAATTAAATATTCTATATAACCCTAATCTTTGCCTCTAGACACATCAAATAGGTAAAAACATACTCATTTAACAATTTGTGAATGAAAACAAGTTTTTTTGTCTCCATTGCTGAACTTTCTCTCTTGCTTGCACAAGCTTGAATAGACTTGAAGGCTGATCATTGATTGTTCGAAGTTGGTTGTTGTGCTATTCCTAAGCACTTGCAAGTGTCCGTTCGTTGCCAAGAAGATCGTAGAGCAAGATTTCTTCAAAAGAGGTAGGTTTTTTTGAAGTTTTTTGATTTTTTTTTACAATAAATGAACTATTTTGTTTTTGTTTTGTTTTCATTCTTCTAAGTGTCTATAACACATGTTCAATTTTTTCAGTTTTTTGAAATTAATTAAGTCTTTTAGTTTCAATACCAAAATTATTTCAATCTGAAGTTTTTTGATTTTTTTTTACAATAAATGAACTATTTTGTTTTTGTTTTGTTTTCATTCTTCTAAGTGTCTATAACACATTTTCAATTTTTTCATTTTTTTGAAATTAATTAAGTCTTTTAGTTTCAATACCAAAATTATTTCAATGTGTTGTGCCTTAGGTATTACAATGGCAACCACTTCTAACTCCTCAGCTCACACCAATCTCATTTCAAAATAAACAAAACCTCTCTCCCCTTTGGAAATATGTAGAAATGGTTCAACAAGTTCAGGTGGTGGAGTATATGTTTGGATTTGTAGTCATTGCCATGTTCAATATACAAGCTTAGACAGTTGAGTGAAAGGGCACTTGTGTAGGATCCTTGAACTAGGCATCAAAGCTTGTCCAGGTTAAGATGGCAACAACATTCCAGATCATATAGTGTCAGGATATATTATTGAGCAAGAAAAAGTAGAACAAAAAGTAACCGATCTTTAAAACAAGCCATCCTTTGAAGAAAGGATCTCGATTGAGGAAGACCCCTACACCGCCTTCTCATTTTCCACCTACAGATCGCCATCCATTTGTGTCCATCCCTCAAGAGCAAAGCATGCCCTCTTCAAATAAAAGATCTAAGGGACCATTGGAAACTTCATTTTAAAATGAGGCAAGAGAGATTGCTGATCAAGACATAGCAAGATGTGTCTATGCCAATGGATTGGCATTCAATGTTGTTCATTCACCATATTGGCAAAAATTGGTGAAGTCTATTAATGAGGCTCCAAAGGGGTATAAGGGCCCAGGTTTTGAGAAGGTGTGTAGCACCTTATTGGAGAAAGAGGTGAAACATGTACCAGACTCTTTGAAGCCCATAAGGGATTCATGGATCGAAACAGGGGTGAACATTGTTTCTGATGGATGGAAAAATGCAAAAAATTGCCCATTGATCAATGTTATTGCTGTGTTCCCTAAAGGGGCGATGTTTCTGAGAGCAATGGATTGTGAAGGATAGGTGAATGATGGTCTATTTAATGCTAACATCCTTTGTTAAGCTATTGAAGAAGTGGGCCATCAAAATGTTGTGCAAATTGTATTTGACAATGCCAAAAATTGTAGGGCTGTTGGGTTATTGATTGAGGAGAAGTATCCACATTTTTTGGACACATTGTGCTGTCCACTCCCTCAATCTAATGCTACAAAAAATTGGAACCAAACTTGAGTGGATCAAACAAGTGTATGCTGAGACCGAAGACATCCAAATGTTTGTCACAAACCACCATATGACACAAGGCATCTTTAGACAATTCTCAAGATTGGAGTTGTTGAAGGTAAGTTAATTCTCAATATTTTTAATTTTCTTTTAATTTTTGAATTTTGATTTTGTAAATTTAAATTATATTTTAATTTTAATTCTGATTTTCAAACAGGTTGCTAAGACCCGTTTTTCCTCCAACACAATTGTGTTAAGACAACTTATGAAGGTTCGTGAGGCATTCTGTAATATGGTCATCAACCCTAATTGGTCCGTATGGAGGCAATCTAGCATTGAAAGGGCAAATAGGGTTAAGCAAAGGATCCTAGATGATAGTTGGTGGGATTGTGTTGAGTATCTCGTCAGTTTCATTGAGCCCATATTGAGCATGATCTGTTACACTAACATGGATAGACCTTGTTTGCGTGAAGTATATGATGGTATTGACTCAATGATTGAGAAGATGAAAACCATCATCAATGCAAAAGAGGAAGATCTTGAAGAAAAGTTCTTCAAAGAGTTACATGAAATCATTGTAGATAGATGGAACAAAATGACCACTCCGTTGCATCTTCTCGCTTTTGCGTTGAGTGCCAAATAATATAGTGTTGAGATACTTGCTGCTTCATCAAGAGTTGCTCCATATAGAGATGCTGAAGTGTAATGTCCCCCTTTTTGGCGTGATCTTGTTTGATGGTGGTTAGCCTATTACTCAGACTCTCGTAGGCTAACAGGTATTGGTTAGAGGGTCAGTGGTACTTTCTGGAGAGCTTGGTCATTCTCGTTTTCAGAGCTCAGTGATTGGTTCACAACAGGCATTGGTAGTTCAGGGGTTGACAGCTTCTGACGGCACGAGAATATTTGGAGTTTTGAGTGAGATGGATTTTTAAGTGATTTGAGTTAATTAATTAACTTAATGCCTTATTATAAAGTCAAATTGACTTTATACATTTTATATCACTTAAATATTCCATAAAGGTAATTTAATATTTTAATCACTTAAAATATAAAAGGGCGCCCAAGTATTTAAGTCAAACTATTGAAAATGACTTAAATATATTTTAAAAGATTTAAAATATGAAGATGGGCGTATCTTCTTGGAAATGCGTGCCTTTTTGGATATAAGGCAATTTGGCAATGAGAAACCCTATGATTGATTATTTTGACTTTGCCTTGGATATTTTTCTTGTGCCTTCCTTTGTGATCAGGGTTTGACCAATACTTCCATTGGAGAACGATTCCTCTTCGATGTTGAGTACTTTTGAGACTGTGAGAGATCAGTTGAATTGTACAATGGTGAGAGCTTCATACAGAGGTTCTACATGTTTTTAACAGAGTTATTATTCAATTTATACTTGCTGCAATAAGGAAGGGGGTTTCTACACTGGAGGCGTCCTCTTCAACAGTTCCTCAGCATTTCATTTTTGATTCTTCAGCATTCTTACTTGGGCCGTACTTTTACATTGGGTTTTGTGCCTCTTTGGAGAAGGGTGTGTGAAGCCAGAGATTGGGGCGCTTTCCTTTGGGCTCCTGTTTGTGCTTCATCATAGGCGGCTATCACTACTGCTGCATTGTATCTGGTTTTTGATTGGGAGAAGTCAGATCTGGAGGTTAGGAGTGCTTCTTTGTCAGTTTGCACCATTCCGGCTGGCAGACTGGATTTATTTCTTATTTAATTATTTTGGAGCATTACTGGTATGTAATTCATTTGTAATCTTATTGTATGCGTTGCAGAATAACATCTATTGCCTCTGTTGCTCAGAATATGTTCATGTTGCACTTTTATAAGATTTAATATGATGTGCACCTTCTCTTCTGTCTACAAACTTTCTCTAAAAACTAAGTAGAACACAAATAGACTTAAGAAAAAGACAGGGGTTTCGTTGAGAGCCAGCAAGGCTCATCACATGAAGTGGCTCAAGGGTACAAGGCATCACTTTGTAGACTCTTCAGTGATCGTGACCAACGTGATCGAGTGAGGGCTAAGTTCATGGGTTTTGCATGCTCCAGTGGTTGTGGTCTTGATGCTCTTTGAGACAAGTACATGGTGGATGCTCATAGTTGGTGGTACTTCCATGGCCAAGAATACACGCACCTCCAACCTCTTGCAATAAATTTTTTATCCCAAGTAAGTTTTATAGTCAAACTCTTTTATCTTTTAAAATTAAGTTTTATATTTTCATTTTGTAATTTTAATTTTATAATTTTATTTAGTTAAAATTTGTGACTCTTAACTATTTAATTTGGTCTTAATAGATTGCTAGTTCATCTTCTTCTAAGAGGAATTGGAGCACATACTCCTTCATCCACTCAATAAAGCGCAATAGGCTACATTCAAAAAAGGCAGAGGATTTGGTTTATGTGCATTCAAACTTGCACCTAGTTACACACAAACAAAGTTCCTACACAGAAGGAGACTCAAGGAGGTGCCAGAGCATCTTGACTTGGATGCTTCCACAAGTCACTTAGCTGCACTTGATATTGATGATGACTATGAACTTGAGGCTTAGGCAGCTAATGAGCATGAGAGTGGTAGTGTCAGTGCTTGTGCGAGTGCCACGGACGCTGTTTGTGGTTCTACGCAAAATGTAGCATCTAATGATGCTTTTTTTGATGACCCATATGATTCATGATCAATGATCAATAATGGCTGATTGTAAACACTTGACATTTTTATGTTTGAACTTTAATTTATAATTTTATATCATGACATTTGAGTATCACTAATATTTTAATATTTGACTATGAAAGTGGTGGTGTATTTTTGCTATGTTATTTGACTATTAATATGGTGGTGTATTTTGAACTTAATAACTGCTGCAAATATGTATATATTTCTGCTTTTTATATGTTTTTGTATTAACGTACCCAAAATGTACCCAAACCCCCAAATTTTTTTTGACCAAATCTGCGTACCAGAATCTCATACCCGTACCCGTACCCAAAAACGAACCGGTAACTTAGATGCAATTCAATTCCAAATTGGCTACTTATGAGTAGGGGTAAACAACATATAGAAATAAGTCATTGTTAGGGTTTTGACCAGATATAGGCATGTTATATATCATTGGAAATTTTTGAGCACATACTTTCATGCAATATAGGTTGCATTCATTATTGCTGGGTTTGATTTCAGTTTTCAAAGTTTCTCATTTCAAATTGATGTGTTTATGATGTATCATTGAATTGTGTTGTTAGATGGAAGTTCTTAATCAGGTCAGTCTAGTTTGTCTATATTTATAAACTTCTTTTTTGAGATTGTGACATAATGATCAGGTCTAGGCCTGAGCAAGGCTGTATTAGTTACATTCTTGGTGTCAAAAGTAGCAATTTGTGTCATGATTTCCATATGATGTTGTGACTTAGACCATGATGTTGATATCTTCTTACACCAAGCAAATATGTGGTCTAATGGTAGTGTGCAAGATGTAGAAACTTACAAGATTGAGATCTAGGTTAAAACCCTCTAATTGGTGTAGATAGTGCAAGTGAAATTCAAGGGTTGAATTTGGTCAAAGAGATTTGTCCCTTATAGCAACAATTGAGCCAAAGTTGAATTTGATACAAGATATTCATTCTGCATGGTGTGGTGACTCAGCCATAGGTGAATTTTACGGAAGATTTTTACCCCTCATAGCATGACAACATTACATATATCGTTATTCTCTCAAAAAATGCAAAATGCCTTTTTGTTTGTTTTTACTGCATGCTTTGTCTATGTATCTTCTTATGCTTGATTCAATAATGAAGAAAGTGGCCCTTAATATGGTGTGTTTAGGATGAGGGGGGTTAGTAGTGTTACACAGATGGTTGCCGTTGCACCAAAAGATCGACCTGTTAATGCCCGATACAACCACTAGAGTTAGTGAATCCACGGGAGGTGGTTAAGCCATGTCATGAACCCAAGCGCTGCGCTGCACAACACAAGGAGACCAAGGGCACACACCTCGCAATCCCCCCCATGGGGGTTCAGAGGGCTCTACCAATTGCACAAACGCACCAAAAACCAACCTGTTGTTAATGCTCGATACAACCGCCAGAGTTAGTGAATCCACGAGAGGCGGTTAAGCCATGTCACGAACCCAAGCGCTACGCTGCACAACACAAGGAGACCAAGGGCACACACCTTGCAACAAGTAGAAGCAAGAAGAGTTGATGTTTGTCAAAGTGAGGAATCCTTGAGAATAATGGAGGAGAGGTTGTGAGGATTCTTGCTTGAACAAAGTAAATCCTTGAATAGATGGATTGTGTTGAAAATCGAATTTTCTTAGTGTTAGCATTTTACTTTGTCCTTTTTGGGAGAACACAAAATGGAACAATGTGTAAGGTAAAGCCTTCAAATTAAAAGGGGAAGCACCCTTGTAAAAATAAAAACATGAACAAAACCCTTGAAGACTAGTTTATGGACAAATTAACAAATTTCACAACATATACATGGTTTATTGTGAGGATTTCTTGCTTGAACAAGTAAATCCTTGAATAGATGGACTATGTTGAAAATTGAATTTGTTTAGTGTTAGTGTTTTACTTTGTCCTTTTTAGGAGAACATAAAACGGAACAATGTGTAGGGTAAAGCCTTTCTTCAAATTAAAAGGGGAAGCACCCTTGTAAAAATAAAAACATGAATAAAACCCTCAAAGACTAGTTTATGGACAAACTAACAATTTTCACAATGTGTACATGGTTTACTTTTGGGAGGGTTTCAACATGTAAAAAGCAAATAAGCTAATCTGCCACGTCCTTTTTTGATTTTTGGGTATGAGCACAAGACTTAACAATTCATCCATACATAGATGAGAGATTCCATTTTTATATAATTCCACAAACAAGTTGACCTATTACAACATACACACACACAAACAAACAAGCAGTTTATGGCTAAACTGCAGACAATAGATAGTATGTATACATAAGAGCTGCATTACAGGTTTGAATTGTACACACAAGACAAAATGCCACAAATCAAAATACTTGACTATTGTAAGTGTATACAAAGCTACAAACATCCAAATTAATGGCAATCATAATACAGAGCCTGCAATTATTGATAATTTATATTCAATAAGTGAAACCCCATGCACAAAACAATATTCAATGGAGATTACAAAGTTGCATATAGCATAACAATTTCATCACATGCAAAGAGAGTTTGAACAATAAAAATAGCACAAAATTTACTTTTCACTTGTCTCTAATATAATACCCACATATATAGGGTTTCAGAGTATCAGTTTGCACAATTGCATGCCATCTAAAAATAAAATTGCTTGAAAAATGGAAGTTGCATGAAAATTAAAATAGTTTTTGAATAAAGCTCATCCATAAGATAAATACTCTAAAACAAATTCCGCTAAAAAAAAAAAAAAACTTGTTCTAGAAATATTGAAAAATAACAGTTTTAAATATAGCTGATTCTATTTTTAGACCCTCTAAAAATAGCAGTCTTCTTACTTTCCAAAAATAGCAATCATTGAGATAACTGCTAGCCTCTTTAACATTGACGTGATCTCTTGATGATCACTTCCTTTCTTTACTCTTTTATCTCTAATACTTAAATTGCTGCATTGACTTCTTCCAAAAATTGTACTGACCTCATATTCGGTATTCCTGTGGTAATACAAAAGAGCTCTTTCAGACAACCTGTATAACTTGAACATTAGGAAACAACATACATATATTTCATAATAAATTCCTTCCATCCTTTGTTGTATGGATCAAAATCAATGTCATTCCATCTTTTAGCCATTGAAAAGAACTTTTTTATGCTTCAAACCATAATATCAGATATCTTAAAAAAAAAGTAATTTATTGGAAATCAGACCAGAAGATGCCTTTTTCCCCTCAGAAATTGCAAATTTTGCAAAACAGACTAGACATGTTTTTTCATGAAAAATCACTAGAAAATCGCAATTTAATTGAAAAAAAATCTCATCTCTCTATTTTATCATGATTTATGCCCTAGCCATGCATTTTCCATGATTTTTTGGTAAAAAATTAGGTTTTTGGGCATTTTTTAAATTTTTGTGGCCTTTTGTTTTGTCTTTGTTCTGATTTTTCCTTAACAATAACCCAGTTTTTGTAACTAACGATAACTCTAATCTAATTTTTTCTTGATTAAATCTTGATTAAAAAAACTCTTTATCTCTTGGTTTGTCAATTTATTTCCAAAATGATTTTTGCTAAAATGCTTCAAGTGGCACTAAAAAGTGGGTGTGTATGCAAAAATTTATGGCAGTTTTGGTACACTTTAAGGGTACTTTGGCATTTTGATGTGCCTTGCCTAAGGGACTTTTTGGCACTTTTTCACATTTTTCACTTTCAACTTAAGTTACCAAAAGCATGCTGGTGAAGCATTTTTGACACTGAGTAATTTTCACTCTTTCCAAAATCCATTTTGTACCATTGTGTTTAGATTGAATTCTACTTTGTTGGTACCTATAATATCCCCCCCGTTTTGAAGTTATTTCTTTTTTTTTGTTTAAATGCTTTTGATTTTTTGTGTTTTTGCCAGGCAATGCGGAAATCGCAAATATTTGCAAAAAGCTAAAAAGACTAAGGAAATGCATAAATAGAAAAGAACCCAGTATTTTTATTGCATCAAGATTACATTCGAATCATACCCATTTGATAGATTGCAGAGTTGCAGGTCTGATATTGTTTGACCAGCAATCTGATGCCTCATAAACTTGGATGCCATTCCTTATTTCCTTAGAATCTCGCCTTGAAATTGACGCACAAACAATCTCCTACCTGGACGCCACAAAATAGATTAATTTCAGCTGCCAAAGCTAGGCATTTGGCCTAGATATCTCCCATGTAGTCTGCTGTAGGTGCACGGCTGGCTGCAAACCCTCACGTGCCAGTTGCAAACTGCACGGCCTGTCTTAAGACCCCATGTGCTAGCTTGTTTTGTATGAACCAACAATAACAAAAAACAATATACCTCCTGATCTGCTATACTCTCCTCAGAATGTTTGAAATGATTGATTTCCTGAATCCAATGAAGCTCAATGATGACCCCTGAATGGGATTATCCAGTCAAGTGCCCTTGGGTGATCTCTCACGCTTGCAAACATTGTCCTTTTCGAGGGATTTTGTCCTCAAAAAAACTGTATCTTTCAACTAGCAAACCTTGCTCAGTTCTTCTCAAATTTTGTGCAAATAACAATGATGAAGAAAAAGAATTAAGTGCGTTTTTTATATCTCCACCAAATACCCACATCCCACTTGGCCAAATAGTACTTTTTAATTATTATTTTCTTTTGATGGTCATTAAATAATTCATCTCATAAAGTTAAGGGGATTTAATCTAAGTTACCGGTTCGGTTTTGGGTTCGGGTTCGGGTTCGAGAACCCGGTTCGGCGGTTCGGTAAAATTTTTTTTTGGAGTTGGGTTTGTTTTGGGTTCGGTAATACAAAAACATATAAAAATCAGAAATATATACATATTTGCAGCAGCAATTAAGTTCAGAATACACCACCATATTAATAGTCAAATAACATAGCAAAAATACACCACCACTTTAATACTCAAATGTCATGATATAGATTCATTTGGCATTTTTTATTGCTTCCTCTTCAAACATAGGATTTGAGGAGAAGTATGTATCCAAATTTTGGATCTAAGAACGTGTTGTGCATTTGTTTGAGCTGTCAAAAGTAGGTATGCACAACTTGCCTAACCTTCATTGTAAGTCCTAGCTGTGGGTTCCTCTCTCTTTCTTGGGTTTGTTTCTTAGCTGCAATTGGCAAAAATTTGTAAGAGACATTGTTTCATGAGATTATTCCTAAGAGATCTATACTCATTTAGGTAGTCCAAATAGCTCTGCCCTACATTCTTTTGTCCCTATGAGCATCTAGGTCTTCCACTCCGTCCAAAATTTAGGCATCAGGGGTCTAGTTACTGATCCTATTATTGTTCTGGTATTATTATTATTATTGCTGTTGTTTGCAGAGTTAATTGCATCACTATTCATATTTTTAACATTTGTGTCAATAACTTGGTCAACTGTTGCTGTCCTTGTATAAGTGCATTTATTTGTTGCTCTATATTAATGTCCTCATGTGAATTTCTTTTATCTTTGTTTGCCATAATTTCTTCTACTTCCAAATCTGCAAATGGAAATCCTTCTGTATTTTCCAAACATTGAAATTGTGGCCTTTTGAGTTCTATCTGATAGCACTTGTTTATTCTATCACTTGGATGCATATATGGAGTGTATTTTTGCATCAATCTCTTAGAGACCCAACAGGCTGGTAGGAAAACCAGCTTAGATACCAGTATAATATCCCTAACTGATTTTTTTGTATGAACTAAATAAATGCAAGAAATTGATTTACTTTGGTCTAACGGCTAACCACAATTCATGCAGCTATAAAAAAATATTAATGGTATTCAATTGAAACTCATCTCAACACAGCTACACACGAAGATAACACATATCTATTTCATGTGTTAGAGGCAAATATTAGAGTTAGAGGGAATAAAATAGTCTTTAAATGTCAACAAATAGTCAAAAAAATAATTAAAAAATGCAAAAAGGCATTGGAAAAGTCCACCTGGGCGAGAATTCTGCCTGGGTTCGAACCAGCTTCGAAAAAACCGAACCCTGGTCGAACCCACAATCAGGATTCCGAACCCTGGCCGAACCCACAGTCATTTTTTCAAACCCACAGCGAATTTGGTCGAACCGGACCCGAATTTCGAACTCGAACCGAACCCGTATCGAACCCGGGCTTCCCAGGGGCGAACCCAGTAACTTAGGATTTAATCATTAAAATATTATTACTTTATGCAACACCTTATAACACCTTTTTAACCCCTCATAATACCACTTTATAAAATCATTCATAATAAATAATATTATTAAAGTTAAATTGGATTAAATTTAATAATACAAATCAAATCATTAACTCCTTGATAATTACCAATACCAACTCATTGGAAGTGATCCATCAACTTTTTAGATATAGGCGTGATAAGAATTGACCATACCATGACTTACTATAAATAGTAAGTATGAGCAACACATCCAAGTGACTTACTAAAATTAGTAAGTGTGGGTAAAAACGTCCAGAATGGCCTCCAAAAGGCACACCACAAATAAGCTGGGACATTGAGCTGAAGAGTACTGAAATAAGCACCAAAAGGCTTGCTGAAGAGCCTTGGATCACCCTCAAGGGGGTCCCCTAAACACCATGTTAGCCTATGGGGACCATAGTCATAGGCTAACCACAAATCCTGTTCACTGGCTAGGAAGGGGACATTACAGTTGTCAGTACCCATTTTCAAGAAATTTGGAGAATTTAAAAATTGTGCCAAAGTGCACTTGGTGTGCACTTTTGGAAACTTTTGATTGCTTAAATTGCTAATTTGCTGTATCTCTCTCCCATTTTTACATTTTTACTCTTTTCAAATTCCATTTTCATCATCTTGAAGCCATTGAAAAAATCTTTCCAACACTTCAAATGGGATGAAAATTAGAGTTTGGATGTAAAATCTATGGCTGTTTTGGTAGCTTGAAGGGCATTTTGGCATCCTTGGCAGGCCTTTTGGCACTTTTGCCATTTTGCTCACTTTTCCTTTCTCTCGTTATCTTCACTTCTTTTTTTTTTTCGTTGATTGGGCACATATTAGAGGTTTTTGGCACTTTGAGTTGGGGTGACTTTTTCCAATGTCCAAGATTGAAAAGCCTATTTCTCTTGCAAATTTTCATCAAAATCTGACAAAATCAATTTTTTAGCCTTTTGGTGTGCTTGGAGGAGATTTTGGCACTTTAATTTTTTGGCTACATAAGTCCTCCATTTTCTCTCATTCTTGATTTGTACCTACATTTTAGTGACAATGTAGACATTTCATGACATTTTGAAGCTTTGAATGCTTTTTGGTCACAAAAACGACACTTAGAATGACCCAAATAGAGCAAACAACTATGTACAAAATGATGAATGAGTTTGTTTCAGTAGGGGTACAACGCTTAGAATCCAACAAACTAGATTAAATGAATTAGATGAGGAGATTGAGTTGCTTGTGGATCCCTAGACGTGCAAAAGTCAATAGAAACCTCTTTAGTATCACAATAAAAGATACTGTGAATACCAAGAAAGTAGCAGGATGTTTGGGTTGGGTATTTTTGAAATTGCAAGTCAACTACCTTGAGCTTCATGGTGATATTAAGAATCTAGCCAAAGAGATCAATGTGGGAGGTGTCCCATAGTGATGTTATGGGTGATAAAGGTGAAACATCTTGAGGGATTGATGCCACTTCTTTTATGGTGGTATTACTGCCAGTTGCGATAATGCTATCCATGGTAATATTAAGAAGCTAGCCATAGAGATTAATGTGGGAGGTGTTCCATAGTGATGTTATGGATGATAAAGCTGAAACATCTTTAGGGATTGATGCCACTGGTTTTATAATGGTATTACTGTTAGTTGTGATAGTGTTATTGTAATGCCCCCCCTTGTTTGTTTTTTCCTTTTTGTTTCCAAATATGTTTTGAGATGTATTTTGCAACAGTTTGAGATAGACAAATATAGTGCAGGTAATAGAGAGATTTGCAGCAATAATCAACTCAAATAAAATGTTATATTCAGGAATATAAGAGGCTGAAATTTCCAGATTTATACTTTGAGAAAAATAGAGGATTTTTTTCAAAACCAAGAGCAACCCAATTTCTTAAAATGCATTACATATCTTTTTCTAACATACCCAGAATATTTCAGGAACTCTGACCATGTGCTGTAGCTGCAACCATCAAGCTGGTAACTCCAAAAATCTCTTGCAAATCACTAAATCCTCACTTCTCCACCATGAAACTGATGCACAACAATATCTTCACTGTAGATGCCTTAAACAGGAGTGATTACAGCCACAAACCCTAGGCATTTAGCCAAGGGAAAGCCACACACCCCTGCCAAAGTTGTATGGCTTGCCAACAAGGTGCAATACTCTTAATAAATAAACTGCCACTATTAAGTCTTCAAATCCTTTGCAAGAGGGGTTGCCCAGATATAGTGAAGCCTTTGAAACGATACCCACAACACCAAACTCATCATATAAACTTGGAATTCCATTTTAGAGGATACAACCTACTAGGCAACTTCATACAACAACAATTCTGAAATTTGTTAATAAACCTCAGTAAATACCTTTACTTTGGAACGATGCTCAATATATCTGTAAGCTCTTGATAAATCCTTCAAACCCTAGATTGAATATTCCTTTGAAATCGTTTATGTGCAATGCATAGTCCCTGAATGGAGCTATCAACAAGTAGCCTTGGGAGATCTTTCACTCCTATAGCTATTGTTCCTCATGAGGGTTTTCGTCCTCAAGAAGCCAAGACTTTTAGTCCAACCAACAATCCCTTCTCCAAAATTTTCCAAAATATCAATGTGCAAATGAGCTCACAAAAGGGCTTTTATATTTCCCTCTAATTCCCACACCCAAGTTGGCAATTTAAAATTATTTTATTTCTCGCCTCATATCTCCTTTAAGTTGGCGTCCAACTTTATATTATAAAATAATCTTTTAAACTCCTTATAATGCCCTTTTATCATAAGTCATTAAAATATATAAATAATGCAATAAGTTAAATACAGTGTTACCTTGAGTTTTTGAGACGGGGACGGCAGGGGATGGTGGGACGAGCCCCCAATTTTTCAAGCCAATTTTGGGGATGGCTATATAAAATATAGTAAAATTTAAAATGTATAGGGAAATTTTAAATATTCATATGAAAGCATGGATAAAGCATGCATATATACATTATAGAAACTTAGCGTATAACATTTGTGTTAAGAATTCATTGTTGATACTCAATATGCATTCAGAATTCAGAATTCATTGTCAATATGCATGTGATATTAAACAATAACATACAAGTTATAAACGTATAACACAATGCCCAAAGGCTACATTGCTGCCATATAGTTTTATTTTCAATTATGATATGAAAATCAAAATAAAAAACACATAGTACACTATTGTCGTCCCCTGTCCCTGGGACGGGGACAAGGGGATTTAGACTTGGGGATGCGTCCCCGGGTAACATTGGTTAAATAATTAGTTTTTAATTATTGTTATTTAAATTTAATACCTATGACCATGATAAATACCAAGATACTTCATGGTGAGAATTCACCAACTTTCTCGATATGGAGATATTGTCAACTGACCAGGACACTGATCCCCTATGACTTACTAAAAATAGTATGGACAAAGTGTCCAAATCAAGCTTTGGAAGGTCACAACGATAGCCCTGGAAACACTGAGCTGGGAAAACACCAATTGAGCACAAATGGTTGATTGTCTAGTCACAAACGCCCTCAGAGGGACCCCCTAACCAACCTATTAGTCCACGGGGACCAAGTGATGGACTAACCTCAGCAATTGATGACTGCCTAGGAAAAGGGGACATTACAATTCGCCCTCCCCAAGATTGCTTGTCCCCAAGTAATCCACACCTGAACACCCTGGCTTGTCATCTGCATAATGGGATCCTAGATAACCCTATAGAATGCCCCATTGTATGCCCTCTGTATGAACCAAATAAAGATAAAACCAATCTCAACAGTCTTGTCAACCATTGCCCCAGTGTGAAGCAATCTATTATACATTGAGATCCATGGATCCCACAGCCAAACTGAAAGTCCACTATTTCCAACATCCGCTGACTTCCACTATGCCACTCTGATAAAACCATCATCATTGTGCCATGAGTTGTAAAGCAACTCCTTAGGACCTAAACAAAAAGAAGTGCCAAGCACATTATCACCTAGATCCCAAACTACCTCCTCACATCCGTCAAACACGAGAAGATGGAGGTATCTCAAAGTGCCAACATCACAAAACTACTCTCCAAATTCTGCAGATCCCCCATGGATGTGATGAATACCCCACATAGGTGCAGGAAAAAGTATAACAGCCCCCTCTAGGTTGCTGATATGGAATAGATCAGCAGCCTTAAAACTGAAAGTCTGACCTATGGGGATGCACGCAATACCACCAGGATCATAGGGTGATAGAGTACCAACCCTACATCGCTCTCCAATGATGAGGAGATGATGCAACTCTCCTTGAAACTCATGTACAATTGCTGTTCTCCAAAAGCTATGAACGAAATCCTTGTCCCATGAAGTAGGACAGTCCTCTCCTATCAAATTATGGAGTAAAACTCCATCACTGCGGGCCGAAACACCAATGCCATCCTGCTCACTAGGATCATAGCTCCACTGAATCTTCACCCCTCCAAGTGTATGCCACACAAGGGTGAGTGCCTCCACTGAAAAACCCTGAAGTAAGGAAGCTGCAAACTCTACCAAAGAGTCATCTACAAGATGAGACTCTGATTCATGTACCTGTATACAACCATTTGAATGAAAAAGAGAAGGATACCCTTAGGTTCTGGTTCCACCTTCTGAAAATGGAAACATGCCATTCCAGAGTGGATGATCTAATCCCGGAGCCAACCCACACTTATGCATCATCAATTCATCCGTGTGTAGGCTGAAAGAGAAGTGATGAGCACTCCTTACTATGTAGTCAAGGTGAAGTTCACCCGCATGTGCCAAAGGAAGATGTGCATAGTCACTGGGATTCCACCCCTCATCAATCTCATCACACGAATCAGGAGGTGACTCACATCTCCGATCATGAAGGGCAGATTTGGTATTGGCTTTGTAAGTCTCCTCTGCAAATTTGATGGCTAAGCCCCTATCTGAGAGCAAATGGAGGTATTTTGATTTCATTCCCTCTAGGGCATCCTTGATGGTTTGTAGACTTGATACAGCGGTTCCGACTACTACCCCTTTTTGCCTCTCTTCCAATTGAGCTGATCACAGGAGGTACTCAACAAGCTTGTGTGTGCTATCAAAGCAAGTTAAGGTTTGGACAACCTTATCCTCGGTGACTTTTAGTTGTTCCTTAAGTTCCTGTAACTCACTAGGCTCATGTCTACAATCAAGCTCAACCAATGCATTACTTGATTTGCTGACAAATGTAGGAGACATGCTCCCACTGGAAGATGCCCTGTAATCCTTATGTAAATAAGATGGAACAATGTGACGATTCAACATGCTAGCCTCACCAAATTCTGCCTCATCACAAGACTGACCAATAGCAATCTCTACTTCACCAATGTAGAGACTTGTGCCCCTCTCACTTGTGGACACATGCCCTTCATTATTGGCTAGTCCACGAGGTGTATGCACCACTACCTTTGCCGTATCTATGTCTTGAGCCCTCAATTGGCTCTCCCACAAAGGTGACTCATGATCCCCATGATGCAAGCTGTGTGTATACTCAAAAATTTCAGAATCATACCTCCTCATGCTTGACCACCTCAAATCATGAGTACCACTCTCATCCGCAGGTGTTATGGCAGCCATAGTAGATTGGATTTCTGTTGTGGATGAAGATGAATGAGCCAAGCTCAATTCCTTTTAGAGCTCATCAATCTGAATCTCTTATTCTTGAAGGGCCATTTGAGTGCTCTTCAAAGAATCTTTGGTAACCTCAAGCTCATAGGGAAGCTTGTCAACCTCCTCTTTCCCTTTTAGCGCACCAAAATAGATCTCACCCAGCAAGAGAAGGTGATCTCTATTGGAGAGTAGCTATTGGTAATTTGACTTCATTACCACTAACACTTCTCTAAGTGCCTGTGAATCCAAAAGGAAACGTTCTCCATCAAGGTTCATGTGTCCCCCTAAAGACCTCCAACAACATTTTGCCATCAACTTAAGGGTATCATCAAAGTGTTTAATGGCTGCAATAACCTGGTCTTCATTTACCCTCAGCTGTCTTCCCAAATGATAGGGCTCTTGAGACCTATCAACTTGTTGTACCCCAAATTAAAATTTTTGCTACACTTAGGCAATTTGAAGAAATGAGTCAAAATACTCTTAAATCTATCAAAAAGGTCAGAATTGGGGTTTGAATGTCTTGCATGGGGGTCAAAAACTTGAAATTTTCAAAATATGACAATCTGGGTCGGTTCGAAAAGAAAAAAACCAACAATACCTAGATTTTAGTTTTTCAACCCTAAATTTTAGGAAAATTTCTATTTTTAGCAGTTTTCTAAAAATAGAAACTTTTTTTGGGTTTTTCTAGGTTTCTTTCGAAATGGATACTTGCAAAAATTTTTAAAAATAGAAAGTTTGGCTTCTAGGGTTGAGACTGATTTTGATTGGCTTAAAATACTTCCTCATCAGGCTGGTGCAGTCAGAATCACGAAAAGATCAGTTTTACCCTACTGGGTCTATTTTGCTTTTTCAGAAGCTTTTTTTGGAGAACCAAGGTCATCAATGGAGGTCAGTTAGTTGCCAGGTGTCAGAATTAAACCTTCACGCATCAAACAGAGACTATCAACGACGAATGTGCACGAAGAACGAGGAACGGAGAAAGGAGAGTAGAAGCTGGAAAAGTTGAAAAATGCAAAAATTTGGCCAACTCTGGTGAATCCAGGCGCCTCTAGTCAAGAAAGGCGCCCATACTCCCATTCCTTAGAAACTTTTTGTATCTGGTAGTCGAGGCCAAGGCAAACACGTCAAACGAGGAAGATTTTTGAAATTTGCAAAAAAGTTTCTAAGTTTGCCAAACTTGGGCGCCCCTGAGGAGAATAGGCACCCATCTTTTTGAAGGATCAGATGATGAAGTCAGGATTGGCTTCCCTAGGCAACGTTGTTCAGCTTCTCGTTAACTTCGCAGTGGATGTCTTCATCAACTCATCTGATCACTCAGCCATCGGCAAAACCAGATCAAACAGGGGCCGTGATGAGAGGTGTTTAGAACTCTGAAGGTAAAAACGATGAAAATATTCTAACATTGGTGAACATGGGTGCCCTTGGGGAAAAAGGGCACACAAGTTTTTGAGAAGTCAAATGATAGAATTTGCAGAAGGCACCTCCAACGTGACTTCGTCAGACTTGATCAAGTTGTCCAACGCAATCATTAGCACGTCCGTCGGAGTAGGCAGTCATCAGATGTCGCAGGTTGAATAGAGAAGGAAAAGTGTGAAATGATAGAAGTTGGAAGCAACAATGAAAATTCAAAATAAAACCTAAGTCTGGAAGAGATGGGCTCCCTTGAAGGAAAAGGGCGCCTAGGTTTTAGAGCCACCAGAATTTAGTTTTCGGAGATCAAGTATCCAAAAGACCCCTTCCAAAATCTTATTAGCTATCCAGTGAATCCGTCAGCCATTCAGTCTAATCAGCACAGCGCCCAGAATCATGAATTCATCTGAAGGTCAGAAAATAAGCTTAAATTTGAAGATCACGAAAATGGCTTAACACTGGAGAAAGTGGGCGCCCCTGGAAGAGAGAGGCACCTGAGTTTTTGAAGGGTCAAACGAAGTTTTCATCAGAAGTCTCCTCCAAACAAACTTTGTCAGGTTCGATTAGACTCCGCGATGAATCATTCAGCTCGTTCGTCGGATTAATCTGGAAGCCAGGAGACAGGATCAAATTGAGGTTGAAAATTGAGTGAAAGTTGAAAATGCTGAGAAAATGGCTGTCTGGGTGGGATAGGCGCCTCCAGCCAAGAAGGGCGCCCAACCTCACTTGCCTTAGTCAAATTTTTGAAGATTTCAAAAATTTTGAATCAAGAGGAAACGTTCACATTCATTGTACAAACTCAAATTAGGGTTTGAAGAAATAAGGTTAAAAAGAAAGTTGTTTTCTCAAGGCAAAGCATATTTAAGGCACCTTTGTGTTTCATTATTCATTATTTTCTTGCAGGTGGTCTTCAAGGAGAAACAAAGCAGCAACTTCAAACCCTTATTTTCAAGATTCAAGAGTTTAACTTGCTGGTTTTTCAATAAATTTTCAAATCAACACTCATAAAGGCTTGCTTTTTCATATTTTTTCATCCAGAACATCAAATCTTTGAAGGAGGCCATTACTTTCAATTTTCAACGAGCTGGTTTATACTAGTTTGATCTTCTGGATAATTTTTGAAGGATTTTCTCAGGGTTGCAGTAGTTGCTTTTTATTTTGCATGTCAGAGAAAACTTCAAATTTTACAACTTCCAATCTTCTGGGTCTATCTCAAATCTTCTTCTGGACAAAACCCATATCACAGCTTTTTCAGTGAAACTTCAAGTGGCTGCTTTTTTAGTGAAATTTCGAGGTTTTCAAAATCTAACCAAATGGGTTCATCCAGAATGTGCCTTTAAATAATACCCAGATGCCAGCTTTTTCTGCTTTTTTGGAAAAATTAGGGTTTGCTGCTTTTTCAGTCTTCACTTCAAATTTTCAAAAACGGACGATTTGGGTTGGCTTGTAACGAAATTCTAAACAAAACCCATATCTCAGAAAAATTTCCAAAAAATTCATCCGTTTGATGAAAAAAATCAGCAAATTATTATTAGGGTTTGTGTTGAGCTTGTCCAAGCATAGTCAAGTTTACAGTCAATCTTCAAGTTTTTCAGCATGGAGTACTCTCCCATCGGATTCAAAGCCAAACAAGTGTTGTATCATAATTATCTGAACGGATGATGTTGGTAAATGCTTTTCAGTACCATCATGGACATAAAATGTCATCATCTCAGTTGAAGAACATGCAGAGGGAGTGGTATGAGCGAAATGACAAGTGTCACAGAAAGTTGTGCAAAACTCTTCTGCGGGAGAATCAAGAGAAGTGTCTGAAGCATCAAATTGTAGAGTTGCCAAGTTATCAATTAGTGAGTCATCTTTTGAGGCAGCGATGTTTTTCAAGAACAAAATTCATAAAGAAGTTGAGGATGTCAAAGATTCTCTAAGTTTGATTGCAAAAGAGGAGAAGATCCTAGAAAAGCGGAATATGGCTATAGATAGTATCAACACTCTTGATAGAGAGGCAGTTGCCTGCTTTTTAGCGGATGTGATTTAAAGCAACAATCTTCTAGAAGCTTCTCCAGGCTTTCTTTCCATTCTTATCTCATGCTTTCTTTCTATTCTTGTCTCAGTTCTTATCCATTCTTTGAAGAAGAAGGAAAACAGTTGTAATGAGTTGGCATTTTCTATTTTTAGATGCTTTCTAGGTTTTAGATGTTTTATTTTTTCTAGGATTAGAAATAAAGCTTGCATGTTGGCAAGTAGTAGTTGTAAAAGCAAGGAGATTTTAGGGTTCCCTACTCCTCTGCTTAGTTATAAATAAGAGTAGTGTTTGCTCATTTTAGTTTAATCGTGCTTGTGATAACAAAATCTGTGAGTTTATGCCTTCATGTTTGTTATCGTTTAGTGTTAGTTCACTTTGTGTAAAGAGCAAGTTTGCATGCCTCCTTAGCTGCAAATCCTAGTTTAGTGCATGTGTTATGTGTCAATTATAATTAGGTTGATCACATGTTGATCGCATGTTGCTACAACTTGCTGTCCCGAAATTGTAATCTTCGTTCCAGAAGTTTGAGTGAATAAAATCCTGAGTGTGCTTTGTCTGCCTCGATATAAATATCTCAGATTTCCGTTTATTGTATTCTGTTAGAAGTGTGAGGGAATAAAATCTTGAAGCTTGCTTTGCTGCTCTTGAAATAAAAGTCTCATATTTTCGTAATATTTTTATGATCTCTTTTTCAGCTTGCCTTAGACGTATGTTGAAGAAAAGTTTGTTTAAGTATCTTTGTTAGAAAATCAAACTCGTCGATTTCTAAACTCTCTTGCTCTGCGTTTACTTGAGAGGGTAGAAACGTTTTAAGCGTAGGTTAAGTTGTAGTTGTCAAGTTTCACTAAAGGGAAAACCTTAGCTGCAACATCTAGTGTTCTATAACCTTGTGTTCTCGCAGCTGAAACAAAAAGATAGGCGTAATTAAGTTTAGTTTACTTTCTTTATGCAACTCAGCAAAAGAGGGAGCTTCCCCTCCTAATTTGAAGAGCAATTTACTGCACATAGCTGTCTGTTTCCAAAACACATTCCAGAGGTGCGATTTGAAACGCCAACACCACCTCATTCAAATTTTTTGATTTGTAATCAACATCATACAATACAAAATCAGATTTGTTGTCAAGGTTCATAACTATACCATCAATGCTATCAATGTCATCCCTCCTGTTCAATTGCATAGATGAAGTAGGAATTGCAGTATGGTCAAAAATAGATCCATCCCAAGCAGGATCCACGACAAATGTAGGGGCCATCACTTGGGTCCCACATGCTAAAGTGCTGATTGCTCAGTTTAGGGAAAATGATGTCACTATATTCCTCATGATTGGTTGCCTTTATGAATAAATTATCCTCCAACTCTAAAGTATGGGCATCATGACAATCACTCCCCTCCATAGGCTTAGTTTGGGGTTTAAACCAAACACCACCTGTATCAACATCATTGAAATCGATTGTAGAACCGTCATCATTAGGTGATTTGAAAGCTCCACCATATCTGCTCGCAACCTGCCCATCATTAGGTATTGAACCATGAGGTATATCATCCTGAAACCATTTTCATCACCTGCTGCAACATCTTTCCCTTGACTGAAAATTGCACCTCCAAATGAAGATTGCTCCTTGGATGTGGCTGCAATAGATGAATGATTTTCTGGTTTATCAAACCCCATGCATGTTGACTGATTTTCACCTTTCCCATGATCACCCGTAGGTTGCAAGTCACACACCATAGCTTCTTCTTCCTACTCTAACCCTTCTTCAAAGGTAACTTCTGATTTTTCTTCCCACATTCTTCTAATGTACTTTACCAAACCCAATTTTCCAGGTTTCAAGGTCACAACTAAACTCAGGTAGTCATTAAAGGACACCTGTGTTTCAAAACCATCAGGCATGCTTTGGTACTCCTCAAATAGTTGGATAGCTTCCTATTCATAACTCTCCTTAATCTGATCTTCAACCCTGCTGAAACCCATTGTCATACTCTAAATTTTTTAAATGGAATTACCCAACAAGATGGCAGAAACTTGGGCTCTGATACCACTGTAATGCCCTCCTGTCTATTGTTTGTTTTTTTTTGTTTTGAGATGTATTTTGCAACAGTTTGAGATAGACAAATATAGTGCAGGTAATAGAGAGATTTGCAGCAATAATCAACTCAAATAAAATGCTATATTTAGGAATATAAGAGGCTGAAATTTCCAGATTTATACTTTGAGCAAAATATACAATTTTTTTCAAAACTAAGAGCAACCCAATTTCTTAAAATGCATTATATATTTTTTTCTAACATACTCAAAATATTTCAGGAACTCTAACCATGTGCTGTAGCTGCAACCGGTAAGCTGGTAACTCCAAAAATCGTCTGCAAATCACCAAACCCTTGCTTCTCCACCGTGAAACTGATGCACAACAATATCTTCACCCTAGATGCCTCAAATGGGAGTGATTACAGCCATGAACCCTAGGTGTTTAGCCAAGGAAAAGCCACACGCCCTTGCTGAAGTTGTATGAACTACTAGCAGGGTGCAATACTCTTAGAAAATAAACTGCCACTATTAAGTCTTCAAATCCTTTGCAAGAGGGATTGCTCAGATCTAGTGAAACCTTTGAAACGATACCCACAAAACCAAACTCATCATATAAACCTGGGATTCCATTTTAGAGGGTATGACCTTCCTGGCAACTTCATACAACAACAATTCTGAAATTTGTTCATAAACCTCAGTAAATACTTTTACTTTGAAATGATGTTCAATATATCTATAAGCTCCTAATAAATCCTTCAAACCCTATATTGAATCTTCCGCTAAAATCATTTATATGCAATGCATAACCCCTGAATGGAGCTATCAACAAGCAGCCTTGGGAGATCCTTCACTCTTGTAGCTATTGTTCTTCATGAGGGTTTTCGTCCTCAAGAAGCCAAGACTTTTCAGTCCAACCAACAATCCCTTCTCCAAAATTCTCCAAAACATCAATGTGCAAATGAGCTCACAAAATGACTTTTATATTTCTCTCCAATTCCCATGCCCAAGTTGGCAATTTAAAATTATTTTATTTATTTTATTTCCCGCCTTATATCTCCCTTAAGTTGGCGTCCAACTTTATATTATAAAATAATCTTTTAAACTCCTTATAACACCCTTTTATCATTAGTCATTAAAATATATAAATAACACAATAAGTTAAATATTTAATATCTTTATTAATGCTATTTAAATTTAATACCCATGACCATGATAAATGGCAGGATACTTCATGGTGAGAATCCACCAACTTTCCTGATACAAAAATATTTCCAACTGACTAGGACATTGACCCTTGTGACTTACTAAAAATAGTATGGACAAAGTGTCCAAATCAAGCTTCAGAGGGTCAAAACTAGAGTTGAAAAATTCAGACTCGACAATAGCTTGGTAGACCTAAAAAGTTTTAAAACTCGGGACTCGGCAAAAGCTCGGGGAAAAACTTGGCAATAACTCAACAAATTTATTAAACATTTGAAAATACATAATTAAAAAAAATATTCTTCAAATACAAACATATATACTAAATGTGTAGAACATATTACAGATTTCCATCATATTATTAAACATGACTAGGTCAACGCCCAACACAAATACAATCAACATGTTTCCATGCTAATGATTAAAATTCTTTGGTTTGTGGATTCAATTAATGGATCTGACAAATTTGTTTTGAGGAACAGATTCATTTTGGATTTGTCCTAATAAAAACATGCAAAACTTATATATATATATATAATAATTAATATATTATATATATATAATGTTAATAAAATTAATATATTATAATAAGAATTAATTATAAAATATATTTATATAATAATTTATAAATATTAATATATATAATGTTAATTAAATTAATATATTTTAAGGGGCGGTGGGCCTAGCTCGATTGGATAAAAGCATCTTGTTGCAGGCAAGAGGTCATGAGGTCTAGTCTCCCCACCGTCCCTGTGGTACCGGAGGGCGTGTTGCGCCAGCGCCGCCAATCAGGTGAAAAAAGTTTACCAGACACACTACAATTTATAGGGGGACGGATACCCGACCGATTCCTATAGTCTAAAAAAAAATTAATATATTTTAGTAATAATTAATTATAAAATATATTAATATAATAATTTATAAATATTAAGATAATAATATTATAAATATTGCAATACAATATATATAAATATAATATTATTACAATATATAATTACTAATAATATAATTATAAAATAATAATATTATAAATATTGTAATAGAATACATATTAAATATAATATAATATTATATTATTATAACATATAATTAGTAATAATTTAATATAAACTTTTATTATAAAATTTAGAACTTATATTATAAAGTATAGAACTCCCCGAAGACATATGAGATAGGTTTATATCACCTAAATTTAAAACTTCATTGCGTGTTGAGCTCTCAAAGTTCTTGAGCCCTTGTCGTGAATGGGAGACCAAAAACGAAGCAAATGGCAGCGAAATACCCTATTTTGCCGAGTTTTACCGAGTTTGGCATGTGATTTATAGTGCTTTACAACGAGTTTTTAATCAAAATGCATTGCGATTTCAATGAAACTTGACAGCGAGTATCTTGCTGCCATTTTTGGCGTGTGAGTACTCACGCGTCTACCAAGTTTCAGGCGATTTTTTCATCTATGGGACTCACAACAATAACCCTGGAAACACTGAATTGGGAAAACACCAATTGAGCACAAATGGTTGACTGTCCAGTCACAAACGCCCTTAGAGGGAGCCCCTAACCAACCTATTAGTTCATGGGGACCAAGTGATGGACTAACCTCAACAACTAATGACTACCTAGGAAAAGGGGCACTACAGTTATCAATATGTATAATCAAGATTTTTGGGAAGAGATGGGAGCTTTTGCTACTAATGTTTCTCTTATCACTTCAAGGGAAGGAGAGACAAGATTGTCTAAGCTTCTTAGAAGGGCTTCCATTTTTGAAGAATTTATGAAAGCAAAGATCGAATATTTTGTAGTTACCATTTTGAAGAGACTCTGGAAGATCCCCAAGTTCTACTATTTAGGAGTTAAGGGTATTAAAGCAGGCATCAACAAAGCTTTGATGAAAGGTGCAAGTATCTATCCCTAGTTAGGGATGTGTGATCTGGTAGTATCAATCAAAATTTGTTGTATGAGTAGTATTGGTGTTAGTGTTCAATCTTGCTTTAAGTTTTTGTAATTTATATTTAGGGGCCTAACTTGATTAGGATGTGTTGGCATTACAATTCGCACCTCTAGAGTGTGTATTGACAATGAACAACTATGCACAGTGTGTAATGATTGCTCTTCAAATTAGGAGGGGAAGCTCCCTCTTTTGCTGATATGCGTGAAAAAGTAAATGATTCTAAATTCTCTCTTTTTGACTCAGCTGGAAGAGGCACAAGGTTAAGGAAACCAAGAACGTTGTAGCTAAGGGTTTTCTTTGGTTTTGCAGATCTTAACTACAACTAACTAAATGCTTTTAATCTATCCTATGCTTCAAGAGAAACAGAGCATGAGGACTTAGGAGTAGGGAGTATTTGGACGATAAACTTTAAGTTAGGATTCCCAAGGAGGAGATGACTTCTATCCGAAATGTAGGTTGAAAGAAAGGTTATTGGCAACAACATCAAATGACAATCTTCGCTTCCAAATTCCCAAGGAGGAGACGACTCCTATCCGAGGTGTAGATATGAAACAAAGATCATTAATCACAACACAACACGATAAACCTACTTCTAAATTCCCAAGGAGGAGACGACTCCTATCCGAGATGTAGATATGAAACAAATTTATTAATCACAAACATAACCCAGGACAGCAGATTGTATGAAGGACCTATCTCACAATAAATGATCAACCGGTATTATATTGAACAAAGATGAACCATTACAAGTAACATTGCACGGCAAGGTGGCTCAACAATTTGTTTATTACTAATAAAAGCTCAAAGGTGAATCGATAATGAACATAGGAATATTGCCGACAACGCAGCAACTCTCTATCCCAATGAATGGTTCGTGAACAGATACACAAATAGCAATACTACAGCCAAGAGTTGGCTCAGCATGTACGCTATCAAGCAAAAGTTAATTACAAATGAGCAAGGATGCTCTTATTTATAGAACTCCAAGGTGTAGGGAACCCTAAAATCACCTTTTGTTTACAATTAGTCTTGCAAGCATGCAATAATTTATTCTCTAAGTCTAAATAAATGAAACTATACAATTAACTGGAAAGCTACCATCAGTTAACTGAAACAAACTAGACTAAATGGACATGAGCAACATGCACGTCCTTATTGAAATGAAAACTAACTGATAACTAACATCGGTCAACTGGATCCTAACTGAAAGTCTATCCTCCTGCGAAGATATCTCCAAGAATGATATAGGCGTGCATGAGATCAACAATGAGAACTCAAGAAATGACTTTGAGTTAACTGCTGCTTCTGACTCTATCCTTGAAAATAACTGTAGGTTCTAACTGGCTGTCTTCTACAAGTCCCCTCTGTCTATCACCTCGTCTAGGAACTTGTTGATGGTCTCGTCTTCTGGCATTTTGACGATATCCACAATGATAAACTGCCTGTTCAACTCCTTCTCTCCATCCTTGATCGCCCTCTAACTTTCTTTGACTTCTGTAGTTGCCTTGTTGAAACTAGTAGTCATCACTGAGAAGTGATCCAACTTGGATGCCTCAGGATCTCCACCTAGGTTATCACCAACCAGCTTCTCGAACTCAGCTTGTACTGCCTCCAACTCAGCACATGTACCATTCTCACGACGATAGTGGCATGGGATTTGAGTGATAAATTCGCTGATAAGTCTAAGAGCTGCAGCAACATTCTCCTTGGGTGCGACCATCTTTGTAGAGATTCTATCATACGTTTCCACTTTGAAAAGATGTTCTCTCCAAGCGAAAACCTTCTTTTTATCTTCTTCTGCTACAATGGCGTCATGTGGAACTACCAACTGAGATATGAGTATCAAGTCTTTCGGCTTGCGTTCTGCTATGGATATCTCGAGCTGCTGAATCCTTTGATGAAGATCATGTGCCTCGTACCTCAACTGATACAATTCTGTGAGGAGGTACCGACCTGCAACAATGAAGTCTTCAATCTAATTGTCCAAGAGCTTCCTTCGATTGACTAAATGACCAAGTCTCTGCTGATCTGCAGGTGTCACTAGAAGTTGTGGGAGCATAGGTGCTTTTCCTGAGGTTCCATGAAGTAGATCTGAGATGTACTGTCGAAGCTGCCTGATCTCAACCTTGAGGGCTGCCTTATCTTCTCCATCCTTCATGACACGCTCTTCCAGATTACTCGCGACGACCTTGAAAGGCTCACGTCCACGTGTCGAGTGCTCTTGCCAAGATTTTCTTTGACAAAGGTGAAATCACCAACCTCAACTTCATCTAGGCTTTTGCCCTCTGGTGGTGTAGCAACTTCAATGACGATCTCTGCTTTAGGAGTCTTCTCAATGTGCACTTGCTTCTTGACTCTCTTGTTTGACCTATCCTGATAAGGATCGCCAAACTCAAATAAATCAAACTGGTATGAAGCCTACGCCTCTGTCCTCCCAAAGACCTCTCGAGCCAACACGAATGATCAATGTTGTCTTCTCAAGGAGAAACTGCTCCTACTGTGTCAACCATTGGTGGATCAACTGGAATGAAAGTCTCATGAACTGGCGATTCTGGCTTTGAGTCGATATCAATAGGAGACGACTGTGGAGAAAATGGTGGACCAAGAGATGATGAATTGGCCTCAGCTTGTACCACTGGTTCCATTGGGATTTCTAGTGCTTTCTCAACCTTTTTCCGCTTAGTGATGCTTTTCCCCTTCGAGTTCCCACTAACTTTGACACCTTCAGGCGGCTTCAAGACAACTTTAACTCGAGGCCTTGACCCAAAAGTGGAAGGTAGTGAAGAAAACCTTACTAGCGGCTCTGAAACTGGAACTGTCCTTCACTTTCTCTTGCTCTCCAAGAAGTACATGCTTGTCTTAATAACTGGTTTCGACAGGTCCTCAATTGAAGTATTCTCCTTGGTATACCAATCTGGTTGGCGAAGTGGCTGGTGAGCGACTTGGTCTTTAACGAATGAACTAAGAAGTACCTCTCCGTCATCATCCGACAAACCCTCAACATCTTCTGATAGGAAGTCAACAAGCTATGGAGAGTAAGTCTATAGTAATGACGTCGGCGCACCTCAAATTCATCTTCACAGTTGACCCAAAATTCCTCAAGCGCTGCCTTGTGTGAGTTACTTCACTCCAATTGTGCTAAGTAATGACCCAAAGGATCATATGTACACGTCTGAGTGATACTTAAATTTGGAGTTTTTCTAACTCGTTCGTTATTAACTTGCAATCAACAACAGACTTGCACTTGTATATACCCAATCCGAAAGGAAAGGTGAATGCTGACTTGTGTCGATTGCGAAGAAAAGAGTGAACTTCTTGAGCTTGTCTCATAAACTCCATGAATAGGACTTTGTCTGACGGGTACCTTGGTAGCATCAGAGGTTCTTCGGTGTAACCATACACTCGGATATATGTGAAAGTAGGGAATTGAATGAACCAATCTGTCCAACTTTCCATTGTTGATCTTGCCTCTGGTGAAATCTTGATATGCATCTGATTATTGAGATCTTTGACTGTCTTCATGAGAAAGTGATCATTCACTGGCTTGAAATCCTGTTCAGCCTTAGAAAACTCCAATTGTGAGTAATATTCATGAACATGCTGAACGCCAAGAGCTCCATTGGTCTTCAGAGTTCTAAAACTGCCTTGTAACGCAATTAAGTAGACCAAAAGAGACACCATGTGAAACTCGTGGATTTTGAGGAACTCTGTGATTTGTTGGTGAAGACACTCATTGATCAACATCACCCTGTCAAAATGTTCCTTGTTGTTGATAATCCGAGAGATGATATAGAACATCCACGGTTGGAAAATATGTGCTTCCTCCTGACCTGTAACCCAGTTGAGCAAAGTTATTAAGATAGCAATTTCATCCTTGAACTCACCACGCCCAACCTTCTTCGGCATGTTGGTCTTCTGAATTTTCAACCACCTCTGAGCAACTTTTCTCTGTGATCTCTCTTTGTCCTCTTCCCATATCTTGTCGCAATCTGGAATGGCTACTGCAAAATTGTCTGAGTGATGAGGAATAGCAAAGCTCTTTTCAACGTCCCTCGGCTTGAGGCTGCAAACGACTCTCCCATCGGCTGATCTGATTTGTCTTATGGATGCGTCGTAATGCTTAATGCAAGCAATCACAAACTCGAGATCGAAAACCGTGATAGGAATAGATGCTGCTGCCAATAACCTGAAACGCTCAAGATTTCTAACTGTGGTGCTGCTAGTACCTTCCAACGTGCTCAGATTGACCATCGGATATATGTGACCCAAGTCTGTATTGACAGTTTTCAAAAAGTCGTGAACCAAGACCGATTTGGCCTTGTAATTTATGGGGTTGAATTGCATTTTGAAAATCTGGATTTTTGATTGTAAAGTCAGGTATGTTCGGACAACTTTCAGAAAAAGCTGAAAAAAACTCTGGGATAGGCTAAAAATAGTCGATTGAGGTAAAATTTTTCGGAATTTTTTTGAAATGTGGGTTTTGTAGAGAATTGAATTCTAAGCAAATCCAGATCGTCAAAAATTCGAAAAAGTGAGTTTTAGCAAGGCATGCAAAAGGTTTTCAGTTGAGAACTACAAGGGCTGTAGGGGCTCTGGGGGCAATTTTTTTCGAGAAAATATGAAACATGGGTTTTGTAGGCAATGGAATTCTAAGCCAACCCAGATGATTTGATTTTGGAAAAAATGAGTTTTTGGCCCACATGCAAAGAAATCTTCGAAAAAAAGCATAGTGCTTTAGAATGGAAGCAGCGGGACAATTTTCTCAAAAAAATCTAAGACATGGGTTTTGCTGCTGACGCTGAAATATGTGAACCCAAATGATCTATTTTCGAAATTTTTTCCATTTACTTTGACATGCGAGAGAAAACCTAAGACAAGAATAGAAGAATTTTAGATAGAGAAATAGAAGTTTTTTGTTCTGTCTCTGAAAAAGTCGCCTATGCTTGAATTGGATTTGATGAAGTTTGCATGCAATCGAAAAATGAAGTCTGACAATTGCTTCATCTGAACAATTTGGACTTGGCGCTGCGAAGAACATTGAAATCTGACACTTGTAGCACCTTCAGATCTTTATTTGCTCAAGAAAGGCGTGTTTTCTCTCACCTATAATGAAAAATAATGGACGCCTATGCCTTAATACTAAGTTACCGATTCGTTTTTGGACTCGGGTGCGGCTATGTGAATCGGGTACGGCTATGTGAATCCGGTACGGGATTCAGTCAAAAAACAATTTGGGGTTGGGTACGTTAATACAAAAACATATAAAAATAAAAAATATATACACATTTGCAACAGTAATTAAGTTCAAAATACCACATAGCATCATGATCATTTAATTATAATAAACAGAACCTCCGTAAAAATATAAAAAAAAAAATACTACAATGTCAATTAGTCAAACTCAAAGGTCATAGTTTATTTGTTTCCTGGACGTATCTAGATCGAATCGGAATCAGAACCAGAATCCAGATCAAATCGGAATTAGAATTAGAATCTAGATCGAATCAGAATCTGAATCCAGCATCTAGGGGAAGAATCCGGTAACATAGCCTTAATAAATAAGAATTTATCATGAAAGGTGTCTTAAATGCATGCATTTGACTTAAAATGGCGCTAGCCTTCTGATTGGACCTCCAAAACCAACGCCTTGGTTGTGATTGGACCTCAAAATAGTTAATTGGTTGAGAAATATGCCCTAATTAGGGTGTCACCTCTAAAAACCTCAGTTAATTGTGTATGCAAAACTAAGTCGCCTAGTTACAAGCAAAATGAAGTCCTGATGAAGTCGACTCGAAGAGTTAATTTCAGTTAACTGCTTTCAACTTTATAGGGTGCCACTTCTTTTGAGTTCAAAATGTCAACCTTTGACTTTAGGCATCACTTTCTAGACTTTAGCCAATTTTTCAAAAAATTGAATTTGCAAACGTCATCACAGTCCATGTTTGATTACTGATTCTGATTGACTGACATGTCGGATTGACTGGATGACAGTTTCATCGAAGAGCAATATCAAAACTAACAAGAATCTCCTTGAAGCTACAAACCCTAATTCTAACATCTGACGCCTCAAAATTCAGGGCGCGCCTGGCCTTCAGGGGTGCTTTTGACCTTAAAAAAAATTTCAATACATTTTCATCATTTTGAAGGTGATTCTGACCTAACTTCATCTCGTGTTTCCCGGAACGCGGCAAAACTTCAGAACTAGTTGACAAACTCACTGCGGAGTTGGCTGGATTTTGAATAAGAGCTCTCTCATTGCAGAGCTAGCTGGATTTTGAACAAGAGCTCTTGGAGAGCACTTCTCTTAAAAACATCATCTGGTAATTGATTTCTTCCCAGAGAGCCATTTTCACAACTGGCTAAAAATTCACTTAACCTTCGGTTGTAGGCTGCTGACAAGTCCTCTGACCCAACTGAGGTATGCAACAGAAAGCTGGAAGCGTCATGAGTATGATGAATATCTGAGATGACCAAAAAGACTGTATTTGAGGCTCCAAAACCTTGGGCGCCCCTAGCCTCCAGGGGCACTTTTGCTATTTCTTGGACATTTTGACCATGACTTAAACCCTATGTTTGACTCCTAATTTCGACAATTCAACAACTCAAATTCACTCACTGACGGATGCGTTGCGAAGCCATATCAAGTCTGAGACAAACATCCTAGGTGTCATTTGATCAAAAACCTCCATTCGGTGCTTCAAAAAGATGGGCGCCCTTGGCTAAGAGGTGCACTTTCCACTCCAGTGTTAAGTCATTTTTTCATCTCCCTCATTTCGCGTTCAACTCCAGTTTCAGGTGCTAGATAGATCTTTCAGACTAGTTGGTAGGCTCATCGCGAAGCTGACAAGATTCCAGAGAAGTCTTCTTGGAAGTGAAAAGTCTCATAAAGTTGATCTAGGTCTCCAAAATCAAGGGCGCCCTTGGCTAATAGGTGCACTTTTGCTCCAGAGTTAATAAATTTTTCAACATTTTCACCTCGACAAAAATCCCCTCCGGGACGCATTATTTTGGACATATCTCGCAATAGAATCTTCACCGGAGTGTTTCAAGCTTAGATTTCGACACCTAGCACCTGGCCATCTGCCATTGTTGACCTCAGAGATCCTAACTTTTCACTTGAAAAAGAAAAAACTACCCACCAGACTTAAATTGAGTTTTAACTAAATTTGACTTCACCATTGTGATTATGATGCAAAATAATCTAATCAAAACAATTTTCAGTCAATTCTGACAAGTTTCAATTTTTAGGGTTTTTTGACCTAAAAACAGGGGTACAAAAACCCTAATTTTCATTTTTTTTCAAATTTGCTAGTATCTTCCTGACATCACACTGACTCAAAGTCCATATTTGATTTGCACAAAAACTATATTTTGACATCATTTTTACAAGGTTTAGACCATTTTAAGCAAAATGCCTTAATGAAGCAAAAAAATTGGTTTGGGTACAATAGGATGCTATGTCACCTTAAGTGCAAAGTTCTCCATCCATACCAAATTCTTTATTTGGTGCCAATTCCAATGCAGCAATTGCTGTGTTAGCATCAAGCTCTCCTCCAATGCCAATCTTTGTGTTAGTGCCAAATCTTTTTGATGCCAAACTGTAGTTGGTCTCTAAGTTTCACATCTCTATAACACTAGTGACGGTTACACATCCATTTCTATTAACATGCAGAAGTTGAATTATTCCAACTTCATTTATACACTAGTCTATTGATTTGTACCATATCTAAAAAAATACTAACATCCTCAATAAGTTTGATCTTCATTCAAATCATTGCAGTGTATCTTCTCAGAGGGTTCATGTTTAGAGCCATTTCCAATAAATGAAGTACAATTATTAAGTTATTTGTTTCGTCTCTTCCTTTCCATGGCCCCTAATTTAGTTGTTTGTGTGTGTGTGTGTGTCACATACTCTAGCTTCTTGTGATGTCTCCATCACAAAGATAAGTATATATTTAATTTATTTATATTTTAATAGATATATGCATTCAAATAGAGTAATCATTATAGAACATTAAATTATATATATAAACGTGACTAACTTGGGTACTGTTGGTGATAGATTAAAAGAAGAGATCCTAGAAGAAACTACAAAGTTTTTGCTTGAGGACAAACAAATTTGGGAGGGGAGGACTGTCATGTCCCCGAAATCATAGCACCAAAATAATACTGAAATACAAATAACAAAACCAAATAAATATCAATATATAAATATAAGCAATTTAAATATTATTATTATAACTATAATTATCATAGATAATATTATAATCATAATACAAAATAGAATAATAGATATTATTTGTAAATATCATAATAATAATAACATTTACAAATAAATAAATAAAATGGATAACAAAATACATATTAAAATTATAAATATACTTAATGTAATATAATACTATAAATATTAAAATAAATAATAAAAATAAATATACTAATAATAATCATGAATATAAATATATTGAATGAAATGCAAATACAAATATATATATATCAGCATATAAATATAAATTGATAACATATAAAATGTCATATAAAAATCAACATATAAATATAAATTGAATAACATATAAAGTCAACACAAGTAATAATAAAAATATATTAAAACAACTAACAACGGCAAACAAAAGTGAAAGGGCAGCAACCAAACAAAGTCACATCTCTATGCAAGGAAAAGTCATGCCTTTTGACCCGATCAAGGATATTAAAAGAGAATCATTTTCAAGGGAGAAGGGATGGAGGAATGGAACAAGGAAGCATATACGGGAATAAGAATATACTCAGTAAATAATCTAATTACTAACGATTTTCTTCTCTTGGAGATCGATGAAAGGAAAATGAATAAAGAAAAGAATTATGAAACAAGGAAGATCGAAGGGAAGAAAGGAGGAATATATGGTGGTAAAAAGAATCAGTTAATAAAAAAATACTCTCCAAAATCTGATCACCGTGGCTGGGAGAGAAGCTTCTGCAAATTGGATAAGATTCAGATAAGTATTTTATAATTTCATGTAATTAGTTTGATAAATATATTAAGGATACAAATAAGTAATTCTGTATTTAAATGATCACTTATGAATTAAGGATTTAAATATGATGAATTAATATTATAAATATATATATATATATATATATATATATATATATATATATATATATATAAGAAACTATTATAAATTGACAACTAGAAACAATGATGTATATGTATATGTTTATATAAAATATATATAGATATTATTTATGATTATGCACTAATGATGCTTGCAGCAATTATTAATTCTTATAAATAATTATGATCTTTAAATAAGTATGGATAATAGATTGTTATCCGCTTGATCAACACTAATGATATCTTCTAAGATGAAGACCAAGTCAATTGGGAATGAAGGACTTCAATTAGAGTTTCAATCAGATGAAAAGTATTCTCTAACTCATTTGTCATTTAGAAATTAGAGATTGCAAGCAAATTTAGAGCAATCCCAAAAAGGGGACATTACACTTCTGTCCTAGAATAATGGAGATTTATCATTCACTACATTGACCCTTAGATATCTCTTGGGATCTAGTTTAGTGGGATCATAGTGTTGAATACCCTATCCTATAAAATTAGAATACAAGAAGCATGGTGGTAATGATTATGATTTAGACAATAGTCCTTATAGGAATGATGGCAATAATAATGGAATTTTTAGCCAATGGTCCTATAAGAAATGGCGATTGTGATGTATGACATTTTTAACCAAAAATCATGTAAGGGATGGTGACAAGATGTAGCCAACTATCTTGCGAGATCGGGGTTGATTCACTAACAGGTTTAGAAGGAATAGTAGTGGTATTGAATGTTTTATCTAATGAAAATGAGAATAATAGTGATATCGAACATATTATCTAATGAAATTGAGAGTAACAAGTTGTGGTTGTGATATTTTGAGATTACAATTGATTGCAAGACAGATCATTGGAGTATCAAGTTATTGGCTATGTTACACAAGGACGCGTCCCCACCCCTCAAATCCATGTCCCCGTCCCCTAAGGCATTTTGGGGATGGGGGGACGTTAGGGGACATTCCCTAGCTGTCCCCCCCAAATCTGGAAAATGTGGAAATGTCCCAAATGCGTCCCCAAAATTGGGGACGACAAGAAACACATAGGGGATGCTTGGCCGTCCCCGGTCCTAACCATCCCGGGGATGGCTAGGTGTCCCCTATTGAATTTTTTTTTAATAATGTTTTTAAAAATAATCGTTCGTAACTTAAAAAAAAAAGACTGTTAAAGATATCATGATAGCATTATAACAGCAATGTAACATGACAGCATTATAACAGCAGCAATAAATATATCATGACAACACTATAACAGCAATATAACAACAATTAAATTAATCATGACAGCAGTGACAACAGCTGTAGTATAACAGCAATAAATATATCATGAGTCAGATTTATAGTTAATGATATAAGTTATATAACAGTTAATATTAATAGAAATAATTTGGATTTCTGATTTCAATTTTTCATTGTTCAAAAAAGCATCAAAATTCAAAATTCTTCATATGGTATTAGAGTGCAAAAGAGATTAAAGGTACATTTGCCATGGTCTAGTACAGTGCGGTATTGTGCGATAAGTACAAACAAACAATTTCTTTTTGGAATGTGGTTGGCATGTAGGCTCCTATAGACGTCATCCAACATCATTTTAACATTGTCATGTTATATTGTTGCTGTTATACTGGTGTTATTAACTTGTAGAGATTTGACTCTCTCTCTCTTTCTCTCTCTCTCTCTCTCTCTATATATATATATATATATATATATATATATCTATATAAATTTCATATATATTGCCATCCCCCCGTCGTCCCCAAAAACTGGCCCTCGGACTGCCGTCCCCGAAACATGTCCCCTGCCGTCTTGCCGTCCCCATCCCAGAAATGCCGTGGAACATAGGTTATTGGTTCTTTATGTTGAGGAATACCAAGTTATTGATGTGTAATCTCTTGGAATTGATATTTTTAAATTTTAACAAATGTTTGATGAAATGCAAACACTCACACTTTTTGATCGCCTAGGTACCGATGTGGGCAAGGTGAGAGAATATACTAGTTGGGAAACTAACTTATTGGTGGCAAGCTGTATAGTGCTATAATGTATGTAATGTTGGAAAATTTAAACAATTAACCATGTCTTGGCAGCATTTCTATCCAGACTTACAAATTCAAGTTAATTTGGTGGTGAACTGCACAATGGTTACAATTCTGAATGATAAGCAATTAGTACTCTTCTATATTCAAATCTAGGAACTTTGACAAACAATTGACCATCAATCTAAAAGTAGACATTGTGTCAAATAGTTGGAACTAAAAAACACATAAAATAGATACCTAGATTGAGTGACCAACTGTAGAAGACAAAAGTCAAATGATATGGCTGATGCAAACCTTCTGCTTGAATTGTCACTGCTGTACACTTAAATGGCTTCTCAAAATACTAAGAATGATGCACCAGAATGTTGTACCCTTCATATCCAGAGTTCCTACTTTCTGCCTGATGCTAGAACAACAAACAAGATAATAGATCCTTTAGAATAAAATGTATGTTCTAATACTCACAAGACTCCAGCAAAGAGTACGGCCCCTTTTAGTTGAAAAATCCACCTTCAATATTGTATGGTATTATTTTGGAAGTGTATGGCATATGGTTCCCCTTAATGGCTGTGACTGGGCACAAGAAGAACTAGCTGCTGATTATAATACAAGGCTGTTATAAAAATGGGACCATATAGGTGATATGGTCTGCCAATAGGGGTGTACGGCTTCTAAAAATCAAACTTTATCAATCCCAGGATATAGGCTGCGATCCGACTTAGAAGACGGCAGACCAAGGAAATATTAAACAGAATATTAAGCTGGCAGTTGTCAGAGCTTGTCCACTGCATAGTTGTGACCCTTTTAGCACGAGTTTCACTCACAAAATATTAATATAAAATGCTGTGACCAGAATTTACAAAATTATTAAAGATATGCTGCAATATTTCCTGGAGGCTGGGACCCACAACAGTATTTTATATTATTCTAACTCCACATCAGAAAATGTGATCAGAATTTGTCTCTCAATCAGCTGCAACTATCAGTATTATTTGTCAAAATGGCCAATCAATTCCTTGCGGTAGGTAACAAAGGGAGTTCGGACACCCTCTATAACCCTCCTCCAAGACTGAGTATAAATGCTCACAAATGAAACAAGTCTGCTCTCCAACCCTAGGTGCCCTCAACACAGCAATAAACTCCTCCCAAACCCTAGTGTCCAGCAAGATAAGAGTCTCACATCCCCCTAGAAAGGTATGGCCAGCAAGGAGAATGGTATGACCAGCAATGGAGGAAGACTAAATAGCAAATAAACCTCCAAAGTCTTCCAATCTGTCACTCCTGAATCAGCAATGAATATCCGGCACCCCAAAACTGAAATGCAAATAAACAATGAAGTCCAGCTGTGATCCTTGTATGAAATCACCAAGAAATTCTCTAGATTGTGTCTTCCAACAACATGGAGAATGTTGCCTGTAAGGGGTTTCGGCCTCACAAACCAAGAAGAACCAGCTCCTCTAGCAAAGAAGAATACCAAATAACAAGTCAAGCATAGTTGCAAATGAGCCTCAACTTTTCCTTTCGTATGGCTCCCAAAACCCCACGCCCCAATTTGAAATATAAAATACTTTATCTAAATTTTAAAACCTCCTTATGCCCCCCCTTTGGGTGTCCCAATTTGAAAAATAAAATGACTTCTTATGCCTCCCAAAAGTACCCCTTCATAAAGTCTCTTTATGATATTAAATATCAAAAAAGTTAAATATTTAATTTAATTTTATAAAGTATCGTTATTTAAATTAAAATATTGGACTATATTAAATTTTTGGATATTGACATTAAAAGCCTCCACCGACATGGCTAAAAATAGAAATGCTAACAACTGACCTAGTCGGTGCCTGAAACTTAGTAAAAATAGTAAGTATAGAAGAAATCACCCAAAACCACCCCAGAAAGTGGTGCTCTGCACATCTCAACCACCAAAGCTCAATAAAACACCTGACACTGCCAATTGTTGGATAGGACTGTCTCCAAGGATTCTCTAACCCTAACACATTAGCCTATGGGAATCCGCTGAGTAGGCTAATTGTCCACCATACCAAACTTATTAGGAAGGGGACATTACAAACAAATAATTAAATAAAATCCTACAAATAAGTTCTCATCCATCCCTTTTGAAAAATAGCAACTTTTACCACTTAAGTTATTTTTGAAAATTAAAAATGACTTTGACTTGCAATTTGTTTGATTCCCCAAACTTGAACTTTTTTTGGAGCTTGTGCAACTTGCTAAACACTCCGTCTTTGACCTGGTGAGCACTTATTGTTTTCTTGAACACTCTTGAAACTATATACTTAACCTTAGCAATCGGTGTCAACTCCTCCAAGTTGGATGCTATAATGAGTTTTTGTCAACTAAATGTTGAACTAGTTGATTTTTTTGATATGTTGAAAAACCATCAATCACATTGCTTCAACCCTTGTGAATTTGTGCTGAAACTGTCCCTTCCATTGTGTTGCTTTAAAATCCTCAATTGATTTACTTGCTTTGACAAAGGTCAAAAGAGTATGCTTTGTTTGTGAGCTCCAAAACCTTGAAACCCTCACACATGTGGCTGTTTTCCTTCTTATTTCAGCACTCACTATTCAACATAGCCAAAATTTCCCCCAGGTGGAACTTTGTCTGCTATTTGTTACAGTTGGGGACACTTTTTTCCTGGGCAAGATACTCAAAATTCAGCGCCAAAATAAGGTTCATTTAATGTTTTATGGTTAGGCACCCTTTTGCTAGTGACTTATTTTGGCACGCTTTTACCATGGTTAAACCAACTAAACAACACCTAGCACTTGGCTTGTATGATTCTACCTTGGTATGCTTTAATCATGCCTTTGCCATGGATCGGAGATTTGCGTACATATGCCAACCTGAAGGTGCTTCACTTAAGTGGCATATAACCATTTCAAACTCAGGTGCACTTCTGTAACTGGTTGGCCATTGTTAAACCATCTTATTTGTGCGCCTAACTTCCTTTTCCCCTCTTAAGTGATTGAGCAGTTCTATCCCCATTTAGTTATCTTTTGAGCTTTGTTTTATGTTGGTTTGGCCACATGAAATTTGTGCCACCTAAGAGATTTATTTAGGTTTCAGTTTGGGTGTGCTTTTGTTAGTGGTTAGCCACCTTGAAAGTGCCATTTCATAAAATCTTTGCCACTTTTCATCTTTGTGCTGCTTTATGGTTTTCTTGTCACTGCTTTGGCATGGATTTGGGATGGTTAGGTCTCCTCATTTGTGTGCCTCAACTAATTTTCATTGCTTTTTGCGGAGTTTGGACTTGCACTTGCCAGTTGTTATCACTGAGGCATGCTTTGCACATGGCTTGACCACTTTGAAAGTGTGCCTAATAGCTGGTTGGTGGATTTTCATGTTGGCCTCACCACTTTGCCACCATTTAGGTGTGGATTTGTGCTGGTTAAGTCATCAAAGAGTTGCACCTAGCCAAGACTTGTTCTATTCCTTCCTTTTGTCCTATCTTCATCAATTCAATGTCAAATTCTTTTGAACGAATTTGTGATTTGTTGGCTGAAACTTCTCTTGTCATTTCTCCTCGGGACAGGCTGAAGGAATTGTGAATTCATCCCAGCATCCATTTCTATCTCCTTCCTTGCTTTCATAGCTTAGATCTTTGCTAAAATCTTCCTTTACTTGCAAAAACTGTCAATGTGAAAAAGACCAAGTACAAGACAACAAATTTTGATTGAAAGAGCATTGACTGACTTGTCCCTGATGAGTTACCAATGATTTACTGACCATTGACTAACAAAAGAAGGCCTAGAAATGGATTCATAGAGTTACAAACAGACTGTAACCTTTAGATTTCATTTTTTTTTCAACAAACAGTTTTTTATGCTCACATACTATCATTTCGTTTCATACCATGTTGGTTTCTTCTTGCATTTTTTTTTTCAATACTTGGTTGGAGACAGTGCCATTTTTTGCCTTACATCTCATCACAATTGTGCCTTTTGGGTTGTGAACGATTCTTATCATGTTAGATTAGCTTACAGGTAGGATTACAAGGTTTTCACAAGGTCTTTCATCACCACTCAATTTTGTGTCTTGAATCTTATGATGTCAAATTTTTAGGGAATTAACATGAAGTAGAATGAAGTGGTCCGTCTAGAATGTGATTTTTCTCTTTTCTTTATCAGTCTCTCATAATTTGGAGAGTAGGACACAATTTTGTAACAATAGAGATGAAAATATGTGGAAAATGAACTGGAGCTGGTTTTATTTGTACATTTTTGTGTATGTTTCAATTTTTTCCTGCTTGGTTTAATAACAAATTAAGTGTGTATTTAGTAGGAATCCACTATTTTAATATTTTAACCAAACATAGATGTGTATTCTATATAGCTAGAAAGTTCTTGCAACAATTATCATAATTTTAGTATGGTCTCTGGTTTCGTTTTACTCTGTCTTTGTGGTCTTTGATTGTCCTGTGGCTTTTTTGGGTCTGAATAGAATTTCTTACTATACATGGGCCTATTGTTTTTGCGAAAGACATTTTAGTGTATATTGTGAAGGTGAATAGTTCATATAATTTTATTGAGGTTACAGAATACTGCTGTAAGGATCACTAGGCAATACAAAGCTTGATTGCAATAATAAAGTGTATTATCATGATGCTTTGGAAAGTATCTTCTATACTGCTGTAAGGATCACTAGGCAATACAAAGCTTGATTGCAATAATAAAGTGTATTATCATGATGCTTTGGAAAGTATCTTCTAGCATAATCCAAAAGGACCAAAACAAAAGGCCTTCTGGAACCCCAAATACTTGATGTTTTATAGTGCCATGGTCATGCATCCTCAATCTCTTCTTCCATGGCTCTCAATGATTATCCTTAGTCAGATTGTGTGACTGCTTTGGACTTATTTCCATTTGTTCATATAGGGCCCCTGGCAGCATGTGGGATGCAATTGACTTTCCAATATTTCTATGCTTGCTCCTACTAGGGATTGGCACTCTCCAATTGCCATATTCCTCCTCCACTTGCATTTTTTTGGATAGTCACCTATATTACTATTTTTATTTTTATTTATGTATATATTTAACCTAAGCAAGCCATAGTAAGCCCTAAAAGCAGTTTTCTTTATCTCTTATTGGAAGATTTAATGAATTGCTCTGACTAATTATAACTGTTCTACATTTGACAAATTGTTAATTTTTTCTACAGGAGAATGGGGTCCTACCAGAATATGGATTGGCTACTGATGGAATACTTCAAGCAAATGCTGCTGGAGATTTGTTCCTTAAGGTATTTCATATTTGTCAGTTGCAAGTAATTCTCCCAAAAGTACGGGTGTATCTTAGAATTGTATTCTAAGTGTTTCTTAACATTTTTAATTTTTTATTGAGAATTTCCTTTTTGGATTCTCTAATTGTTGAACCATTCCTACATTTATCTTATGGTGATCACTAGAGTAGGAACATGGCATTTCAAAATACTTGTTCCGTTCCTTGCGCTAATTATGAATCTTAAGGCAAATATTTTCTTGTAGATAAGTATTACAAAGCGATGTATGTAATAAAGAAAGGGTTATAGGGGCCTATTTGTAGTCAAAGTGAGTGTTTTCTAATTGATCAATACACCTGATTCAATATCATTAATTATTTCTACAAATATTATGGACTTCTCAAAATGGGGTTGTTTAATCAAGAATGTTGAGTGACCCAAATGAGGATGAGAAACATGAACAGACATAAATCAATGCACTTTGGAAGGATATGAATCATGATACAAATGTTCAAGGAATTCAAGGAAGAGCACAAGAAGGATAACAAGGAGGTTGAGTTTATGAATTGTTGGATAGAGGGTCACACCAATGTGATATCCGCAAAAAATATTTGAAAAGATAACTGATTGGATGTGCAGTCATTTTAAAATAAAAAATAAAATTTAAGAATAAAGGTTTCCAAGTGTTATTGTGATGAAGTGAATTAACAACATGCCCCTTGAAATGAGACACCATTAGTGGTTATAGGAATCCTAGAAACACTAATAGGTACCAAGGTTGTAGTGTCCCCTTCCAGTTGACATCTCTCAAAGCTTATGATTAGCCTATTATGCGACCCTCGTAGGCTGATAGGATGGATAGAGGGTCTTGGTGGAGCTTGGCTTGGCTTTAGTTGTTAGAGTTTTACCAGTTGGCTTTCGTTTGGGATCTTTCAGACACCTTTTGCTTGAATTGCTATTTTTAGCAGTATTAGTCATTCAGCGGAGCACCCCTGCTATTTTTAGTAGTATGGTTTGGTCATGTGCAGGATCACTCACTTATTCACTTGCTTCAGACGGTTCGTGAATCGGATATATTTCGAGGGAGATATTAATATTTTAATTGTTAAATTAAATATTAATTATCGAAGCTTATATTATAAAGTTATAATATTAATTAATATTATAACTTAAGTGATTGTCTCAAGGGGTCGACCATCATTGAAGGGGGCCACTTTTAATTATAATTTATAATTAAAAGTGAGATTGATACTATTGAAAAATTAAAAAAAAAAGTTCGAATTTATTTAAATGATGCCTAATTGAGAAAATTCGAACTTTTGAGGGATATAAGGGTTTTCAATGGGATTTGAGCTTATTATGTTGAAATCAAAATTTTGATCAAGTCTTCTTCTGAGAACAGAGCCAAGGGTTCCAGTTTTCGTTTTGGCATTGGAGAACAAGCCATCTTCAGTGTTGTAGTTCAGAGGTTGTGAAATATTAGCTGATCTATTGCTTTCAGAGAGATATCTTCATCCAGAGGTTATCACAGAGCTTCACAGTCGAAAATATATTCAGAGTTTTGGTTTAGAAATCATCCAAGAAAGATTCTTCTAGATAGGTGCCTATTTCCTGAGATTTGGATTCATCAAATAAGGCCGTACTTTTATTTGTTTGCTGCTGTTATAGCCGTACAGTTATGATTTGCTGGGCCTTACCATTCACAGAGGGTTAAAAGGCGTGTTTCCTTCCTTGGGAAAAGCACTTCTCTCTTTGGCTGAATACTGGTTGATACAGGGGTGGCTAGGGTTCCTCATTGCTTCTCTTTCATTTCGCAGCGGGACTAATCACATGTCAAGGTAGATCTTACCATTTCAATGATGTTTCAGCTTGCTGCAAATCAGGTTTTTGATTGATGTTTTGTCTTATCTTTGCCTGCATGTCAGAGATTTATTATTGTAACGGCTGTGGAAAAATAATACAATCAATAGTTATCAATTTCTGAGCCTATTTATGTTAGATTGGTCTTTATTGCAATTGTTAGAGATTTTATATCATTTTTCTTCCAAAATCGCATTTTTTATTTGTTCATGCAAAAACACAAAAAAAACCAAAAACGCTCAAAACAAGCAAAAATCAGATAGTTTCAGAAATAGTGAGAACAGGGGTTTCTACAGTGGTATCAGAGCGGTTTCCTGCCATCCTTGTGGGGTTTGAAAACCGTTTTGTTCATGCACCAGAGTGATAGAGAAAAGAGGTATTATCAGAGGGAAAACAGAAAAACTTGGTAGCCACCACTTATTCCGACCGGTGAGACGGCTACAGGTTTGATAGGTGTTCAGTCTGGTTCTTCGTCTGGAGCGTCTGTACAGGATACAGGCATGGGTGACAGAACAGAGATTCCTCGAGATCCTTAGGAGGAAGATGCAGAGGTTAGACAGACTCTTAGAGATTTGCGGACAGGTCAGCAGCAGGTAACTGATGTATTACAGCAATTGACCATGGCTATACAGAGGATAGGTACGCCAAGGAGACCATCACCACATCGTGATGAGGACAGGAGTGATGCAGGTTCACAGAGGGTACCCAGGACTGTTTCACGAACAGCGAATAGACCTACCAGACCCACTTTCCTAAGAGGAGAACAGGTTGAGGAGAATGTTGAAGAGGTTGGGAACATATTATATGCTGATGCAATTATGGCAGCCAACGAGGAGTGGGATATATTGACACCACAAGTGCGTGAGTGCATGCATTTTGATCAATTTGTGAATTCGAGAGTTGAATATTATAGGTCTCGACAGGGGAATAGGCCTCGAAACCAAAATAGAGACTTGAAGCATGCCTCCAGCAAGATCAACCTACCCTATTTTGATGGCAGTGGCAAGGTAACAGCACAGTCTTGGATTCACAGGCTAGACACTTTCTTGACACTTCGACCTATGTCTGAGGAAGAGGCCATCAAGTTTGCCACGTTACATTTAGAAGGAGCAGCCCATGATTGGTGGTATCAGGGAATGGTGACACTGCAGCACGATCATATTACCACTTATCAGGAGTTCGTGGACAGATTGGTGGATCGCTTTGATAAAAAGGACCCAAAAGTTTACTTCAGAGATTTGGCCCAACTTAGGCAGATTGGTAGCCTGGAGAGTTATATTAGTGAATTTCAGAAATTGTCCGTGATGGTTCCCGACATATCAGAGAGGCGTATAGTTGTGCTCTTCGTTGAAGGATTGTTGGAACCCTTGAGAGGTTGGATCAAGGCATTTGATCCGCGTTCGCTACAGGAAGCTATGAGGAAGGCACGCAGTATGGAACTTGCAGCACCATCCAGCAAATTCAACTCCAGAAACAATTCTTCATTCAGGGACAATAAGGGCTTCACCAAAAACAAAGAGAAATCAGATTTTAACAGAGAGAAATCAAATTTTAAGAATGATTCAAAGGGAAACTCAGCAGCACCACCCTTGGATCGCGAGGCTCTTAATGATCTACGCAGGAAGAAGCTTTGCTTCTATTGCAAAGGTCCCTATGATGCCAACCATGATTGTCCTTTGCGGCCTAAGGGCAAGGCAAATCGAGTGATGTGGGCTTATTACGAGGAGTCGGAATCTGAGAGTTCCGAACAACAGGAGAGTTTTGAGGAGTCAGAGTCAGAGGCTTTAGAGCCTAAGGTAGAGGCAGAGTCAGAGCTTCAGATTTAGGAGGCACGACTATCTAGCATTTAGCAGGAAGGTTCATTCAGACTTCATGGAGTTTTGGCAGGGCAAAGGGTCATTACCCTTCTTGATACGGGAGCCACCCACAATTTTGTCGATGCTAGACTTGTGGAGAAGCGTGGACTCATTACCGAGGAGTTCAAAGGCATTAGAGTTAAGGTGGCAGACGGTTACACTCTTAGGTGTGATTGAATGATTAAGGATCTCCCCTTGCGCTTGAACAACTATGAGTTCAAGGCTGATTATTACGTGGTGAACATGGGGGATATCGATTTAGTCTTGGGCATGAAGTGGCTTCATTCCTTTGAGAAAGTCACTCTTCGTCTCAAAGACAGAGAGATTCGTTTTGATGTCGATGGGAAGACACATATCTTGAAGGCCATTCGGGACAGCAATGTCAAGACTATTTCCTTTCGTCAGATGGAGAGGCTCATGCAACATGACATAGTAGAGTGGGCTGCCGAGTGCACATTGGCACCTATACAGGAGGGACAGCACAAGACGGAGTATCATCCTGACATTCAGCAGTTGAGAGTCAAGCATGAGAAGGTATTCAGTGATATTCCGCCAGGGAGACCTCTAGACAGGGGCATTGAGCACATTATAGAGCTTGAGGAGGGCGCCAAGCCCGTCATGATTACTCCTTACAGGCATCCTAAGAGGTTGAAGGATGAGATAGAGAAGACTATCAAGGAGTTGCTTGCTATGGGTCACATTCGACCTAGTAAATCACCATTCGCTTCTTCAGTTGTTCTGGTGAAGAAGAAGGATGGCACCCTTCGCATGTGCATAGATTACAGAGTACTGAATAAGAGGACTATCAAAAATAGGTACCCAATACCTCGTATAGATGAGCTTATTGATGAGCTCCATGGTGCATGCTATTTCATGAGATAGATTTGAGATCAGGATATCACCAGATCAGAGTTCGTGAGCAGGATGTTGAGAAGACTGCTTTCCGTTGTCATTGTGGACACTTTGAGTTTGTGGTGATGCCATTTGGGCTAACCAACGCGCCTGCGACATTTCAGTCCACCATGAACAGGGTCTTTCATTCGCAGTTGAGGAGATATGTACTTGTCTTCTTCGATGACATCTTGATATACAATAGGACATGGCAGTAGCATTTGGATCACTTAGAAACAATACTCGGTATTTTGGAGAGGGAGTCCTTATATGCCAAGGAATCCAAATGTGATTTGGGAATGACCGAATTGTTATACTTAGGTCATATTATCAGTGCAGAGGGAGTGCGGATGGATCCTGAGAAGATCCGTGCTATTATAGATTGGCCTACTCCGACGAACCTTACACAGCTGCGAGGATTTCTTGGATTGTGTGGTTTTTACCGTAGATTTGTGAGTGGTTATTCACGACATGCAACACCTATGACGGACCTGTTGAAAAAAGGTGCATTCTGTTGGACTCCTGAGGCACAGGAGTGTTTTGTGAGGTTCAAGGAGCTGATGACTACGTGTCCAGTGTTGGCACTGCCAGATTTCTCGAAGCCTTTTGAGCTTCAGTGTGATGCTTCTGGTGAGGGCATTGGAGCAGTGCTTATGCAGGACAAGCACCCTATTGTGTATGAGAGCCGTAAACTCAGAGGGCCAGAGAGGCTCTACAGTATTTATGATAAAGAGATGCTAGCTATAATGCACGCCTTGGCAAAATTCAGGCAATATCTCGTGGGCAGTAAGTTCTGCATTAAAACCGACCACAACAGTTTGAGGCATTTCCTGGGGCAACGAGATCTCAATGATCGTCAGCAGAAGTGGGTGAGTAAATTGCAGGCATATGACTTTGATATCTCTTATATCAAAGGCACCCAGAATGTAGTGGCTGACGCCCTCTCACGCAGGCCTTATCTGAACTCTATGGTTCACATTACTGAGGATTGGAGGCATTTGATTGTGGCAGAGTATGCCAAGGATACTTGGGCATCCAGTATTGTTGAGGGATCGATGGTTGACACCAGATACACGCTTGTGAATGACTTGATCATTTACAAGGAGAGGATTTATTTGACCCAAAGATTAGAGATGAAGAACATTATCATGCGAGCCTTTCATGATGTACCTACAACAGGACATCCCGGGTACTTCAAAACGTACAGATAGATTCGGGAGAGATTCACATGGAAGGGACTTAAGGCAGATATCCTTCAGTATGTTCGTGAGTGCCCTGTTTGTCAGCAAAACAAGCAGGAGAACACATATCCGGCAGGATTATTGCAGCCACTTCCGATTCCTGACAGGAAGTGGGAATGCCTGTCGATGGACTTCATTACGGGCTTGCCTAAAGCCCAAGGACGGGATTGTATATATGTAGTTGTGGATTGGTTGACGAAGTATGCCCACTTCTTTCCGATTACCACCACTTACACAGCTACACAGGTAGCAGAGGTCTTCTTCCGTGAGGTATTCAGACTACATGGGTTGCCTTAGAGCATAGTGAGCGACAGGGATAGTCGGTTCTTGAGTCATTTCTGGCAGGAGGTGTTCAGACTGTGTGGGACCGAGCTTACACCGAGCACCAGTTACCACCCGCAGATCGATGGTCAGACGAAGATAGTGAATAAATGGGTGGAAGGTTACCTCTGGAACTATATTGCAGGGCAGCAAAAGGCGTGGGTCAAGTGGATATATCTGTGCGAGTATTGCTATAATACTACCTTCCACATGACCATACAGATGTCCCCCTTCATGGCATTGTACGGTTATGAGGCGCCAAGCTTTCTGGATTTGCTACTGAGTGACAGTAGAGTGCCGAGTGCTGGAGATTTATTGCAGGAGAGTCAGGACACTATGAAGGCTCTCAAGGAGAATATTGCTAAGGCACATAATCAGCAGAAGTAGTACGCAGATCAGAAGAGGATAGAGAGGTCTTTTGAGGTGGGAGACATGGTATATCTTATGCTGCAGCCTTACCGTCAGTCTACTCTCAGGAAGAGTGGTTCAGAGAAGCTCAAGCCGCGGTATTATGGTCCTTTCAGGATCCTGAGGCGTGTTGGAGAGGTGGCTTATGAGTTAGAGCTTCCGGCGGATAGCAAGGTCCACAATGTTTTTCATGTGTCACATCTCAAGAAGGCGTTGGGACACCGTGTGGTACCTTCGGCAGTTTTACTTTCCTTAGATGATGAGGGAAAGTTGATTTTAGTGCCTGAGTCTATCCTGGAGTACAGAGAGAGATAGTTGTGTAGGAGGACTATCAGGGAATATTTGGTGAAATGGAGAGATTTGCCAGTGGAGGATGCTACATGGGAGAGTGAGGATGTTTTGCAGCATCCAGAGTTGAGATTGCTTGAGAACAAGCAATTTCAGGAGGGGCGGACTGTAATGTCCCCTTCCAGTTGACATCTCTCAGAGCTTATGATTAGCCTATTATGCGACCCTCGTAGGCTGATAGGATGGATAGAGGGTCTTGGTGGAGCTTGGCTTGGCTTCTGTTGGTAGAGTTTTACCAGTTGGCTTTCGTTTGGGATCTTTCAGACACCTTTTGCTTGAATTGCTATTTTTAGCAGTATTAGTCATTCAGCGGAGCACCCCTGCTATTTTTAGTAGTATGGTTTGGTCATGTGCAGGATCACTCACTTATTCACTTGCTTCAGACGGTTCGTGAATCGGATATATTTCGAGGGAGATATTAATATTTTAATTGTTAAATTAAATATTAATTATCGAAGTTTATATTATAAAATTATAATATTAATTAATATTATAACTTAAGTGATTGTCTCAAGGGGTCGACCATCATTGAAGGGGGCCACTTTTAATTATAATTTATAATTAAAAGTGAGATTGATACTATTGAAAAATTAAAAAGAAAAGTTCAAATTTATTTAAATGATGCCTAATTGAGAAAATTCGAACTTTTGAGGGATATATGGGTTTTCAATGGGATTTGAGCTTATTATGTTGAAATCGAATTTTTGATCAAGTCTTCTTCTGAGAACAGAGCCAAGGGTTCCAGTTTTTGTTTTGGCATTGGAGAACGAGCCATCTTTAGTGTTGCAGTTCAGAGGCTGTGAAATATCAGCTGATCTATTGCTTTCAGAGAGATATCTTCATCCAGAGGTTATCACAAAGCTTCACAGTCGAAAATATATTCAGAGTTTTGGTTTGGAAATCATCCAGGAAAGATTCTTCTAGATAGGCACCTATTTCCTGAGATCTGGATTCATCAAATAAGCCCGTACTTTTATTTGTTTGCTGCTGTCATAGCCGTACAGTTCTGATTTGCTGGGCCGTACCATTCACAGAGGGTTAAAAGGCGTGTTTCCTTCCTTGGGAAAAGTGCTTCTCTCTTTGGCTGAATACTGGTTGATACAGGGGCGGCTAGGGTTCCTCATTGCTTCTCTTTCATTTCGCAGCGGGACTAATCACATGTCAAGGCAGATCTTACCATTTCAATGATGTTTCAGCTTGCTACAAATCAGGTTTTTGATTGATGTTTTGTCTTATCTTTGCCTGCATGTCAGAGATTTATTATTGTAACGGTTGTGGAAAAATAATACAATCAATAGTTATCAATTTCTGAACCTATTTATGTTAGATTGGTCTTTATTGCAATTGTTAGAGATTTTATATCATTTTTCTTCCAAAATCGCATTTTTCATTTGTTCATGCAAAAACACAAAAAAAACCAAAAACGCTCAAAACAAGCAAAAATCAGACAGTTTCAGAAATAGTGAGAACAGGGGTTTCTACAAAGGCGGAAACAACAACTGTATAATTTATCATGATCCAAGTGAGTAACTGATTATCAAGTGTAGAAAGTATCGCCTTGGTTGTGATTTATTGAGACTTTTACAATGCTTGCCAACACTTCAAGGAAACACTCTTCTATGTTGATTGTATGGTGTGGGCAACTACAATGATAATGATTGTCTGAAATAAGCATGGGTCAATGTCAGCATGGTTGAAATTGAGGAAGTTATGGAAGTGACCACTTATTTGCAGCCAAAAAATGTTCAATATCCCAACCCCAAGGTTGAAAAGAAAAGAATGGTTGAGGCAAGAGTGAAAATAAAGAAAACCATGGAAACAAAGGAAAAAAAGAAAGAAACAATGAATCCTCAAGAAGTTTTGACACGTCATCTTATGCAACCATCAAGCAATAGTTGGCAGCTAGGCAAGGAGATTGTGTGACAAGTTTTGTAGACACAAGTGCCAGTAGAGTAACCAGTCTTATTAAAAGTTTCCTAAATTAACATATGTTATTTTTTTTGTATCACCATTTGTATTGGGGGAACCAACTCTACTATCAAGCAAGCATGTGGTTGACCCCATGGTACTTACGATTACAAAAGTTTTATAAAGAAACCTTGATACATATGGAAAGCATGGGAAGGTGGTTGTTGGAGGGTCAGTGGGACTACTTTCACTTTGGTCTTGTACATCTAGACAATTGGGACCAGATCAATATGGCATTTAGGAGTGTTAGTCACTTAGAAGTTTGTGATAGCTGCACAAATATTGATCCTTGATTTCATGGTCATTTCCTTATAGATGAATGCCTATAACACCTTGCTCAGTTAGGGCTAGCTTTGTTTTCGCAAAGTTGATCACTGAAAGACACATTTTTATCGATCTAAAAGAAAATCAAAGAGAACATAGGTTTGAAGACACGAGTGAGCAACAAGTGTTTTAATATTCTTCAAAATCTAAGGATCATGACTGCAGCCATAAATCTAACTGATGAAGGAATTTCTGAATTTTAGGAATGCTCTAAGGATAAAGTAAGGTTGTATAGTTGTCTCTTCTATTGGCCAGTGGAGGATTATGAGATCTTTTTATGGACTTGCAATCTTATAGACAATGAAGTGATTGATAAGACAAAGGGTACTTCAAGGATGAAATCCAATTTTCAAGTTACTATCTAAGATGATCCATAAATCACTAGATTGATAATCCTATTGATACATCATTAATGGATTCCTATGTTATAACTATCTCTATACTCTCACCAAACTGCCCCAATGGCTTCTCTTACACCTATAGCAGTATTTAACTCACACAAAACAACAATGAAATAGGCAAAAGAACCAACAAAATAGGGCACAAGCACAATATACAGTCACATAACACAAGAATTCATTTGGAGAAAACCCAAAAGAGTAGAAAAACTCTAGGAAGTTTATGCCTGTAGCATCCCACTCACCATTTTGTGTCAGTACATGGAGAATCTACCATTGTAAATGGTCTAATAGGTATGGTACAGCAATAGTACAGCTTCCTCTGTCTCCACTCTAATTCTTCTACTCCACAAGAACCCTGTGAACACTGTTTGTATCCTTTAACACATCAATGGAAGTGATTTCTCTGCCAACTGAACCTTGTATTTGATTCTCTGCTGCCCTAAATCTTCCTCTAGCTGCCAACAATTGGAAACTCAACTGTTTGGAATGGCAAAGGTCGCCCAAGACAACCATCCAAACTATCCTCTAGCCAACTGTGTGATAAACCATCACAATTGTTGTTCCAGTCATCACATACATCTTGGAGAGATGGGTCAATGCCACCAAAGAATGAGCAGTCATGGCTTTGAAGAAATGACCAACCCACCAAATTAATGGTCACTGCCCTAATACCACCCAATATGGGAAAACCAACAAATATGACCCACTACAAAGTCAAACGATTGCCTATAAGGGACAAAATTGCCCTTATCACATACCTTTGCAGTAAAATGATCTTTAGCATGTTGTCTAAGAGCAAAACTGCCCTGCAACAAGTGAGAACATGGTTATTAATCTCCTTAAATCTCATAATGATGTTTTGGACCACTGCCAAGACACTAGTAGTAAAATTTGATGTAATTTGCATGTGCAACAACTCAGATTTGTAACAGCAGATAGTTTTCAGACTTGTTCCTCCATTTTTGTGATCAAAGTTGCTATTTTATGTTGCTGTTATATATCTGACTGAAAGTATAATTGAAAAGGTTCATATTCACTCTTATTCTGAGCAAGTTTGGATTACATATGTTCGCTGTTGTATTTGATTGGAATCAGAAATTTTCATATGAGAAGTTAGGGTTTGAGTAGAAAATTGAAATAAAAAAATTAGGGCAGAATTTCTGAGTTCAAAAAAATCAGAATTTAGGTCAATATCTTAGTTGGGATATTTCAAAGGATGAAGATCTCCCTAAGACAACTCTCTATATTTATGAGGACCATTATGATACTTTTGCAATGCCATTTGGGCTCACAAATGCACCATCCATGTTCTAGAGTCTAATGAACCACATATTTTGGTCATTCCTCCAAAAATTCATGTTGGTCTTTTTCCATGATATTTTGTCTACAAGGAGACATGGGAAGAACATCTCACACTTGCACTAGACTCTACAACTACTATCAACAAATTAGTTGTTCACAAAGCATTCCAAGTGTTCTTTTGGTACAATGAAGGTGGAATACCTTAGCCAAATTGTATCCATTGAAGGTGTTAGGTTGATTCCAATAAAATTGAGGACACACGAAATTGGTTCAAACTACTTTCTTAAAAGTCTTTAGGGATTTTTAGGTCTCATAGGTAGTAGCTACAAATTTGTTGGAGGCTATGGTGAAATTGTAATGATTCTTATGTGAATTTAAAGAAAAAATTGCTTCATACAGTATGAAGCAGCAAAGTGTTCCTTTACCCTTCTCAAACATGCCATGTGTACCACACCAATACTTGCCATGGCAGATTTTTCAAAACCATTTTTTTATTGATAGTATTGATGCAAGAAGGAAGAGCTTTGGCATTCATGAGCAAGGCACTTGCAGGTAACAAATTGGTAAAATGTACCTATGAGAAGGAAACACTAGCCGTTTCTTCATGCCATGAATCATTGGCTGCCATATTTGTTAGGGCAACATTTCTACATCAAGAAAGATCATCACAACCTTAAATATTTCCTAGAACAATGAGTCCTCTTTGCTAGAACAACACTAGTGGCTAATTAGCTTGTGCTAGTAGTGGATATCGTAGAATAGGAGTGCTGTGAAGAACATACTAAAGGAATTGAGTTTAAGTTTGTTTTTGATCATGAAGATATGTTACAACATGTTGGTGTTTCAATAGCACCTCTGGAGTGCTTATTGGAAACGGAAAGCTATTGCAAGTGTTTTAGTAATTACTCTTTGAATTATAGAGAGGAAAATCTCTATTTGCTGGTGTTTTGCGTAAAAAGTATAGTAAACTAAGGTTCCTATCTTTTTTACTCAGCGGCGGGACACAAGGGTGCATAAACACAATGAGTTGCAGTTAAGGTTTTCTTTGGTTTCTATAGATCTTAACTACAACTAAACTAGCTTTTAATCTTTTTTATCTCCTCAAGATAAACAAAGCATGAGGGCATAGGAGTGGGAATGGATGGTTAGATTACTTGTGTCAACCATCTCGCCAAAATGAGTCCAAGGTTCGGAACTCTCAGATCTACACTGGGATAAGGTATTATGCAAGCAAACACTCTTTACGATAAGATGGATCTAAGACTTGCCAAGGAGGAGTAACCCCTATCCGAGGTATAGGTTGGGAAACAACTCACTAGAAACAACAAAGTACGATGATTTGACTAACAGGATTCCCGAGGAGGTGATGGCACCTGTCCAAAGTGTATGCTTAAAGACAACTCATTAAACAACATCAAACGATAACTATCAATATCAAAATATCTAAGGAGGAGGAACCCCTGTCCAAGGAGGAGATTGAAACAATAAGTTATAAGAAACAAGACGTTTGGAAGAACTCAAATCTTTAGATCAAACTGCATGTGCCTTTTGACTCAACGAATTACAAAGAATTGGGACAACAAAGGTACGAAATCATACACAATTGCGATCAACCAATTAACTCTCATCCAAGAGTGAATAGATATGCACTTTCAAACTTGTTGGTAACAATGGTGCAACAATTTTGCGTAGTAAATAAAAGTTACAAAATAAAGAGCAAAGACTCTTATTTATAGAGACTCAAAGGAGTAGGCAACCCTAAAATCTCCTTGAGTTAACAAATAGTTCTTGCCAATCTGCAAGATTTATTCCTATGTCTAAATATAGGTGACCAAGCAGTTAACTGGAAAGCTACTTTAGTTAACTGAAACTAAACCAAAAGTGAACTCCAATGTACAAAGTGCCTCCAAAATAGAGATCCACAATTAGTGGAGATCTAGAAATAGACATCCATAATTAGTGGGATCTGACATGCATGATCAGTGGGACAGTGAGTTAACTTGGAATGAGGCATCAAGTTAACTCTCGTTGCCATTAATGCTATTTTGGAGGGTAGGACGTCCTAAGTGGGTGTTTTACACCCCATCAATTCTAGTCAACAATTCTCCCAACTAGTCGTTGACTTCTTTATACGGAGATCGTTACATGCCTCAACTGTCAGTGTCAACAACTTGATGTATGTATCTCCTTTATCTTGTTTCCCTTAGGAGGGTTACTCCTTGTCTTTCTGTCTGTGTTTCCACTTTGACGTGGAAGGTAGTATAGTATTAATCGGTGGCGGTTCTGTGTTGGGAATGACTACCTTTCGTGTTCTTTTGCAGCTTTACGTTATTGACGTTTTCCTTGATCTTTCTCAATGGAAGAGTGTTGTATGATGAAACCACGAAGTTTGATGATGAAACCGCAAAGTTTGACTGCCAAAACTCCAGCCGTGAGAAATACCCAAGAACTTGTTGCACACGCAAAATTCCAATAGTATCAACCCTCTAAACTGGCCTTGGAAGGCTATCAACTATATGAGGTGAAACCATAGTAATCTCTGAGTAGCCAAGTAATCTCCAAAAAATTTGCATGCCGAGTAATTTCTGCTTTTACTCATGGGCAGTATGCAGATGGATTTTCTCCCGTCAAATTATCGAGTAATCGCCAATAGCTCGCAAAAAACCCACAAACTTGGCATGTTTGTGTGTGTATAAATATGTCTGTGTGTGTATATGCATGCAAACTTGGCATCTTGTGTATGTTTATAGATATGTATGTGTGCACAATGCAGTCCTGAGTATACACATACATAAATACCCACACACATTTGCCGAGTATTTGTTGAGTATTTGCTGAGTTTTTCCCAAGTCAAAATTTTTGGGCTTGCCGAGTACTCTTCGATTCCGAGTATGTAAACTATGGGTGAAACCATTATGGAACCTGTGGACTTGAGTGTCTATGCTTGACAATCTGTCCAAATTGACCTCTGGGTGTGCCCGACGCAGATCGGTGTCAACCATTTTCAGAAAATCATGGGGTAAGACCATTTTGGTCTTGTATTCGTCTTGGGAGAACTACATTTTGAAAACCTTGAAGATTGACTGTGCACACGATGCTGTTCAGACAACTTTTTCTAGAACTGCTAAAAATAGCCTTGCCAGCGGTAATTTTTACGAAAAATTTCAAGATGTGGGTTTTGTTAAGAATAATTTTCTAAACAAACCCATATCATCAGAAATTTGAAAAAATGAATTTTTCTATGACATGCAAGAGCCCTTTGGTGGCAAAGGTCTCTCGAGGCACCAAAAAATCATTTTTTCTCAGAAAAATCTGACACATGGGTTTTGTTTGTGCTTCAGAGCTGAACAAACCTAGTTTGTCTGTTTTTCAAAATTATGACTTTTTTCGAAAACCCTAAAAAATAGGGGCAGCATGGCTACTTTTTCTGGAAAAATCTAACATGTGGGTTTTGTTGAAAAAGTAGTGCTAATCATACCCAGTTGGTCACATTTGTGATTAGCTGCTGTTTTCTTGGACATGACAAAAGATCTAAGACAAGGAAAGAAGAAAAAGAGAAGAAGAAGATTAGATGTTATCATCTATTTTTCTGGAAGAATTATGCCTTTTGATGCAACCTTTGATAAGTGGTCCCTCTATGCAATAGATCTTCAAAAATATGAACGGTGAAAACCCCTTTGTCAGATTTTCAAAAAACATTGGAGAAGAAAAATATCTATTCTTGAGCTCCTCAACCTACAAAGAAATAATGAAGAATGGACACCTAGATGCTTTGATATGTCAATTTGGAGTTGCAAGCATCAATTGGGCGTCCAAAATTTGATTGGGGAGTTAATATGCTTGATTAGGAGCTCATTGGAGCAAATTCCACCAATTTTGGGATGTTTTAGCCATGTAAAAGCCTTCAAAATAGTCAACTTCAGTCAATTGAGCTTTATTTTGACTTTAGGCATCCATTTGAAGAGTTGAACACTTTTGCATTATTTTTTAAGGGTGAAATGCCTTTGTTTGATCCCTGATTCTGGTTGCTCAGTTGATCTTGAAGTGTTGCTGACAGATCCACCGTTGAGATGGAACAACTCTGATGAAGTGTGCTTGGGAGCTACAAAGCTGAAAACCTGAGTCTGGTGCTTCTGATTCTTGGGTGCCTTTTCCCAAGAAGGTGCTTTTTCCACTAGATTTAGTCAATTTTCTTTAGTGTTCTTCAATCCCTCCAATTTGACCCTCTGTGCTTTGATCTGAGATCACCTATGACTGTGTTGGCATTTCAATTAGCACCTTTGGAGTGCTTATTGGAAAACAGTAGCTATTGCAAGTGTGTAGTCAATGCTCTTCGAATTATAGAGAGGAAGATCTCTCTCTGTTGATGTTTGCATATGTAGTGTACCAACACTTTGCTGATCTATTTTTCTCTGAGTTTCGTAGATCTGATTTTGTTTCAGTTTGTGTTTGCCTTCGTTGTGCTCTTGAGTTTGTTTGCTAATAACACTAAAATGGTACTAAAGAGCATATGCATACAATAAAAGCTTCAAATAATCTAAGCTACTGAAACAACTTGAGTACATTGCTCAATTTAGAGGCCAAATATAATTTCTTCATTACAAAATAAGAAGCTTACAACATATAGTTTTCATCAGATTTGAAACTAGGTATTTCATAAACCATATTTTAACTTATAGCCAGACATCACTGTGAATAGTGACTTGCTACAGTACCCGCGCCCAAAGAAGTGCATACAACTTTCGAATAACGAACTTCTCCCAACCAAATTCGGATTGGGAAGCCTTTTGGGATAAGGGCGCCCCTTTTGGGTGTGATTGCGGCCTGTAAGGAAAGGCGTCTTTTTTCTTTTGGCTGGTTGAAACCCTCAATAAAACGCAGCTGGCTGTAGCTTACAAAAAACAGTCCCAAAATGTGTCAAAACCGAACAGCCCTCGTGCAAATGCCAATGGAGTCTATGGCTATCAAGAACACTCAAAAACCAGCTCCAAATAACCTGCAAACAACAACACAGGTCTCCAATTGAAGCAACAATAACTGATCAACAACTTTAAGGTGGTGTTTCACACCCTCAAGCAGCTCAAGAACGAAGAACAGAGCCCACCAGGCTCACCCATTGCAAAAAATCAGGAAACCCTAGCCTCCTTCTTCCTCCAAGCTTCACTCCAAAGTTTTCATCAAGCAAAATCATCTATGCATGAAGAGGGTCGAAATTCTCCTTCTATTTATAAGTTTTTGCATTAAAAAACACTATTCATAAAAGTGAGCACTATTCACTTAAGTTATTTATATTTTCACTTTATGAATGAATAGTAACTGAAAAATATAAAGTGACACCTTCCTTTTAAAGACACATGGTCCCTAGGCCGAGGATGGTGAAATAAAAGGTGAGTATCATTAATTTAAGCACAAGTATCATGTCAAATGCCCCAATTCACCCTACCACCATACTCCGGAGATCCACACTACAAATTGACGACCAAGTGCCCATCCGAAAAACCCTCTATCTAGAACTATTAGCCTACGAGGGTCAAGAAAATAGGCTAATCCCCCAACTCTGATGCACGTGAAAAAGGGGACATTACAGCATAAAAAGAAAAAGTAAACTGTTGTTCCTATCTTTTTACTCAACGGCGGGACACAAGGGTGCATAAACACAATGCGCCACAGCTAAGGTTTTCTCTGGTTTCCTCAGATCTTAACTACAACTAAACTATCCTATCTCCTCAAGAAAAACAGAGCATGAGGGCATAGGAGCTGAAATGAATGGTTCAATCACTCGGACAAATACTTCTCCTAGGATGCATCTGAAGGCTCTGAACTCCCAGACTTATACTGAAATAGAATCCATACAAACAATCCTCATACGGTAGATCAGATCTCAGGATTCCCAAGGAGGTACCAAGACCTTTCCGAGGTGTAGATCGAAAGACAGATTATTATAACAACACTCAATGAAAAATCTTGAGACTTTTGGATCAAAGGCAAGGTAGCTCTCCTGATTTATTATCTCAATCTTCTTCAAAGAAAACACTTTGGGACAGCATGTGTCAAAGAGACATTCTCGCATGATGCGATCAAACCTCGTACATTAACAATATTGGATACACCTATTTGAATAAGAAGAATGCAAGTTTGTGCTTAGCATTTCCCTATCACAAATACAATCCAAGAACATATACTAGGCTAACGATATGAAGGCTTTTTAGCTCAGCGTTTTGCTGTTTTGAAGTAAAGTTGCAAAATAATGAGCCAATGGCTCTTATTTATAGAACTCAAAGGAGTAGACGACCCTAAAATCTCCTTGAGTTAACATTTAGTTCTTGCCAATCAGCAAGATTTATTCCTAAGTCTAAAAGTAGGTGAGCAAACAGTTAATTAGAAATCTACTTCAGTTAACTAAATTTAAACAAAAGTCAAACTGGAAGTCTACCTCAGTTGACTGAAACCTAACTAAAAGTGAACTTAAATTACAAATGTGCCTCCAAAATAGACATCCACATTTGGTGGAGATTTGAGATTCACAAATCGTGGGAGTCAAATTAGACATCCTTAATTAGTGGGACCTGACATGCATGATCTTTGGGACCTGGAGTTAACTTGGAAAGGGGCATCAAGTTAACTCAAGTCACAATTAATGTCTTTTTGGAGGGTAGGACGTGCTTCTTGGGGTGCTTTACACCTCATCACTAGTGGTCAATAGTACCTCTATCTAGTCATTGACCTCTTCAGCCTCTGGGCAATTAATGCTCCGCAAGATGACGACATGGCATCTTAGCATTTTTTCACCTATCACAAGTTGTTGCTGATAGTCTATCACTTGACAGCTGCATCATCCAACTTGGTAGACATGGCGACGACTTTGGTCAACTTGCAACCATCAAGATCATCGAGGAATGTGCTATGGATGACATCTCGGAATTGATTCTGCATTGTACCTAGCTCAATGTACTCTCCTCCCTTGTGTTGATATTCTATGTGAGGGAAGGATATTACCAACGTTCTTGCGAAGTTGATAATACTTGTGACAATATGTCTGTAGTCAATTGACTCCACAGAATTGGCATCATAGGTTTTCACCTTGTATGCCAGCTGTTCTTTCCAAGCAAAGAGATGTTGCTTGTTCTCTACGGGGGTAATTGATTGGTATGCCAGTTGCAAATCTGCGACTGTCATTTCATCCCCTGGCCTCTTCTCTGCTATCTTCAGCTCTAACTGCTGGATCTCTAAGTGAAGTCCATGTGCTCTATCTCTCAATTGGTATGTTTCCGCTAGTACACACCGTCCTCTGACAACAAATTCTTCCACTTGATTTCTCCAGTGTTTTCCATATGTAATTAGCTAGTGATGGTTTTGCTCCGCGGGGAGATCTAGCAACTCTCGTGGCAAAGAAGAGAAGTTGGGAGTGCCGTGCATTAAGCTGGAAATGTACATTCTCAACTGTCGGTTTTCAGCCTTTAAGGTTGCTTTGTCTTGGCCATCCTTAGCCATCCTCTCTTGGGCGCTCACTGAGGTAATTCCGAGAAGGTCTGCCTCTAGCTGACAAGTGGTCTTTCCGAGGTTGATCTTCAATGATGTGAAGTCTTCAACCCCTACATCATGTATGTTTCTGTCCTCAGGTGGGGTAGCAGTCTCTATGATGAACTCATTATCCACATTCTTTCCTACATGTACTTGCTTCTTCAATTTCTTTGTTGGCAAGTCTGTAGGGACATGATCAAACTCAATGAAGTCACGCTGGTAGGATGGCCTATCCCTCTTCCTTCCTAGGAGACCCTCAAGCTAGATGGAATTCCGACTAGCCTCATTGGAAGGAGGAATGTTGGGCCCTTGAATGCCTGATGAATGAGACTGTGCTGTAGTGATGTCTCGAGGTGGAGAGTCCAAGTCGATGGGGACTTGTGACTGTTGTGATGGTGGTGAAGTAGGCGGATCTGTCTCAAACAGAAGCACTGTATCTGCTACAATTGCTTCTATCGCCTTGGAAGGCAATTAGGTATAGAAGGTAGTAACACATGTGGAACCTTTGAGCCTCTAGAAACCCGGTAATCTGTTGGAGTGTGTCACTGATCAGGGTGGCCCAGTCGTAATGTTCTCTTTTGCTGATAATCTTGGCAATGATGTAATACATCCACTACTGAAATTGGTTGCCCTCTTTCTGTCCAGTGATCTTGTTGAGTAGAGTGATCAACACTGCATACTCATCTCTGAATTCTCCTCATCCAACTAATTTGGGCAAGCTGGCCTTTTTCACCTTTAACCATTGTTCTGCCATTTTCTGCGAACACCTGTCTTTTGAAGCTTCGAATGCCTTTTCACATTCTTTCATAGATATGACCTTATTGGTCAGGCATGGTGGAATAGCAAAACATTTTTCAATGTCTTTTGGTTTCAAGCTGCAGATCACTCTCCCATCCACTGATTGGATTTCTCGTGTGGTAGGATTGTAATGCTTAATGCAAGCAATTAGAAGCTCCACACTCTGTAATGTGATAGGGATTGACATAGCTTGAAGCAATCCAGATTCTTCTATGTTTTGCAATGTGATTTGATTCATGCCCTCCAAATCCTCTGAATTGAGCTCTTGGTTCTTCTAATGTAGGTCTATGTCAGTCGTTTTCAAGAAATCATGGTACAAGGCCGTCTTGGTCTTGTATTGTACTTGAGAGTACTACATCCTGAAAAACTTAAAGATCAACTGTGCACATGACCCTGTTCTGACAATTTTCAAAAACCCTTAAAAATAGTGCCTACCGAGAAGTATTTTTTCGAGAAAAATCTGGCACATGGGTTTTGTTTGTGCTTCAATGATGAACAAACCTAGTTCCTTAGATTTTTGATTCTGAGACTTTTCCAGAAAAACCCCTAAAAATAGGGGCAGCAAGTTTGCTGTTTCTGAAAAATTTGAAGAGATGGGTTTTACTGGAAAATTATGTTGATCATACCTAGTTGGCCAGATTTGTGGTAGCCTGCTGTTTTCTGTGACATGCAAGAATTTTAAGACAGAAGAGAGGAAGTAGACAAGAGGTAGATTGGAAGTTATTAGCTACCTCTTTGTAAAAATTTGCCTCTGAATTCACCTTTGAGATGAAATCTCTTTGTGCCACTGATCTTCAAAAAATATTGAAGAACGGTCCAAAACCCTTGCCAGATCTTGAAAAGATGTCCTTGAGAGAAAATTGCTGTTTTGATCTTCAACCTGCAAAAGAAATAATGAAAAAGGGATGCCTAGCTTGATTATATAATGATTCAAGTGGAAATGCATCAAGTATGGGCACCGACTCATGATTGAAGCTTGATTTAGCCTGTTCTAGAGTTCAAAAAGCTGATTTCCGCTAATTGTGGGATGTTTGGCTCCTTTTTCCTGCAAAATTTCTTAACTCAAGTCAACAAATTCATCTTTGACCTTTTAGGTGTCCTTGAGTTTTGAGAAATTTTCATCATTTTTTTAGGCTAGAGTGCCTCTGTTTGATCCTTGCTCTTGGTTGTTCAGTCGATTTTTAGCAGCTGTTGACGGATTTGTTGTTGAGATTGAACCATCCTAAAGAGGTATGCTTGGGAGTCGTCAAGTCAAAACCTTGAGTTTGAGGCTCCAGATTCAAGGGTGCCTTTCTCCAGTAGGGGCGCTTTTAGCTTTGACTTAGTCAAATTTTCATGACTGTTCTTCGTTTTCACCATTTAGACCCTCTATGCTTTGATCTGATGTCACCTTTGATTGATGAGTCAAATGGCTTTTTTTGACTGTGTGTTGGTTAACTAGCTCAGTCTTGGAAAGGATGATTGGTTTCTCAGCTCCTGAAGGTTGAATCCTGATAGCAATATCATAATCCTGAAGGTTTGTTTAGGTCTTTCAAATTCAAGGGTGCCCCTGGCTAGCAGGGGCACTTTTGACTTGTTGACTGATTATCTTCATGTTGTGAAGTGCCTTAGCTTGATCTTTGTCATCAGATGACTGAGTTGTTTGATGTCTTCGTTGATGGTTTTGTTGTTGAGATCGATCAAAGTGGAGAAGATCATCTTGGAGTTCGTCGAGCAAACAGACTGCATCTACATCTCCAAAAGATTGGGCGCCTTTCTTCAGCAGGGGCGCTTTTCCTTGGTACGTAGCCACTTTTCATGGTTCTCATTCAGTCTTCAACTTTGGCTTTTTTGCTTGATCCCAGCCTTTGACTGTTTGACATGTCCTGTGAACGTGCTGTCGGATTGATCACGAAGTTGGGAGAGAGTTGGACAAATGCCTTGTATAAAGCAGTTGTTGATAACTTCATCAGGTGCCTTGAAATGAAGGGTGCCCTTGGCCAGGAGGGGCGCTTTTGCTATGAAGTTCACTTTCATTTTGCATGTTCTTGTTTGCAGCATCTCCATACTTCGTTGATGTTTGCTTGCGATCTCTAGATCAGATGATCACGTTTGACAATGCGTTGAATAGCCAGCGTGAACATGAAGAAGATGACTGTTTCAGATGGACATGATGATTGCATTTGGCCCTTGAGACAAAAGGGTGCCTTTCTTCAAGAGGGGTGCCTTTTGACCCTTGACTGCATTTCCTCCTTGGTAGCAAGGCGTCTTTCTTCCAGAGTTAGCCAAATTTTGGCCTTTTCAGTTTTGAGAATCTCTTTCATCAAACAACATCTTTTTCAACCTTTTCCGCCATGGCTTCTTCGTTGAAGCTTTTGAAGTTTAGCTCTCAGCACCTGGTACTGGCCAATGTGCCATTAATGGCTGCGGAGCTCCTAACTTTGTTCCTGAAAAATAAGAATAGACCCACCTGAGGAAAACACGTTTTTTGATGATTCTAACTTGACTAGTGTGATCGTGAAGTCGATTAATCCTATCAAAATAATTTTCAATCATTTCCGGGAAGGTCCTATTTTTAGAGGTTTCCTTAAAAATAGGGGCACAAAACCCTAATTTTCAATTTTTCAAAATTTTACACATATGTTCCTTGACATAAACCCACAAAAACCTTATGTTTGGTTTGACTTAAAACAAACTTTTGATGTCATTTTTACATGGTTTAGCTCAATTTAAGCAGAGTGCCAAAAATTAATTTTGGGTACAACAGACTGATGAATCTGATGATCTTGCTAAGATGTGGGATGGAATACCAACTCAGTCCCAAAAAGGATGACTGGCTTCACGGACTGTGAAAGTTGATTCAAGTACTTCAAAAGCATGTGCACCCCTAGCCTGTAGGGGCGCTTTTGACCTTTTGACCAATTATCTTCATGTTGTAAACTTTCACGAACTGCCCTAGCTTGATCTCTGTCGTCAGGTGTTTAACTTATCTGTTGTCTTCGTTGACAGTGTCATTATTGAGATTGATCACAACAGAAAGGGTCATCTTGGAGGTTACTGAGCTTACAGACTGCATCTGATTGCCCAAAAACCTGGGAGCCTATTCTCGGCAGGGGCGCTTTTCCTTGACACTTGTTCAATTTTTCCATGTTCTTCATTCAGCCTTCACCTTTGGTGTTTTCTGCTTGATCTCTGCCTATGAGTTTTTGACGGGTCCTGTGAATGTGCAGCTAGATTGGTCGCGAAGCTGAGAGGGAGTTGAACAAGCTCCTTGTAGAAAGAAGTTGTTGAAGACCTCATCAGGTGACTCAAAATGAGGGGCGCCCTTGGCTTGTAGGGGCACTTTTTCCTTGATGTGCATTGATTTTCCTTCCATTTTGGATGCTTGAATGATTAACAGTTGTTGTCATTTGTTGTTTCTCGTAGGCTGGAAAACAGGTTCATTGCGAAGCTGAGCTTATGCTGGAGAGGTTATTGTAAGACAAGCTTGTTCAACAACTGACATCTGGACCATCTAATTCAAGGGCGCCCTTGGTCAGTAGGGGCACTTTTTCTCATGTTTGACTATCATTTTGATGGTACTTGCATTGCAACATCTCCTGACCTCGCTTACGTTCGCCGTTGCTTGGTGAATCAGGTGACTTAGCTTGACGATGCGTCGGAAAGCCAACAGGAACACAGAGAAGATGAATGCCTTGGTGAAAGTTGATGACTGCATTTGACCTTTGGAATTCAAGCGCGTCCTTGGCCAACAGGGGCGCTTTTAGCTTACAGTTTCATCATTTTCATTGAAAATCGTCATCTCTTCATGCTTCACGTTCGCCATGCATCATGACTATCTTTAGCATTGTTGTTGACGACGTAGACACGTGCATCCTTGCAATCACCTTCATCATGCTGCGTGTATGGGTGTTTGGGAAAATGACTAAGGCATTCAACTACACAACCTCCTTGGTAGCAAGGCATTCATTTTCCAGACTTAGCCAATTTTCAACATTTTTCACTTTTGAAAATCCCCTTCGTTGCAGAGCATATTTTCGAGCATTTTTGCCATGGATTCATCGTCAAAGCTTTTGAAGCTTAGATTTCACACCCTGGTATTGGCCATTCTGCCATTAATGGCTGTGGAGGTCCCAACTTTCTTCCTGAAAAATGAAAATAGATCTGTTGATGCGGGTTTTGTAACCTCAACCGACATTAGAATAAAATACTCAATGAAATATCCTACTCTCTCTTGAACAAAGTTTCCAATGTGCTAAGCTAAGTGATCACAAAGTAGACTCCAAGGTTCCTTGTGCATATAGGATAGTCTTAGTTGGTTTTGCTATGTTTTGCTGGTATTGCAAGGGGGACTTACGCTCGATTTATTGGTTCAATCCTTCTTCCTTTAAGACTTTAGCAACAACTTTTCAACACTTTGAAATATGGATACGATTGTCTATGAGTGTTGAGATCTCATTAGTATCAATTTTGAAAATAAAATAGAAAAGGATAAGGGCTATAGAGGCTAGGCTAATTCTAAACTATTCCTAAGAACTCAAGAGACAAGTGTTGTACGACGAAATTAAAACTTATCTTTGTTTTGCCAAGTACAACAACAACTAGACAAAGATGGTGCAATCTTCAATGGGATTCACAAATAATATCCTATTACTCAAAGCCATCTTGAATTTGAACAATGGACATAAGTAATGGAGTTCAAGTTTAGCAATTTAAAAATTTAGACTAACCTTACACATCAAATTGAACATCATTCAATTTAAAAAAGGTATGAATGAATTTCACCATTACCAACACTATCAATTTTTCATTCATTTAAAATTGCGGGAAACAAATCTATTCTATTGAGGAAATATGAAACCTTGCGGACTTTCAAACTAACAAATGCTCATCAACGAGTCTAATTATTATTTTGATAGCGCTATAGCAACAATTTCACAAGTCTCTCTGAACAAATGAAATGAGAAGGGTTTATATAGGCACCCCAATTACAAAGCAACAACCCAAATTGATCTGAGATCAACGGCCAAGATTATCCCCAAAAACCCTAATTAAGAAAATAATAACTAACTTCTATGACACATGGTGCAAGGAAGAAGAGCCACTTGGAGCATGGAAGACACTGACACCTTGCAAGCTAATCAAGCAAGCTAGATCCCAAAACACAACTCCCCTTGGCTTGTTCTCTGCCTGCGAATGCAATGAACCTTGTCATTACTAGATCGAGTTCCTCCATTGATGTGCTCGGTAAGGTATCCAATTGCACTGCAATTACATCCAAGGCTTCAATGCATTGAGCAAAAGTGTCTTGCCACTTACCCTATTGCCTCTTACAGTTGTTCATGTAGATCAAGAGAGATAGCATATCATCTAGCTAATTTTCATTAATAGCCTCCATCTCTTTGAAATAAACATTTTTCACATTTTCCTTTAAATTTTCCAAGTTCAAACCATTTGTATCATTGGCCTCCTGTCTTGTCAATCCTTCAAGTGATGTGAGGATCTTGAGCTATATCTTTTCAAGAGAATTTTGCATACCAGCACATTCCCCTTTCATCTCATCATATATCTTCTTTTTTGCTAGCAAGGAACATTACCATCTATTGAAGTCATAAGAGCTCCATCATCAATAACATCCTCTTGAATCAACACTTGCATAGATATTTCCTTTAATGCCTTTAGGCAAGGTATCACCTTGTCTTCTACGTTTTGGAAATCCTCCCAATTCTCTTCTATTTGGCGAATTTCAGTTACAAGCATGACTGATTTATCATAAGTTCGAACACACCTCTCCAGGAATTGCTCCACTTGCTTTGTGGTATTTTTGACCCATCTTCTGGTTGCTTGACTTGTAACTCTCATTGCTTCAAGGCTGTCAACAGATTCTTGAGGAAGGGAAGATGGTGGAATGAAAGCCTCATTCTCTTGCCTTAGTGGGGCTGTTATTTTCTGGATAAATTCTATTAGTCTCAAATTCTCCACTTCTAATCTTTCTTTCTTCTCTGTTACACCCCGGAATTTGTATAGTTACTATTCTAGTAATGCTTAGAGCATTCTGATTGTAAGGAAGGTTTTGAATGAATAAAATGTGATTGAACTTTGTTATCAATATGAAATCCTGTTTACATGTTATGTTTGGCTCATTCTGTATTCTTGATTGATGTTATTCTTGAATAAAACAATGAATAGAGGAAAGTAATTAGTCTTGTTTTATATATTTGATTTATATATACTGCAAATATTGTGAGCAATTGACTGCCGTGGTTTTGTACCATGGATGCAGGAACAGGAGCTATTCCTCCAGGTGGAGGGGAAATATCACTTGGGAAGAGGAATTTGGTCGACTAACCGGTAAAGTTGATCGTATGAGCATACACACACTTCACTAAGGATTTTAGGAATTGAGTCAGATTAAGTTGTCATGATAAGTCATCCTTAGGCTTAGGAGTTATGATTACTTCTTCATGCTTTATGAGTGGTGCTCCTTGATTGACTGACTTACTGTTCTATGAGCCTTGAATGTGAAATGTGAACTGATAAGTTACTGATGCCTGGAATTTACAGTTAAATGTATAAATACGTGTTTATGCAATTACGTCTATTAGAGGTGCTTTGACTGGCCTATAATACACGTAATTGGAGATTTGAAAATAAACATGTATAGATATATTTAAGTGTAAACTGGGTAAGTTAATTAATATATTTAATATCGATGTTATTATAGTTTTACCGATAATATAATATATTAATATATCTAATATAATATTTGAATATTATATAGATATATTTATATATTTAAAGAAAGGTAAGTTAAAAACTATAATAATATTGTATTGAATATAATACAAAATATATTAATACATTTTAATGAGAATATTAAAATATCTAAACCTTTGGAAAGATTTGATTTAGACTATAATCTTTGGCATTTAAGTTTACATTTATCATATAAAGATATTTGAATTTATTTACCTTTGGAAATAAAGGCAATAAGACTTACATAGTCTTTGGTAAATACCTTGCATTACCATACAAAGGAAATTCGAAATATTTAAAAGGAAAAGAATTTCGAAATTTATTAAAGACCATTGTAAATGCATGTAAAATATTAAGTAAGTTAAATGTTTTAAATTTTAGACTATTGAAAAGTATAAAGGAAATATTTGAAAAATCGCGGATTTCTTCCCGTGAAGAAATCGCGCGACTGTGTTAAGCTAAAAAATGGGGAAAAACTCCAGCAAATGCAGTTCCGCGCCCAGCTCTCACAATGTAGACTTGGTCGCAGCTGCATGAGGCGCCACCATTGTGGACGCGTGGGTAAATAGAAGATAAAAATGACTGCGAAAAACCCTTGACGTTTTCAAACTGAAACTTTGGACGCCATTTGTGCTGCAGTCCGCCATTTTTGAAGGCAAGTTGAATGTTTAACCTGTACGTGGTTGCTCCACGAAAATCAGAAGTGAAATGTTGAAACATTCTTGGGAAAATATGTTGAATCATCAACTCTTTTGCTGTGTGTTTGGCTATTCGACTGCCACTGCAGATTTTGACATTTTCAAAATAAGAGGTGTTGAATTCTCATGCCTACAAGGTAGGAAACATGAGAATTCGAAACCTATAAATAGGTTCTCACTCATTGTTAAAAAAACACTCATTTTCATTCACTCTCCTTGCCTTGGAAAAATTCGAAATACAGTGCTGTGGTATTTCTGTGTTTTGAAATTTCATTATATGAAAGCCATTGCCATTTTGTGAGAAGCCATAGCCATTTTGTGAGAAGCCATTACCATTTTTGCTGAAAGCCATTTGTAATTTGAAACTATATTGCTGAGAGCAACCTTTTGCATTTACCTGAAAGTAGTATTTGTTCAAGCTGAGAGAAGGCTACGAAGGACAGTGGAGCAAGGACTGAAGCTACCGATCAAGCTCATACGCAAAAGGAAATCAGGCATGAGAAATAACTTTGTAGATTTTCTGTCATTTGTTTTAAAATGTGTGATTAGATTGCTTGAGTATGCCTTGTTTTATGCTGTAGTTTGGAAAGGAAAAATGATAGGAAACCTCTATGTTTCTAAAAGAACTTGCTGAATTGGGAATAGTTTAATTTCCTTAGAAAAGGCTTATTGAATTTAAGAGATAGCTTAAGAGCTGGTTAAATTAGGGAATAGCTTAATTTCCTTAGAAAAGCTTTTTGAATTAAGAAATAGCTTAAAGAACTTGTTGAATTGGAATAGCTTAAAAAGCTTGTTGAAACGAATCAGTTGAAATCATAGATGAATTCGAAAAGGAATAACATAAAAAGGGAAATGGTTGTTTACTTTTAGTAAAAGTACCTTATATTTTGTATTGCTTGAATACTGCTTAAATTCCTTAAATAAAGGAAAGGGACTAGTTATTAATACTAGGACGAGAGTGGATTCAGAACCAAGGTAGTCTAAAGCTTTAGAGTTAAATAGGTTAACTAGAGAAAGCTACGTACTCCATGGATAAAGATTTCCATGTTGGGAAGTACCAGAGGGACCCCTTGTTGACTGTACTCCATTTCCTGTTTAAGTAGTTGAAGTAGGAAGTCTAGGGTGATTGACTACCCACTGAAGGACTCAACCTACGCGTAGGATAAGGCAGCCTTAAGTCAAACCAAACCTGACTTAGTGCAAGTGATAGATGACCGTCAGTATAAGTACTGCCGAAATGCTTTGGCCAAAGTAGTGTAGTATACCTAACGTCCACTTAGACTGTGAGACAAATTACACTGTCAGTTCACAGTAATCCAGGTTACATGCTAGATTGAGATTGTGAGGACACAATGATTTAGTTATGTAGGATTACACACTATGCTCAATTGGTCATACAGAACCGGTTACCCAACCAATCTCCTCGAAGAAGGGAGGGCCGTCTACTTAACAGTAAACGTGCGGGGGACCGCAATATAAGTCCGTGGTTGGTGGAAAAGCACCTGAGTGATGTTTCCCCTCCACCTTAAGACTTCTGATGAACCAAGGTTTGAAAGGGAAGATCCTGGACAGTCTTATTCCTATTTGCTCAAAAGCTTCCGAGCTATGTTTGAAACTTGTAAGATTCTTACCTTGCTTTTTATTTTGAAGAAAAGTAATCATGAAAGCGTACTCTGTTATTTACTTGGAAAATAGAACAATGATGTATTGTGTCTTTTATTTCTTTATGATGAAATGTTCAATTAGAATGAAAAGAAAAGTTATTTACTTTGTCATTTAATTGTATTTCCTTGTATCTTATTAGTGAAAATAGAAATTTTTTTGTTTACCCGGTTTTGGGGTCGTTACATTCTCCTCTGTTTTGTCAAATTTTTCCTTAATAGCCCTCGAGGTATCAGCTAACTCATGAAAGTCCTGCTCTATTGTGGTTGGTCCAATGTCAAGTGTTGTAACTTCATAATCCATAGGGGTAATTTCGTCCCTAGGCTTCTCAAATTTTGGAATTGCTACCTATAAGATCCTAGATCCTGTACCATCTCTAGTGATTTGAGAATACTTCTTAGGTTTCTTTGGTATTTTGACTTTACCAATCCTTTCCAAGAAGTCTTGCATACTCTCGATTGGCTGAACCTCATTCACTGGCTTGGGCTTCTTCATTAGGCTTTCGGTCAACCAATCTTGTACAGTAGATGATTCCATCCCATCCTCTAGCTGAATATCATCATCCATCCCCTTTAAGGCAAAAATCATCTCTTACCCAATTCTTCATTGGCTTCCAAGATCTCAGTATCTCCCATGTCTTCAATCATAAGTGTGTCCTCTCCCTCCATATAATTTGTGAAGGTTTGTTCCTGAAGAGGTTCGAGCTGCTCTATACTTTGAAGTTCAGCTCCTTGTTCATGATCTGATCCACATTCAGCAATAGATGCATCTTCTATTACCTTGATGGATGGCGTGCTTGAAGATGATGGAGTTGTATTAACCTTTTGCTTCTTGAGCCCTGACTCTTGACTTGCTATTTCTTTTGTTTTTGTTTGAGGATCTTCAGTTAGCAGTTTCCTTTTGCTTGAACTTGGAAGTTCAGTTAGACCTTCCTTTTCTATCCTGGATTCAGTTGCTTCACCTTGACTAGAGAGAACTCCTTCACTGCTTAGTTTGGCGTAGGTAAGAGAGATACCTTCCTTTCTCAATCTGCTAATTTGGTGAACCACCCACTCCTTGGAACTTGATATGATATCTTTCATTAACTCATTCAAGTCTGCTAACTCAGGCTGTGTCCAATTTGGCAATAAGATGGGCTTATTCTTCTCTTGTTCAAAGTGGGGATCCACATACTCTCCGTTGTCTTTCACTTGGTCTGGAATGTGGAACAAGTCACACTTCCTCACAAGATCTACTGGAATTCTAGACCATGTCTTCTTTCTTACTCCATACTCATCTACTAAGTTGGACCAATAGTCTTCTATTTGCATTACATGAAGTGAATTCTTTCCATAAACTCTCAAGTATGGATCAAAATCTGACCTTGGTTTGTACATGCCCAATTTATAAAACTGAAATTCTGATTTGGCTGTCTTGGCTGCTTGTAGCGAAGGGCAGATTTCCAACATCTTCCCTATTACAATAGGAAAATGCACTCCTGGCTTATGTTCTTTCCTTTGGATGGAATCCAAGTGAACCAACTGTCTTGTAACCTCAAGCATGACCACCTTATCTGTGGGGTACTGTTGGAGTTTGTATGGAGCTTTTGCAAATCCGTGGATCCTCAAGTATGTGAAGGTTGGAAATTGAATGAACCATGATCCAAAATTTTCCAGTAGTGCCATGGCCTCCTTGGATAACCTCTTATGGATTCCCCCTTGAAGTAGCCAAGTGATGTACATGAGAAATGCATCATTAGTTATCTTGTAATTGTCTTTATGATGCAGTTCCAGTTGAGGGTACCAATCATGTACCTTGAATTGGTTATTCCGAAGCCCTACTTCTCCTTTACAGATTAATCCTCTATACTTTGTGAACCGGGCTAGGATGTACACTACGTAAGAACTCATGTAGAAGGTCTTTGTTTTCTCTAGATTTCTTAGCTGGATGTCAATATTATCACTTATCAATTTAGCCTAGTTTATCATTTCCATTCCTAATATGACTTCTTCTACGTATGGGAACATCCAAACCTCAAAGAATGCCCCTTGAGGAGTACCCATAACTTTGTTTAGCATATGGATCATATCGCTATATTCTTCTTTGAAATCAGTGCAAATCAACCTCTTGGGTAACTTGGAGCGATGTTTCTTTGGTTCCTTGACCCAATTAGTGTTGACTATATCCATACAGGCCTCCTTTGCTTGATCGAACATTGCTTGTGATTCCTCTTGGGTTTTGTTCAACATCTTGTGGCGACGAGGAATGCCAAACACTTCCTTAACTGAATCTTCAGTGAAATAAGCCAAAGTTATCCCATTAGATGCTTCGATGGATCGTGCTTGTGGATCATATCTTCTGGCACATTCAACCATCAACTCACAGCCTTGAACCGCAGGTGGAAAGCCTGCTGCTTGATGAAGTCCACATTTCATCATGTTTGCTGCTATGAGCGTAGGCATTTCATTTTGGGTGCCAAACATTCTTCTCTTGTGCTGGATGACATTGAATTGTTCAAAGTTGGTATCCCCAACTTTCCTCCACTTAGATGAGAGCTGGGATTCTGGATAAAACTCTTTGAGAACCTCCTTGACTTGATTCTTCTTGACTCCTCCCACATTCTTTGATGAAGAGATGGCACCTGTATGAAGCTCAAAATTAGAAAGCATGCATAAATAATAAATAAGCTATTATGTTTAAAACCTTGAGGCTAGGTGAGTGCATTAATGGTGAAATAAACAGATTTAAAATTCCAGAACTTCAACTTGACTGCAAGGATTGAAAAATCATGATTCAGCCTGTAATAAATGCAAACAAAAATAAATTCTCATTACCAACCCCTGTTCCTTCAAGAATGTTCAAAGAAATTTAATTTTTTAATTGGAATCTATGAGTCTGAAGCTAGAATTTAACTACAGGCCTGCAAACTTAAGATTTAAACCCTTATTTTTCCTTTCGATACTCTCCAAATTCACATCTTGTGATCCTGTAGAAGCTTGAATTTCTTGATTAAGTCCTGCAATTTTTTGAATGTATTTTACTTCTTTAGCTGAGAGAGGTGCATACGAACTTGCTTGTAATTTCTCATGGCTACATTGTAGCTCTTAGGGAAGAATTTATACTTGTGTCGAATGAATAAGGAAACTTCAATCGCTTCTTTTTATAAGCAAACTCTTTCCTTTTTTAAGGAATTCAACTCACCTTCTGATTGGATGCTTATTTAGAAAAAGAAGAATAAAACTTATCCTTATGATCTCCTATTCTGATTTCTTCTTGGGTGCACTCCTTGTTTTTCTCCTCCTTTGGATTGCTTGTGAAGTTTCCAAAAAAAACTTGAGTTAACTTTGCTTTAACTTGCCAAAGATATGGACTTAGGAAAGTCAACCTCTATGTGGAATTTTTGATTTTGAACTGGATTTTTTTTTGTCCCTCTCCCAAGTAAACTTCATGCCTTAGGCAATTTTATGGACCTCCACATGGGAAATACGCCCCCCAACTAGATTTCCTATCATTTCAAATGAATTTCTTACCTTTTGGATTTCTTGAGAACTTCAACGTGGATTTCTTGAGGTTTTAATTGGATTTTACTCATTTGCCTTAGAGAATTTTATCCACTTCGAATTGGATTTATTTGACTTAGACATATTTGCCCAACTAGAATTTTTACTTCATTAAACCAGATTTTTTACCCTTGGAGGTGGGCGAACTTCAACTGGATTTCATGTGACCTTTAGTGGATTTCCTCTTTGATGGATTTTATTTCAAGTGGATTTTCCTCTCAGCTGGATTGGATTTCAGCTTGATTTGCTTCCAACTGGATTTCTCAAGAATTCAACTGGATTTTCATCATGGGCAAACTTCATGGCTTGAGGAAGATTTCTTCTTGTTTGGGGCAGACTTTATAGGTCTTCTAACTTAGCATTCTCCTGCCTTGACACTTTCATAACCCTAACCCTAGCACTTTCTAAAAATAGAAAAAAGCAAAAAGCAAAATTTCTAAAAATAGTAAATCCCTGATTGGTCCCAAAATGCCAAAAACGAAGGCTTTCGAAAAAGCAAAAAGCAAATTTTCCCGAAAAAGCAAGTTGTCCAAATTGACACGAAGAAAAGTCATTTTTACTCCAACAACCCTTTTGAACATGCCTGTGGCATCAAAAACGTCATTTAACCTCTCGAGCATTGACTTGACCTACTTAGCTATCCCAAATCTTGACAAATTTCAACTCAAATCTAGACCTTGGGTTTGCCTACCCACCTTTGCCTCGAAAGGGACTCAGAGAAACTGAAGCTAACACTAGAATCAACTCTAATACTAAGGCACCAGACAAGACTAAAGGGGGAGGTCCCCATTTGCAATGGGGTGATGTGTGATTAGGTCACAACAAGACCCACCAAAGTAAAACATACTTGTTGATGATTTTGACTTGACCAGTGTGATTGTGAAGTCAATTTATCCCATCAAAATCATTTTCAATCATTTCTAGAAAGGTCCTATTTTTTAGGGTTTTCCTAAAAACAGGGGTTTGAAACCCTAATTTTATTTTTTTGGAATTTTGCAAGTATCTTCCTCGACAAAAACCCACAAAAACCCTATGTTTGGTTTGACCTAAAACATACTTTTGACAACAATTTTGCATGATTTGGATCATTTTAAGCAAAATGCCTTATTGAAGCAAAAATTTATTATGGGTACAACACAAAAATAGGATTCTTATATAATATATTAAGATGAATGGATGGAGTTCAATGGAGTTAAATTTTTTCTAGTTTACCTAGAACATGTAGTAATCAATGCTTACCACGGATGTAATGTCCCTATTTTTACGCCATGGTGTTCTGTGAGTTTTGGCCAATTTCTGGGATTTCTTTGAAAGCTCCAAGTTAGTTGGGTGAACTCCAAGGTTCTTGGAGGATGTAGTGGTGGCAATTCTTGGGTTCTATTGTTAGCATTGAGCTCAGTAGATGATACCGATGTGAATGACACTCGGTATTTTTCAGACTTTTTGGGTGTTCTCCAAACTTCTTGGAGAGTACGTCTATTTTTAGTAAGCCGCCAAAATGGTTTCATTCATTCATCCAGTGCCTCAATATCACAATGGTGTAGTCGGAATGGGATTCTGGGGTGTTTTGGAATTTCTTGTTAGTTGGGGTAAAATATTTTAATATTTCACTTAAGTTGTAATGTTTAATTATTATTTTGATTTTCATAACTTAAGTGATATGACTTTTTGAAAAGGCAAAAATACCTCAAAGTTGGACACCTAGGTAAGAAGGGGGTCGTTGCATATAATGGGGAATATTATTATTTTAAAAGGTATTTTGTGGGAAAAGTGAAATATCTTATTATTTCAAAATTGTAATATTTCCCTTCAAAAGCGATATAACGAGGCATTGGGGAGCTCATTTGCTCATGTTGAAGTTTGATAACGAAGTGCTACCGGTTTGGAGCTGAATTCTCCAAGTCTTTGAGGATGATAACCCTCAAGGATCCTTTCTAGTTTTTGAATTGAAATACATTCCCTAGCTGGACTAGTGTGGTTCCATTCAGGGATCACCATTGGAGCATATTGGTAAAGTGTTCAATTTTGATATTCAGTGATGGATTGTTTTGATGTGTTTTAAGCATTGCTGCTGATATGTTTCTACCTTTCAGCTTTTTGGAGCTTGATATTTTCCAGAGTTTGCACTTGCTGGCCGTATCATAGTTTTGCTTGTTCAAAGTTGAAGAGTGGGAATTTGGTTGTGGGCATTTGGCTGAAGGATTTCTTGTGCTAGGCGACCAAGATGAGGGAGGTTTTCTGGTGGGAAACAAAGTCCTGATTTTTCCTTGTGCAAATCACCCTATTGCTGGGCCTTACCATCCCTAGGGAGGCGTGTGGGCTGGGCAAGGTGAATCACCCTCTTTCTTGCTGTTTGGGGTCCCAAAGGGGGCGCCTAGGCCCAGTGATCTCATTGCCTTCAGTTTGGGGGTGAACTTCAAAGGTGTTGGAGCATTTTGGAGTGTCTTTCATGGCTGCTTGGTGATTTTATGAGTGCATCAGACCCTCTGCAACAGTATATCAGACCTGATTCAGATTTCATTTGGTCCCATTTGTGAGGTATATTTGCTATTATGTTGCTTGGGTAACTTTTCTTTAGAGTTGGGTTCATTTGGGGGTGTTCATTTCATATTCTTATCATATTTGCAGTCAAACAACAAAGTTGTAATTGGTTTGAATTATATTTTGAAGAACTCTTATTGTAACACTGAATGGTAGTGCCATCAGTGACTTGCTCTTTTTTGATTTGCTACTTACCCCACTGCATAAGTAGTTTATTTACTTACCCCACTGAATAAGTGGTTTCATTGTACTCACCCCACTGAATAAGTGGTCTTTGGCACTTTGCTCACCACTGAAAAGTGGAAGAGTTGATTTACTTTCCATTATTGTATTAGCCTACCCACTGCATAAATGGATGTGCTCCACTCACCCCACTGAACAAGTGGTTTACTTTCAACAGTTTAGTTTAATGTAATCCTTACCATTGTATGCTCTCACCTTGCCCACATTGGGAACTTGGTGATCACAAAGTGGAAGGAAGTTGCTTTGCTTACTTTCTATTTCTGAAGCTAATGTGTCAAAATTTCAAAAAAATTAAGGGTGGTTATTACAACGGGTTTCTCTTCACAATCTTCAAAGCCCTCATGAGTTTCAAGGATATTTGCTACCACGGTTGCACTCTCAACTCAAATGGAGGGATTACTACTTTTTCTAGCTGTAAGCAGTTTTTTCTAGTCAATTTGTTTTCTCATGTCCGTTCGTAGGTAGGAGAGTTAATTTTCTATGTTTGTCATGTAGTAATGTGTTTCCCTTTTTCATGAAGTGTTTGGTTTTATTGTTGTCTTAGTCTAGGTTAGGATAGTTGTTAGTTTAGGTGTTAGGAAACAGGCTTGAACCTTATGTATAATGGATGGACAACAATATGCTTTAAACGAGAGATTCTTATGTTCTCCTATGGCCCAAGTATCCTCCATGGGGCCTATATAGAGCCAATATTTGCACCCATTTGAAAATTTCCGTAGCAAGTCCCTTTTGTGCTGGTTGTCATAATTGTTGTCAAGATGTCATATATGCAATTGCTAATATCAAGTTTGCAATTGTGTGTTGCCCATCATCTTCATTGTTGTGTTGCTTGTTTGCCAAAGGCATATTTAGGAACAAGAAGCATTGAGGGAAAATCTATGAGGAAGGAAGTCAGACTAGGGTTTTGGCAAGCAAGTAGAGTAGGTTGAAGTGCTTAGATTAGTCTTGTGATATCTTAAGGCAACAAAGACTGCATAAGAAAACACCTAGAAGTATTGATGGTGACACGAGTTCTCCAATGTGCACCTAATGGAGTCAAGACAATCCTTTAGTTAGTAGATTAAGTTCCTACATGTGATAGACATCAATCAACTAACAAGAGCAATAAAATAGATGCTTGAAGATTTTAAGTGGCATAGATGCTCCAAAGGTTACGCCTAGGTTAGAATATCAGTCTTTTAGGTGGCAAGAGAGGTTGAAACAAGCACTTGATCATGATGAGCTAAGTGACAAATTGGTGCACTTGAATGTGTAGATTGCTAAGTGGCAAACACAAAATAATTAAGCACCTAAGGTGTGAGGTACTTTTAAGTCACAAGATTGGTTGTAAAGTGTGCCTTAATTGAGGTTTGTCAAGGGTAACTAGTAGATGGATTCAATGTTCATACCCAACCATGTACAGGGTGCATTAACTAACAAACAAGCTGAAGAGTGTGCTTGGAGTCTTCTCAAGTGGTGCATGTGATAGATTAGCATGCCTAAGGGTTGAAATGCATTGTCTAGTGATATTTGACCAAAAATGATCCTTGGGATGCTAATTAGTGAGAAGGTCACCTATATGGTGTGCCTAGCAAATAATATCATGCTTCGAGTTACAAGGATTCATAAAAAGATGCATCTTTCCGAGTTGCTTTGTGTTTGAAATGGTAGAGATGCATAAACGGTGCACCTAAGATCTAAAGAACAAAGTTTGGAAGGCATGAACACCAAAAAGGAGTGCCTGAATGTAATAGATGATGACTTAAGTGACCAAGACACCCAAATTAGGCATTGAGAGGATGAATAGTAGGGCTTTAAGCAGCCACCACATGTAAAAATGACGCCTATCATGCTATTGTCAGCCTTTGACAGGTTTAGGAGGCAGTATAAACAAAGTGATGTGCCTAGAACAGATTTTGGCGTGTTTCACTAGGTTTGATAATCCTTTCAAGGGAAGAAATAGTCATGTAATGCTCCTACCAAGTTAAGGAAAGCATTTGAGTGCTTGGGCTTCATAAATGTTGCTGATTCATGTTCAATAACAAGTTCGCTTGGCAATTTGAGTCATTTAAGGGAGGATATCAGCATGTTGTGCTAATTGCCTAGGATATGGCCAAGGCAAACAAACATGTGTAGTTGTTAAAGATTATTATACAATAACTTGTTGTTATGGCCTAGGATTTTGTCATATCTTCATTATAGTATTTCAACTTCAATTTTCAGTTTTCACAAAACTCTAGAACAAACTATTTCTAGTTTGTAGATGGATTAAGATAGTTAGGGTTGGTGGAATCACCCACAACAAGACCTAGGGTTTAATTCACCGTGTTTCTATCAATGATATTAAATTCGAGTCACCAAGTTTGTTCGGTGAAGTCTCATGGTGATTGAGGCTTTAGATTCTTTATAGAGGATCCAATTGTTCTAGAGCAAAAGCAACGTCATAATCATAATAAAGATTCATGTGTCAAATTTCTATTTTACCATATCTATTTATAGTAGTCATTGTTACCAAAGGTTCTATTTTTGGTTAGAGGGTTAGGGCCTCTTGTTAAGTCATTTTTAATTAGATTTTTTTTCTTTCTGTAGAAGTTTCCTTTAAGTTCTTATTTTTTCTTTTCACGAGCTTTAATTGTTTGTGCTTTAAAACAATGACTTTTGGGATAAAATAATAATTAACCAAAATCCCAAAAGTTGTTCCATTTGTTATTCTGTTTGTGATTTCATTGAATATTCAATAAATTGAAGCTGAATGATAGTGCCAAGCTTTGTATGGATGTCATTTGTTCATGAAGTGGTATCTTTGCATGCATCTTATTTAATAATGATTGTTTATGCTTTGCTTATGGTGCTTAAATATCATTCCATTTGTTATTGTCTCTATGTTATTGTGTTTGTGGTTTTATCGATTAAATTGAAGCTAAATGATAATGTCAAGCTTTGTATTGATGTCATTTGTTCATCTAAGTGGTGGTAGCTTTGCATGCAACTTAGTTGTTTAGTTCTTGAAATCATGTGTCATTTGTGTTGAAGTTGTTATTCTTTTTCATATCTTGTTTGCATTGGACTACTAGTATTTGTTTTACTTAGTAGAAAGATGTTGTCATTTGTGTTCTTAGTTTACTTGCTTTCATTCATAAATCTATAAAATATCACTTGTGAGATGAGAGTTGTTGCTAGTCTTGTTCCCATGCATGAGACAAAAAAGACAATTAGTTAGTTATTTCATTTATGCAAAACTCCCTTAGAGAAATGTTATACAATGTGAATGATTGTATATTTTATTATTTTTTCTATAGCTTAGTGTCTAGGGTAGTTCTAGATCTCAAGGAGCTTCTCCTTACAATTTGACTAGAGGTTTTACCTCACATACTATTCTGGTTTGGGTTGTCTTGGAAGAGACAAATTAATGCAACGCCTTGTCAGATGAAGTTCTTTATAATCGTGTTTATTTTGTGAATAAGTTCCTTTGGTGCTTCAAGGATTGAGTATATGTGTATTGAAGTGCCTAGAACACAAATTTGAAAAGTTGAATGTGACCTACAAGGAAGAGGTATTTTTCTTTTCAGCTGGCCAACCTTAAATGGAATCTGTCTTTTAAAATTTAATTCATGCCCTAGAGTCTCGGTCCATCTTCTTGAAAAATTGTTGCACACAAGTACTTTCTTTGGAGTTTTCTTAATTCAAATCCAAAAGTGTTTTTGAAATATCATTCCTTTTTTTCTAGTACATTAAAGAAACACAATTTGGATTTTCTTAGAGGGATAGATTGCCCTATGTTTAAGTGTCGTAGCCTCTTCCAATTTTTCCTTGTCATAAAGTATATTATCATCCACAAATTGGTAGGTGAGGGCATCCGCAATAGAGCCGATCTTGATTCCTTGCAGAATATCATTGTTATTGGGTGATCTTGGACTTCTCTTAATGCCTCCTCAATTATGACAGAGATATGGGGAAAGGACACCCCTTCTCAATTCCCTTGGAACACTTGAAGAAGCCTTCTAGGCATCCATTGATCAAAACAAAGATTCTATGTGAGGCAATGCAAGTTTTGGTCCAAATCCAATCTAAACATTTCTAGAATTTGCAGCTCCTTGTTTATGCCAAACTTTATGATCATGCTTTCCTCCTTTCTCTCTCCTATGTTTTGTTAAATTAGTTCAATCCATTGACTTCATGTGTAAGTATTAGTTAACAATGCTTTCCTTTGTGGTAGGTTTGCATGAAACACATCCCTACTCTCTTAGTACCAGCAACATTGTTCTTTTCTCCACCTTCTGATCTTTGAGAAGCACTTATGTTTCTCCTTGTCCTTTGTAGGGGATTTAGTTCATCTGATCCACTGTCATCCTATTTCAATCAAAATTTCAGCTGTTGTTGTTCATCATTTTCTGCATCCAATGTCTCCTCATCTATTTTGCCCTTTGTTTTCCTTGTTGGTTTTTTATGAGTATGAGAGAACTTTTTAAATTTAAAAATTTTGTTTTATTTTTCTTTAGTTTGTTACAGCATGGTTTTATATGTCTACTTGCTCTTTTAAAACAAATGAGATCTAGTGTCTTGGTGTGGAACTTTCCTCATTCAATTTCGTTATTTGATTTCTCAATCAGTTGTGTTGGTGTTGTACTGCTTTATTTTATTTTTACTGCTTTTTTCCCTTTATTATGCTTCCATAGGGTGCTATCTTCCTGAGACATTCTATTGTAAGTTGATGTATTCTCAAGTGCCATAATTATTCTTTTTCTATTTCTTAATGTTCTAGTTGATGCCTTAGTGTTGCATGTTTCATTTCTTTTTGGGTTGTTTCTCTTCTTCAATGTTTGTAGATCTTTTTGCTAAAGATAGGTAAATGTAGACTTCTTTAATTCAGACTAAATTTAATCCTCTACAATGTGTTTAGTTGCCATGCCTCTTTGTTTTGCAAAATCTTTTTATCCAAAGCTTCCAAATAAGAGAACAACCTTGTATATGGATAGATTAGAATAAAACACATCACTTGTAGCAGACATTATTGTTCGGTTTACATTCTTTTCTTTATTTTTGGCTCTATAATTGCTTTTTCTAAAATTTCAAGTCTTCTATGTTATTTTAGTTTCAAAAACCTAAGTGCAATTGATCTAGTCAATGTTGTTGGGTATTTCTGTGGAGACCTTGATTTGTATCGGTATGGTTGTGTTACTGTCATCTATTCAAATATCTCCTAGGTTTTGCCTAGGTACTTCCTAATCATGACACTATCATACGAGGGAGATACTTGGGTAGGATCCAACGTGCTTAGTCCATATTCAATTTTCAAACCAGAACTGTAATGTCCCCTTTTTAGCCCTATGCTTTTCAATGGCTGTTAGCCTATTTCCAAAGTCTCATAGGCTACTCAGAGGCATTTTTAGGGTTTCCAAGATTTTTGGAGTTTTCTTGTCTGCTTTTTAGGAGGTTCTTACAAGAGTTTTCTAGAGGGGTTTTTGGGTCTTTCTGGGTTTTCTGAGATCTTTGGTGGGCAGTAACTACTATTTTTAGCAGTGTCTATTTTTAGTACTTACTATTTTTAGTAAGTCACAACTGCATCTCAAAATGTGCTTATTTTGAGTTTGGACACATTATTTTTAGTAATATGTTATTTTTAGTAAGTGCTATTTTTGGTAGTGGTCTTGGCAACAATTCAATGCAGGTCTTCTATTTTTGACAGTGGTAGCAATTTCAGTCTTTGGGATTCTGTCGGTTTTGGCAATTGAGTGGTTCCACCGGTCTTGGAGTTTGAAAATGGTAAGAATGGTAATTTGAGTTATTCAAGTTATAAAGTATTAAAAAAGTAACCTTTATGGACCCCCACGCCTAGGAGTAACAACTAAAGGTTGTTTTTAAAAGGTGTTAATGTGCTTGCTCAAGTTGGACGCCTTGATGAGAGGGAAAAAGAAATAAAATAAAATTTAATATTCTTCTTGAAGTTGGGCATCCCCTTTTGGAGGGAAAAGGTTTTCAAATTTCTTGGTCTCACAGTATTATATATACAACCCTCTTTCTCTCATTTTCACTATGTTGATAGATGATAATGAAATGCTGTCAGAGTGAGGATTGAATCCCCTCAATGGCTTTGAAGACAAAAACCTTCAAAGTTGCTCTAGTTTTGGAGTTGAGAGATACTCCCTAGTTGGACATTGGAGTGGCTTCACTGTAGGAGTTACCATTGGAGTTATTGGTGAAAACTTTTCAATTTGTTTTCGATTATGGATTGTTTTGATGTCTTCTAGCTATGTTTTGGTGTGTTAACTCTTCATGCAGCGATTTGGAAGTATTTTTGGAAGTGATTTTAGAAGATTTCAGTTTGTTGGTTGTTCTTTCTTGCCCTAGACCATACCATTGCATTGTTCATGCTGATTGAAGGTTCGAAGATCTTTCAGTGGGGATTGTTCATTCTTGTTTGGCAGTTTGAGGCCACCCATGGTGCAATAAATCAAAATTTATGAAGGTGGCATGAATTTATAGGAGCAAATCGCCCCTCTTGCTGGCTGTACCTCTTTGGGGGTTTGATACTTGGTTCTTGGTGACAGTAATTTGCTCTTCATCCTTGCTGTTCTGTGCGTTTGGGAGGCACCTAGCCTATGCATTTGCTTTGCAAACATTTTGGAAGGGATTCAAGGTGATTTGAGGGAGTTGTTGGTTGGTGCATTTAGCCTGTTGTATGTGCATATCAAACTGCTTTTTGAGTTTCAGATCTGTTGCAGCAGCTTGTTTGTCCTTCCATTGACCTCTGGTGACGATATCTTGAGGTATATGTGTTCTAGTTTGAAGGGGGTGTTATTATTCTTCACTGTAGCATTTTGGGAGGGTGTTTTACTTCACATTTCTGTCATTTACCTCTCATAACAGCAGTATGTAATGATCTGATTTGATTATGTTGAGCTCATTGTAACACCATTGGTAGTACCGTTGGTGAATGCTCTTGTATTTGCATTTGATACTTACCCCATTGAACAAGTGGTTGCTCCCACTGAATAAGTGGTCGAGCTTCACTTTGGTTACTTGTTACTCCTGCTGAATAAGTGGTCGAGTTCTTATATTTCCTTTCTTGTTATGCCTGCTGAACAAGCAGAGGTTGGTCGGCTTGCCGCCAAGTGCTTTTCCTTTCTTGTACTTCCTGCTGAATAAACGGAGGTTTACTTTCATGCATTTGGATTTCTTTGCTCACCCCACTGAAGAAGTGGTAGCATAGAAGAATTTAATTGTAAGCCTTCTCACCGTATGCTCTCACCTCGTCCACATTGAGATCTGGGTGATCCAAAAGTGGAAGGTGTTTACTTTTAGTAAGCTTGTTCTTTCCATGTAATGCAAGATCCCCTTTCCACTGTATGCTCTCACCTTGCACACACTGGGATCTGGGTGATCAAAAAGTGAAGGGTTGCTTATTCAGTTGCTTATCATTGCATTTTGGTTAATGCTAATGAATGAAGTTTGGAAAAAATTAAGGGTGGGTTATTACAAGAACCATAACATAAAAGAATGAAGAAAAATATAGTAAAACATAAAAACATAAAACCTACACACAACTAAGCAAACACAAACTAACTCATTATTAACAATCACTTGCCTCTCTCTCTATCCAACATAACACAACTAGGTATGGTTCTGGTATTGGCATCTATTCAATATCTCCTAGGTTTTTCCTAGGTACTTCCTAATCATGACACTATCATATGAGTGATATACTTGGGTAGGATCCAACATACTTAGTCCAAATTCAAATTTGAAACCACAACCGTAACATAAAAGAATGAAGAAAAATAGATAAACACATAAAAACATAAAACCTACATACAACTAAGCAAATGTAAACTAACTCATTTTTAACAATAACTTGAATTATCAAATATCATCAATGTTGTTTTTCATTTATTATTATTTTCCATTTAATTCTTATTCTTTTTGCATATAGCATTGAGTTTTTGTTATTTCTGTTTATGTCTTCTATAGTTTTAATATTTTCATATATTTTCTTACAAATGTACCTTTGTAGTACTGAACTTGAGATACCCCCACAAATCTTTGAACCCTTGTACTCCTATTGTGCATGTATTTGTATTGTATTCATGCTTGTACCCAAGTACTCAAATCTAGGAGATAAGAAATAAATTCCTTTTACTTCTCCATTCTGCAACAATTTTCTTATCTCTTGGATGGTGCCCAACATTTTGTTTTCTGGATTCTTGTTTGCTACAATGTTGCAAGGATTGCTTCCATAATAGATTGAAGTTTGTGGTTTGTTTCTCTGCAGTAACCCCACAGCAAACTTTTTTATTTATCAATATAGAAAATGCAAATACAAGTTTGTGCACTTTTTGGTCACCAAGTTCCCAATGTGCAAGGTGAGAGCATACGGTGTTTAGACAACACGCATTGTATTTAGATGAATGCATTGCTAAAATGTAAAGGCAATAAGACAACCAACGCATGCAGGTGATAGAGCCAACCCAAATTAACAACTCTTTGGTAGAAAAGCATGCATAGGAAATGTAGAGCCACTAGCAGATTAAAATGGAATCGGATCAAGCCAAAAATGGTTGATTACATGTAGATCTGATCAATGCCAAAACGGGCTTGAAATGCAGAGCGGTCTAGCGGTGAACCGACCAAGACCTTCAATGATAAATGCATTAACCGGCGGTATACCATTTGGTTTTACAATATATTGAACATGATATGCACAACTCTCTAGTGGTACTACCATCCAGAGTTACAATAATATGAGCATGGAATGCACCAAGTACAACTGAGAATGATATTGATAGGAGAAGCTAGCTGCACACACTAATAATACTATTCAAAATAATGAACACACTGCTGCATATACATAAGTTAGTCCATAAAATCATAGGTTGATGTTATACCATTCATGTGGGCTCAATAAACTGAAGTGCATTGCCAAGGAGGGCTGAAGGATGATGTAGAATGCTGATTGTAGGTCTCCAAACTCACTAAACATTACTCAGAACTGTCATATCAGACTGTTTGGGTCTGAAAATGCCTTCCATCCACCACACTTAATACCCTAAATCACTATATAACCACCATTTAACTGTAGAATAACAACACTGCTGTATGGCCCAATATGCAGAGAAAAATCCCTCTAAAATGACTCTGATTATTGTTGCAGAAAACAGTATAGCATGAAATAAGAAAGTACAGCCCTCTCAAAGCTCCAAAAATCACTCCTAAATTCAAGCCAGAGGGACAGTAAACATCAATAAACTTGCATACAATATCTCTCAAAACACACAAAAAATTTCCATTATCAACAACAAATTGGAAGACTCAACATTTAGCACAATGATGATTTTTTGGATGAAATCACTCAACCATGTAGGAGGATTTTCATCCCTGAAATTGGATTCACCAAAGGGTTTTCGTCCTTAGGCAAATAAGGAGAACTCATGTTCCTTCACCAAAGCAAATGAAATGAATAACCAATAACTCTTCTTCTCAAGACTCAACCTCTTTTTATAAGCTTTTAAAGTTATTTTAGGAAAAAACGATTTTTTTTTCTTTTTTGTTGCTTTTATGAAAAGTTTTTTTTTTCGCTTTTTTGAAAATATGCTTTTTTCTTTTTCATTGCTTTTTCAAAAAAGCATTTTTTTGTTTTTTCGTTGCTTTTTTCGAAAAAACAATTTTCCTTAATAAAATAACATAAAATGTCCTCATGGCCATTTTTCAGCACCTTGAGCCTTGTGACACTTTATCTGTATGCTTAAAACACCTTTTTAAATAATTAAATGTGAGAAGTCATTTATTTTTACATTTTTGACAACTTGATATTTAATTATTTAATTAATTTGCCCTTTTCAAATCATCCCAAGGTCTTGTGAAAAATGTTAAAATAAGCCAATTAAATTGTCTTGATAATTCCTCCAACTCCTTAAGTGATTAGGACTTTAGTCCACGGAATGTTGGCACCATCCAAGGATGATGGACTTATCCAAGAAGTTTGGAGTGCTCCTAGAATGTTAGATTTACACACAAAAAGTACTCTTGTTCATGTCTTGGCTTTGGGAACTTGTTGCCACTATTAAAATTCCTTTATAGAAAAACTTATTCTCTCCAAGAAAGTTAGAGTTTCTGAGAATGTTGGAATGAATCAGAAAAGGGGAGATTACATCCTCTTCCTCCATTGCATTTACCACTTGAAGGGGTTTTCCATCAACAATGAATGCTTCATGGTATGGCTATATCAATAGATGGTAATTGCACCAAAATGTAAAGTATAAGCGAAAATGGTTGAACCACTCCCACCATTGAATGCAACTATCTGGAAAACCTACCTTTACCCTTACTTATCACTTATATCATTATTTGTGAATGGTGTAGGGGTATCTATAGAGGAGAACAAAAGGAAATAAGTAATTCAGAATTTTATCTAGTGGAAGTACTATGTAATTGTAAATTGTTATTAAAAATGTCGTTCACACTGCTCCTTTGAATATCACATGTATAAGGATTGGCAGGTCACTGCGAGACTCCAATATAGGGGGGAAGACCTTGCATTGTCTTCCTATAACCAAATCTTTGTTGAATATGATTATATATAAAATAGCTAGACCCTTATTCATTTACATAGTACCCTGATTTGAAATGGCATTCCATCCTCGTCCCATACTTGTACCCCATATCTCAAGTGATTATCATGTTCCCTTCTAGGAAATAAGGTTGGCACTAGGTTTTATCATTAGTAAGCCTTACTAAGCATGAAGTTGTCTCATGTAAGTGGAAGAGCTTATAGGGGAAACCTAGAGCTACTATATCAGGTACATCCTATCAACCTGTTAGAAATCAGAGGCATTGAGTGCCCTTTGGATAGCACAGAGTCACATGCACTCTACTAACAGGGCATCCTAATCTTCTTGTCTTGGCACCATATATCTGCTTTATTTGGCCATCAGGGATAGAAAATTGGGTCATGAAAAATCATTACTGTTTTTTCATTCTTTACATTCAAAGGTTCATCTATGTTGGTTGCTTGGACAAGCTCTAGGGTAAGTACCCCGTTTCCACCTAGGATTGTCCAACATGACCAACATCTTCCTATGAACATTATCAAATTATCAGTTGAATCTTTTGATTTTGTGGACGATGGTGCCATTAGTTGTTCTAGCTTGAGTCTTATACATATGTGTGGCAACAATTGTTTCTATTCTTGGTCTCCTACTTTGATTTTTATCAACTCCTTGTTTCATTGAGGAGTCCCTTCCATCATATAGGTATATGTACTTGCAATCAGATCATATGATTTGGTGTTGAACTCTAGGTTTATCCTCACTAGTTATTCTGACATTTTAGTGTTTGGTACTTATTTTCTTATCAAAATTTAGGGTTCTTTTTAACCCTAATTCTTTTCCAATAAACTGGACATACGTTTGAGACCCTTAGACCCGCCTTGCTTTTTTGTAGACATTAATATAGATTCTTTCTTTTCTACCCCTTGCTATGAACATCTATGGTTCTCATAACTACTTTTTTCCTATAAAAATGTAGTTCTTGATTATAAATTATGTGTGTTTATTTCATTATGAGTAAACATAGCCAAATATTTGGCGGGAATGATCTATAAAAATCACATTTTATGCTTCTCCCTCTTGTAACCCTCTGAAACTATAATGTTTACTTTTGTAGGCCATTTATCTAAATTTAGCATTTCTTTTACACTTTTTATCTAATTGCAAAGAGGTCCTCAAAATAGTTGCCAGTTTGGTATATGTTATTAAGACAATATTTTTGCCAGAATTTGAATGAAAAATTTAATAACTAATATATTTCATCATTTCTGAATTCAGATTATTTGCCTAATTGTTTCTATATAAAAAATATTTCCTCCATTTCGATATTTTCTTTCTGATTGTCATATTTTGATTGCAGGAAGTTACATCAGAGAGCATTCCTATTGAAAAGGTTCGAATATATTTTTCACCATTTACTAGGACGAGGCAAACGGCAGAAGCTGTTGCTAGTGTGTTGAACATACCTTTTGATAGTCCTCAAATGAAGGTGATTAACAAATCTAAATGCCTTTAAGGGAATCATTTACTGCATCTTTTGTCTTGGAGTAGGATATTCTGCATAATTTTATATGAGGTTGATCTGTGCTTGAAGATATGACTCACTGATGGCAGAGAAAACTATAAGCAGCATTGATTCAATTTCTACTAAGATTATTTTAGCAAATCGATTGATAGTTTTTCATTCTGGAACAAGGGAAGTTTGTTCTGAATATATTAAGGCATTATAGGTGCATATAGAAATAATGTTGTCAAAAAGTATATGCTATGTTATACTTAATACCTTTGGTGCAGTGCATGCTACCAGGGATATGATATGGAATCAATAGCATTGTATGTCTTAAGTTACTTTTCTACATCAGCTCTTAATTCAATTTTGCCTCCTAGCCATATTCGTCCATATTCTGTTCAGTCCATGTATTCTTGCAAGTGCATTGCTCTTATTTCCCAAGTTTACTGGGAACGACTTATCATACAGGCCTAAGTTTTATGTCAACTGTTTTCGCTGAATAATAAATGTCTTTTTGCTTAGTATTGCAATGATTTGTAGGGATTTATATTGTATTTTTTTTCTTTTCTTAGCAATTCATGTTTCTATTGTTGGAAATAATTTTTATTTAAGTGCCTATGTATAGATATTATAATGTTATGTATAAAAAATTGTCTATAAATGCAACATTGTTGTCACAGGTGATAGTTATTTGTAACTTATATTAGTTATAAATAAAGTAGAACAATCAATTCGAATGCTAACTGTTCCAAAAACAATTGTGCAAGTGAATCGGTTCCAAAAGCATTTGAGATTTTTCTTCTTTTCTTACAATCTGCATGTGTGTTGAAAAGCTGAGCTATCATATCTCTATAGAAGATCCCTGACAAAAGAGACTTTGTAGATAAATTATTGAGGACAGATTGTGAAGGACAAAGCTTGAAGGAAAAGGTTGGCAAAGAAGAAAAATCTCAAAGTCTGGCTCTTAGGTCAGAGGCTTGGCTTTTCTATAAGTCCAAAGGCCAGTTAAAAGAGTTTCAAGGCAGGTTCACTTGGTAGTAACTACGATGTAAAACCTGAGTTTGTTCAATTTTTTACAGAATGTTAAAAAGTAAAGACAGATAAGAACAGTTTGGTCCCTAATAGGGGTGAGGTAAATAAATTTTCCTTATACATACTGAAAATAAATAAATTCTTAAAAAAAATCCCAGATAGGAAAAGATGGGAACGCATTCAGCATTGGAGGTGATATTTTACTTTTTTTTCCATACTCCCAAACAGTCCCCAAATGTGAAAGGAAAAAATAAACCAGAAACGAAACTAATATCATTTGACCTTGACTAGTTTTGACATGGAGTTTTGTTGGATGACACTGAAATATCCTGTACCAAATTACCATGCAATTTGTTTTTCAATTCCACCAATTTGTGTGCGCAGGTATTTCGTCAAACAGTTTGTCACTCTGCTGTTCTGAGCTTAACCTCCGTTTATTTTCAAGAGATTGATAATTAATTTGGAAAATGCAGGTAAAATATAGATTCCTCACTAACACAAATATATTTCCAAGCAAAACCTAGCAGTGTCGAACTCAGAAATTAATGATTCAAAAGTTTAATTATTGCAGTCCACTGAAAATTACAGTTGGAACAGTTACACGCAGGGTCAAAGCATTTTAAATTCAAACTTAACAAACATTGCTCTCTTAAGACATTCTTCCAGACATCTTTGGTACCAAACTAGGTATCACAATGAACAATCAAAATACATATATAAGGTTATGTATAAATCACAGTTGAGCTCTGACCTGTTCAGCATTTAACATGTAACAACTATAAATATAGAATAGAATCAAGTGTGGTTGTCGCTTCACCCGATGCCCCTTAGTTAAGCACCTTTGTGCCCTTCTTGAAAGTTTGAATTCTGTCCAGCGACTCCCTAAATTTCCTGTTGGAGACTTTTGTCCAATGACTATGGCCACCGTGATTTCCATCCCATCATATAACTACGACTCACTCCCTAGAGTCCTGCCGACTCTCATATGGCTAGCATACAATTCCAAAGAATTAATATTTTTTTGTTCACTTCAGCGCCAACACAAGCCTTTCGAATCAATGGAGACTCGACACTCTTTAGTATATTATATTCGATGCCCGTAGATGCCTTTACCACCAGCACACTATTTTCTTCAATTCCCATGATGCTTATTCCCACTTGATTTCTTTGTGGGAGACCATGATAAAGGTGCCACACTCAATATCGCCTAGCACAAAGAATCACGACCTGCTAGAGAATTTGGAACCGTCCTTAGGATGTTGGAAATAATGACGGCAAGCTCCAAACACTTCTACGCAACTAGGAATACCTCACAACTAGCCAATATGCTGACTGTGCAAGAATTTCAAACGGCAACCTTACATCCACTAGCAGATACACATATAGATATATTATGATTCTTCTGCGACTAGCAACAATAGAATACAAAGACATCCCAAAACAAATCATCTAAATTCATTTAAACATAGAAGTTTGTCTTCCAAGAAGACTTCACAAATTTCATAATCTACACGATATATCCACGCGTGAAACTTGAATGGCTCCACTTGCAACCAGCTAGGATAGGTCTCCCACTATCAAAACTGGTTTACCCTTAGGGTTTCCCTCCTAGGGTTTCAACTCCTCAAGAAGCTCTCCAAAATCCAATTAGATGAAATAAACCAAGCATAATCCAAAATGAGCTTCCAAATCCACTTTATACTCCTCATTGCCCTAAAAGTGACTATTTTAATATTTTACTTTTTCGGCAGATTAGTCACTTTTACTTAATTAATTTGAGTTGCCTTTTATTTTAAGCTTTTTCGACAACTTAACTAATTATTTAATTTTTAATTATTTCCCGCACAATCGACTGAAAATATGCAAAATACAAAAGCTCGATCAAGAGACATTTAAAGGTGCCAAAATACTTCAGAGCTCCTGAGTAGCATCAAATATCCCTTCTGGCATGACTGAGGGTCACCGATTAAGCCGTGACTAATTTCAATGCTAACATGACCGAAAACGGGAACATTACAGACAATTGATGTAAATTTCATAGATGGATGTTGTTAGAGAGAATGCTGGATATTGCATGGAAGATCATTGTTGGGCATTGCTAGAAACACACCACTGAATGCGAAAAAAATCAAACTGAATTTGGACATTTTTAGATGTGAAACACCCCCAAAAGAAACCAAAGATCTCAAAGGAATAGAAATATTGAATTGCAGAGTTTCCCCTATTTTCCAATTGCAAGAAAGCCCAAAGAACAGAGAAATCATGAAAACTTGAAGATGTCTGGCAGTGGCAAAAAATCATGTATGTGATAAAACAATTGAAAATGATAATATTGTGACCTTTGCTTATAGTGACAAAATGCTTGGAGGAAGAAACAATTGAAGACAACCCATATTGGACATTAAGGACAAAAACATGATGGGCAGGAAATTTTGAATTTGGTGCCCAAACATGTACATTTTCATTGTAGAGAGCAATAATATGTACTTGAAAAATAAATTAAAAATAAAGAATGATAAGCAAGTTACTGTATTCTATTAGAATTTTTTTTAATACATTGAGTTATTTCAAGATTTGTTGTTGAGCAGCGTAGTTCCCCAATGGTGTTGTTCCTAATCATTACACACTCTCACAAAAAGTAACATACATATATATTAGAAACATAGTCATTAGTACAAAGTTACATCATTTGTCATGTCCCCGAGTTGGAGGTATTATTAAATTAATTATTTATTAAGTTATTCGAATATAATATTATATCAAAAGGGATGACTTGGTATTTAATCAATTTAATAATAAAGTGACTTAAATGACTTAAAATAAATATTATATCATAAAGTCACTTAAATAATAAAATAATATTATATTCTAGAAGCATCTGGAAAAGTGAATGCAAAATCTACTTAAGAAGTTGTTGGCTAAGCATTTGGACAGACTTGATGTAATGTCCCTTACCCGATTTGCCCTAGAGTTCATCTATTGATTAGGTTTAAGAATTCTTCTTTTCCAAATGAATGTTCTCTTAATGCAATAACCCTAGATAAGAATCCTGTATTCACCATATTAACAACAAATCTATTAGCATTAATATCTAGATATCAAAATATAAGCATAATCAAAAAGTAATAATGAAGACATAAGAGGAGTGGCATGGGTAGATCCTCCCGAAGCTATCCATCTAAGCCCAAGGGCACAAGCATCCCCTCAGGACAACCCACCCCTTGGCTCCGAGTTGAACATCCAAACTAAGACCATTTCATACTCAGAGTGGCGTGATTAGTGGAAACATTGGTACCTGCTTTCTCTACCCATTTCAAAACCTCAGAAGACACTTGACTTATTGGGGATAGTTGGGGGAACTGATAAGTGGCCCGGGCCTACCACCCCTCCAGGGCCGCAGCGGACTATGAATGGAACCCCCACCCCTCCATGGCCCACCCAGGCCTTGGGGTTGGGCAGACTATGAGTAGAATTTCCACCCCTCCAGGGCCCATCCCTGCCTTGGGTTCCGGGGGCGGACTTAAGTGGGGTTTTTAGGCACCACTACCCTCACACCCTTCCTCCCAATAAGCTTGCAAACACAAGGAAGACAATCTTTTAGCAATCAAATACATTTTCTTTTATTACTGATTCTTGAAGTCAATATCAACATCATTATCATCATGATAATATTAAAGAAAGCATTACGCCAATAATCAGATTAGCTATATTTATTTCTTATATTCAAAATATGCTAAATATTATTGCTAAGTGAGTACATCACCTGAGTTGCTATATCTCTCCATGTTTCCTTACTCGCCTCCTTCAACCTTATACTAAATTGATCATAGGATGAGGACAATTCATAAATATACATAATCTACTCATGTTTATATTAAAGAGTCATCATTACTTATAAGTATCATTATTGCATAATCATGTATATGTATTTATATATATATATATATAATTATTCTTTTACTTATATCCATTTGTATTCATATAATTATTCCTTCCTTATTCATATATATATTCTTTATTTATTGAATATTATTCATTAGAAAATTTATCTATATCTATGCATATATACTTGTATGCCTATATATATAATGACTATATTCCAATGCATAATAATCATTGTTGCTGCTGTTCTAAATTGCAAATTGTATTTCTCAATGTTTTCCCTCCCTTCCTTATTTTCCTTCCTTCTATTTATACCATTCAAGGTAGGTGACTCATGGGGGGAATGTATTGTTTGGTGAAAGAGGTGACTTTTCATAAAATACATCCCTTTGTTAGATTTAATTGCTGCCTTTATTATCACAATAATATCTATTTTTAAAATAATATATTATTACTATAATTATGATATTTCAGATTTCTATTTATTTTATTATTTTATTTTGATGTTTTATTGAACATATTTTAACATTAAAGTATAATAATAAAACAATTTGTTAATATCTTATTATTATTTTATTCTAATGTATTACAATTTTTGATGTGTAATGATTATATTATTTATTTATTATTATTATTTTTTATATTAAGTTATTTAATAACAGAATGTAATAACAATAATTTGCCTATATATTATTATTATATTTGTTATTTCATATTTATATATTTTTATATTGATATGATACACATTTATTTTATATTTTAATATTAATATTGTTATTTATTTTATTTATTAATTTATTTGTATTTTAACACTTGGTCTTTATAGTTTTGCTATTTCGGGGACATGACACTTGATTTTGGAATACATTTCTCATTACCTGCGTAGTAAGAAGCTGAAGCTAAATACTTAGCATTCACTCGAGGGTTTGAAGACTCTAGAGTGCCAGGTTTGGTTGTGAAAGATCAACCCTAGCTGGAGTTGAGAAATCCATCAAGGGTTTCTACTTGTGCTCCATTGAAGGATTCATCTTGCAATAGCTGTTGTATTGTTGCATGGGTTTGATTTGTGTAGTAGCTATTGTATTATTGCACATTTGGGGATATTGAATTAATGCAATTGCTGGTTTATGATTGCATTTCCGAGTTTTTCCTGATTGTAGCAGTTGAGGTATTGGTAGAGTCATTTGAGGAGGATTGATTATTTATAGATTTAATGGCCTTTGGCCAAATCTGAGGAGGTTGATCACATTTGGAGAGATTCAGGGAATTGATATTATCGGAAAATAAAGGATAATATTTTATGCTGGAGGTGTCTGTTTACTTGATGAAATAAGAATCGATTCTATTCTAAGGTCGATTATTTGAGAGAATTGTTAAATATTAATAAAGGTTTGGGTGATCAATTGAAGGTAATGTTAGACATTGGTGGGAGGCATGAATATTATCCCAGCTGCTTAAGTCAAGACAAAAGCCAAAAATAAGTCGCAAGGTAGAGACGTGGGATTATATTTTGTCTTGAGCGGCCATCTGAAGTTGATGTCACAGCGTCGGCTCATCAAGTCAAATATTTTGGCATCATCAAGTATTGATAAGAGTCAGATAAAGGGCAGATATGTTCAAGGAAGCCAACTCAGCACATAAGACAAATCTTGATTAGCAATCTTGCAGAAGGGACGAAATCCAAGAAGACAATCATCTTAGGGATGTCGTCTCAGCTGGAAAGTGAAGCTCTAAAAGATGTCTCCTCCTGGTTGGTAAGAATCGCACATCACATAAATAGACGACAGAGATAGACAAGATAGAAAGGGGACGAATCGTGGTTTCACCTGAAGGTGTCGACTTTGGTGACAAGTCAAAAAGAATAAAGGAAAATAAAGACAAGCCGTGTCATCCAAAGGATGCCACTGAGGATCCACGGGTTGAGTTCATCATTGCAGTCAGCGTCATCTCCAGGTTGATATTGGAATTGTTGGAAGAATCGATGCCATTGTATCCAACTCTACAAACTACAACTATCCAGATCATTGTATGATCATTGACAAGTCTCTTGCCATCACTTCTTGTTGGAAACACAAGTCATCATCCAGGTTCATATTTCGGTTGCATTAAAATCTGTATTCCATTATCTTTGTGAAATCAGATATTGTATTTGCTGTCATTACAACTTCTCTATAAGGGTGCTTGCATTTATTTAAGTCTGAGTTACATTAACCATTAAAGAGATTAGTTACAAGCAACATTGTCATATTTATAATCAAACTGAAGTTGCAATCATACTGTAGTTTCATCATTGCAATATCAAAGAATGAAGTATGCCTGTTAAAAGTTTGTCAGAATGACACATAGAGATTACATGTTTGTCAAAGTGTTTGACCAAATGTTAGATTGTTGTAGCTGAGCCTTTAATGTATTTTCAATTTGGAAGATCATAATTCATCTGCATTGCATTTCCATTGCATTGGAAAGTTTAGTTAAGACATTTCATGCATCTTATAAACTCAAGATCAAACAGAAAAACCAAACAAGAACTTTTACCAGCAGTCAATACTTTGCTTGGCAAGTGTTTGACGAAATGTCCAAGTAATGAAGTTGAAAATTTTAGACCTAATCAGCAAGGGACATTACAATGGTATCAGAGCTATTGAACTTGCCAGCCTATTGGGTATATTGGATTTGGTTTCAGCAAATCAATTGCAGGTCAAAATTTCAGATTGGTTTCATGGCTAGTTCTAGCAATTTAGAGAAAGCTTTGATAGAAGCATTGATTCAACATCAAAATAAAATGATGAAAATAATGGAATTATGGAATAAAGAATGGGAAGGATTGGAAAAATTGGAAAAGAGTCTTGAGCAGGAGGCCACTAAAGTTCCTCAAGAGAGATTATGAAAGATACTCTCTCAAAAGAATTTTATTTTCAATAACAATTACAATGTAACCAAGCACCCGTTAAGGTTAGCTTAAACCAAAACGTTGCATAAAAGAACTCTAACCAAAAATGCGCCCTAAAACCACTTAAGGAGGAGGGGCAGGCATATGGTCAGAGGATCCCTAAGATCTATTGAATCAATAGTTACAAAGATTACAACTGAAAGAGAGAGTCTAAACTCAACACCAAGAATGTGCACTCAAGATCCTTTAACAGGCGAGGTGCTAACGTATGGTGGAGTGCTAATTGCTGAATTGAAAGAAAATAGGCGGATAACCAACCATGAGAGAAATTACAAATAACAATTCATCCGCTGCGGCAGGCATCCTCTCATGAGTGAGAATTCACCACTTTCCAGTGGGTACAATGAGAGAATTAGCAAGTTCTTTTTCCCACACTGGCGGTAAACCATCCAGGGGTTACAATGTGATAATTAAACATAAATAAGCAACATTTAAATAGATTGAAACAGTACTACTGTTATCAGCTTTTACAAATAGAAAGAGCTGCAAATTACAAGAGTTTGACAATGATTTCAAGCACCAAGATATAGGATGATTCCACGTTAGTTATCAACAAGAATTGATGAAGCAAGACTGGAAAAACAAACTGAAATAAGTCTGATTTAAAAATCTGCAATTCTAGAAATGAATTATCAGCAACTGCAAAATCAATCAAATGCTCATAACTTCATCAAATTACCTCCGATTGGACTGAAATCTTTTGTGAATAATCTCTACAAGTATAGCACCCAAGGACCAATAAAAAACCAGCATCAAATCCTTCAAATTAATTTGGCACGAATCCCAATGCCACTTAGAAAAGTACGGCCCTCCTTGGGCGATTTTGACATTAAAAATCAGAAACTCCAAAATTAAATCTGCAAATGCACAAGTGGGGTAGCATCTAGCATAGGAATCAATAGAACCAATACCCACAAGCTAAATAAATTCACACCCAAAACTGTAAATAGAAACGTCCTTCAGCCATGAAAGGACTAGTAAACACAAATTCTAGAAATAATATCAATTTCTCCAACAATGAAGCTTAATATGTACTTCTGAATGAAGCATACTCTCAATCCATCATCTAGGGAACCATAGTTTCAGGCCCGAAGAGTGGAATAGAATTGCTAAGCTTTCCTTTAGCCGGATTCTGGATTTCAAACCAACAACATAACATTGCTTTCCAAAACATAACATGATCAGCTCTCCAAGATGCAACAATATATAAGTTTCAATGGGCAAATGAAACACTCTGAATTCCAAGAAGTCGAATCACTTCAACTTCCCAAGGGATACCACCTTTAACCATTTACTTTATTTTGAAAAATAAAATAGTATTCACGTTCCCTTTAGGCGCCCATTTTAATTTGCAACAATAAAGCATTTATTAAATCATTAAATGCTCAATTTGACCCCTTAATGTCCCCTCTTTAAAACAACATGAAGTTATCACTCCTAGGCGTGGGGGTACAACTTAAAAACATGAAATTGACTAAGTATAAAACTTAGTCCAAGGAGATAATCAAAACCAATGCCAATACTGAAATTGAAGGATTAACAAAAATAGCATAATGACCTGAGCTGAACTGCAGATGATGATACTGCCAAAATTAGACTTACTAAAAATAGCCACTGCCAAAAATAGTAAGTTCACTTCAAACTCAACAGAAAGCCAAACTGATCGGCCACACTAAATTGCAAAAGATTGAGTTGCTGCTAGAGTGATACTGCTATAAATATACTTACCAAAAATAGCATATTGCTATAAATAGTAAGTTTTCCAAAACCACATCTGTACGCCAACTGAGCAGTATCATGACTTATTATAAATAGTAAGTGTTTCCAAATATCTTTTAAGCACAAACCGAGCAACCATTATGACTTACTATAAATAGTAAGTGCCTGGAAAGGATGTCAGATTCAGATGCATGTCACACCACCTTGGAGATCTCTGAAAACCCAGAAAAACCCAAAAACCTTTCCTGCATGCAAGGTATCAGTCAAAATTGCATGTCATTATTTTAACATGCATGTTACCTCATCTTGAAGCTCTTCAAAAATCCAGAAAGCTCCACTAGACATGCGTCAGAAAAACACACATGCAAGCCCTCAAAACTGCATCTGAAACCTCCTATAAAATAGGAAACCCTAATTTCCCATTCTGCTTAGCCTATGAGTTTCCAGAAATAGGCTAAATCCAATTGTAGAGCGTAGGGCTAAATCGGGGACATTACAGATTATAGGTTTCATCTTCTCTTCAGGAGGATAGCATGCCATCATCCGATGTTTCAGTTGGGCGGGATGATGATGAGTACATGGAGTAGCCCGAGTCCTCTTGTATTTGGACACCTATTCAAGACATTGATGATTTTACAGATGGATTTGGTGCTGACCTAATTCCAGAACAACATGAGAACATACAGGACTTTGCGGAAAAAGAATTTCTGGCACAATTAGAAGCTTCTCCATGTGAAATAGAAGCTTGACATACACCTCATAGTCCGCATAGTTGGAGGAACCAGTTGAAGGTGAACGAGGATGGGATTGTGGCAGCATTATCTCATCACAATAAGATGCATAAGCTGATTGAAAATCACCTTTGGATAGTTCAGTTAGAGAGAAGACAAAAAGGGCTGGCAACAGTGTCTTCAAATGATAGCTTGCAAGAAATCAAAGAAGGTATGGGAGCGATGAAGTCAAGTTATTTACACCTTTCAGATCGAGACCACCTTCTCAACCTCGTTGAGATCTATTAAGATGCTTTGAAGAGGAAAGAGGAGGAAGCTGATAAGCTCTCTCAAGAGCTTGAGGTCACTAGGGCTTCTTTGGTGAGTACTTAGTTAACACTTCAAGAGTCTGAGAGTCATGTTGATGAGCTTTGCTTAGAGCTGAGCTTGGCTAGATGTACATCATGTTCAACAGTGGCTCATTCATCTATGACAACTAGGACATTGGTTGATGATAGGGGCATGAGCATTCACACTTAGGATATAGGTGTAGTGTTAGTTGGTGATGGATGCATTACTCTCATGAGGAGTTTGCTTGAGCTGCCAGTTGACAGTACTACTTTGAGGGTAGCAACAGTTGAGGCGGATAGATGGAGTTCGGATTGTCACCTTGGTGTTAGGGGACGGAGTGATGATGAGTTTCTATCATCCCTTTGGCCCTATCATGGACTTGATTAACAAACTACACAGTGCTGTCCTTATTCATACTAGCAGCTTGACAGGCGTTGGTATATGTTTTTATGCACCTATTATTAGCATCGTCCACCTCTCTAGGAGACCACTTTGGGTGGAATGGATTGATGATGATATAGACACATTAGTGTTGGCTGCAGATACAGGTGTCAGTAGAGATTTGAGCACCAGCCTCTTCTTCGATACCTTGGAGGCTGACATGGGATAGTTTTATTAGAAGGAGATGATTCCTTCTAGGACTTGCACGTTGGGTTTTGGTTTTGATCCAACCCCTTTCCTGGCAGTAGATGGCATTCATGATGAAGGTGAGACGGGACACTTGCAGTTGTTTTCTGAGAGAGGTCTTGATGATGTTGTTGTAAGGCCAACTCATTCTATTATGAGTTGTGAGTCTTCTTCCGAGGAGGGTACTATTGGATGAAATACACCTGACCATTCGGGTATTCCATTGGCACAGTCAGGAGAGTTTCACCTCGATTGCATCATGAGGTGTGCTCATCAGTTCACTTTCAGCCCACATGTACAAGACTTGACTATGTCATTGTTGGCGCAAAAAGGTGGGTTGAATATGGGGTATTCAGGTTCACTCTGGTGCAATACATTCTCGACTTAAGGTGATGAGTCCAAGCCTCTTACTTGGCCCTTACCAGTAGGTTGCTTCCAGAAGCAGGGTTTTGAGATTTGTTCAGATGGGACTTTAGGGGGAGGTATCAGAGTGACACAGCGGAAGTCAATTGGAGCTGAGTTTGGAGGACTTCCAGTTTATCCATGGGATCTAGGTATGAGAATTGAGGTATATCAGCACAATACTTGGAGTTGGCATGATGAGATTGATTTACAGAGTTGGGATCTAGGAATTCCCTTGCTAGTTGGATGGTTTCTTTGGTTGATAGAATTTGACAGCCTCTTCGGTTCCAGCTACATTTAGAGGTTATGGGTTTGCACATGTTGCAGGATCATTTGGGACCCAGGTGGTTGGTGGACAGGCATAGATGAGTTGACATTCGGGGATCAAATGATGTGACAGTTGACTTGGATTGGTAGTTGTGGATTGCTTGAGGGCAAGCAATCTTTGGGAAGGGAGGACTGTCATGTCCCTGAATTGGAGGTGTTATTAAATTAATTATTTATTAAGTTATTCCAATAAAATATTATATCAAAAGGGATGACTTGGTATTTAATTAATTTAATAATAAAGTGACTTAAAATAAATATTATATCATAAAGTCACTTAAATAATAAAATAATATTATATTCTAGAAGCTTTTGGAAAAGTGAATGTGAAATCTATTTAAGAAGCCGTTGGCTAAGCATTTGGACAGACTTGATTTTGGAATACATTTCTCATTATCTGCGTGGTAAGAAGCTGAAGCTAAATGCTTAGCATTCGCTCAAGGGTTTGAAGACTCTAGAGTGCCAAGTTTGGTTGTGAAAGATCAACCCTAGCTAGAGTTGAGAAATCCATCCAGGGTTTCTACTTGTGCTCCATTGAAGGATTCATCTTGCAATAGCTGTTGTATTATTGCAAGGGTTTGATTTGTGTAGTAGTTATTGTATTATTGCACATTTGGGGATATTGAATTAATGCAATTGCTGGTTTATGATTGCATTTCTGAGTTTTTCCTGATTGTAGCAGCTGAGGTATTGGTACAGTCATTTGAGGAGGATTGATTATTTATAGATTTAATGGCCTTTGGCCAAATTTGAGGAGGTTGATCACATTTGGAGAGATTCAGGGAATTGATATTATCAGAAAATAAAAGATAATATTTTGTTTACTTGATGAAATAAGAATCGATTCTATTCTTAGGTTTGATTATTTGAGAGAATTATTTAATATTAATAAAGGTTTGGGCGACCAATTGAAGGTAATGTTAGACATTGGTGGGAGGCACGAATATTATCCCAGCCGCTTAAGTCAAGACAAAAACCAAAAATAAGTCTCAAGGAAGAGACCTGGGATTATATTTTGTCTTAAGCGGCCATCTGAAGTTGATGTCACAACACTGGCTCGTCAAGTCAAATATTTTGGCATCATCAGGTATTGATAAGAGTTAGATAAAGGGTGGATATGTTCAAGGAAGCCGACTCAAAACATAAGACAAATCTAGATTAGCAATCTTGCAGAAGGGACGAAATCCAAGAAGACAATCATCTTAGGGATGTCATCTCAGCTGGAAAGTGAAGCTTTGAAAGACGTCTCCTCCTGGTTGGTAAGAATCACACATCACAGAAATAGATGGTAGAGATAGACAAGATAGAAAGGGGACAAATCGTGGTTTAACTTGAAGGTGTCGACTTTGGTGACAAGTCGAAAAGAATAAAGGAAAATAAAGACAAGCCGTGTCGTCCAAAGGACGCCGCTGAGGATTCACGGGTTGAGTTCATCATTGCAGTCAGCGTCATCTCCAGGTTGATATTGGAATTGTTGGAAGAATCGATGCCATTGTATCCAGCTCTACAAACTACGGCTATCCAGATCATTGTATGATCATCAACAAGTCTCTTGCCATCGCTTCTTGCTGGAAACACAAGTCATCATCCAGGTTCATATTTCGGTTGCATTAAAATCTATATTCCATTATCTCTGTGAAATCAGATATTGTAATTGCTGTCATTACAGCTTCTCTATAAGGGTGCTTGTATTTACTTAAGTCTGAGTTACATTAACCATTAAAGAGATCAGTTACAGGCAGCATTGTCATATTTATAATCAAACTTAAGTTGCAATCAGACTGTAGTTTCATCATTGCAATATCAAAGAAAGAAGTATACCTGTTAAAAGTTTGTCAGAATGACACATAGAGATTACATGTTTGTCAAAGTTTTTGACCAAATGTTAGATTGCTGTGGCTGAGCCTTTAATGTATTTTCAATTTGGAAGATCAGAATTCATCTGCATTGCATTTCCATTGCATTGGAAAGTTTAGATAAGACATTTCATGCATCTTATAAACTCAAGATCAAACAGAAAAACCAAACAAGAACTTTTACCAGCAGTCAATACTTTGCTTGGCAAGTGTTTGACGAAATGTCCAAGTGCTGAAGGTGAAAATTTTAGACCTGATCAGCAAGGGACATTACATCGTTGTCTACCATAGATCTGGTTGGATGTTATATCATTGTACATTACATTGTGATAATAGAAAAATCTTAATTTTTCCATATTGGCTTTTTTGTTTAGTGCGATTCTATACAACAATGTGTGCATGTTTTTCACATAGATGTAATATTTTGCATGTGTAAATTTTAATATTCTATATTCGTAGTGTTGTTTCAACTTTCAATAATTGAATCATCTCATTTTTTATGTGAAACACCATTGTTTGTTGCAGTCATAGTAATTGTTTATTTGAGCAGTATGTACTTGTAGCCGTTACTGGAGGGAATTTCAAAAAAGGGAAAAAACTATTACTTGATGGGACAAGAAGTTGGTACAACTGAAGTCAATAAGGAGGACCATTTGGCAGGAGAATTTAAGATGGTCTGGAATGCACTTGCAGCCGGCTTTGCTTATTGCTGATCGATGAAAACATAGATTCCATTGACATAGTTATCAACTTGAGTGCATGTTTGTGAAGTTTCCATTCTTCCTAGGTGACTACTATCTTTATCTGAAGAGGAATTTTGAGGAGCAATAACAAGAATCAAAGAGAACAATCATAATCAATCATCCATATTGCAATGTCTGAATCTTGGTTGGCCCTCATTAGTTTGCACTTCATCAAATCCATAATGCACTTACACTCTGGTGTGGCCAGGAAGTTTTATCTCAACCCTCGGTTACCAGCAATCCAAATGCTCTCCTGTTGGGTGAGGCTAGGTCTGCAAACCCTCTTTACCGATGTCTTCTTATGCTGTTGGGTGAACTTTCCAGTTGGTTTTTTCACCCCTGTACTTGATGCTGGAATCCCAAACGTCCTCTGAAAGTCGGTTGGCCAAAGTGAGACTGTCACCGTGCACCCTCTGTAATATATGAGTGACTTGTGTGCATGCATATAGTAATTGTTTACCATTGCCTTGAGGAGTGCCTTGGATTCCCAAGCATTAAAATTGGGAGTAATACTGCTTTATCTACTTGGGCATGCTGGAGGGCCACCTTGAGGACATGATCCTCTTGCGTGCTCCACGACCATTGTTTGCATTCACTCGTCGTTAAGCTATCCTAGGTGAGTGCATGGACCCCAGTCTCCATGTCCATCTTCTTTTTTCTTTGTTTGGCCGATGCAATCTTTGGTCTATAGTGTGCAACTTTTTTGCCTTTGTTTCTTGTATCCATGTTTGCAAAAGTTGATTCATAGTGAATTCTTTGATGCAAATTAAATATATATCTTCTCCAAACCCAAAGACGGTTATTGTAAGTGTCCGACCGTACTATGCACTGTATTATGCAAATTTTAATTTGTTCCAACTTTTTTCTATATTGCATGGTGTACGAACAAAATCTCTTCAAGAATTCTTGAATTACTAAATTTCGTACGGTGTACGGTTTGAAGGAATTCCGCTGGCCGTACGTCGCACTTCTTTGTTTCCTCTCACCATACACTTGAAACTTTTTGTATGACAGTAGTCCTTTTGTGGCGTATTACCTTTGTTTTGAGCTCCTATCGTATGTTGTTGAGTGTCCCTTCCTTCGTACAGTGATGCAAATGATAATGGGAAACTGCCATACGATCCTCCCGATATTGAATATTGGAAGTTGTACGATTCTAGCCCTTGGTCGTGGCCGTACAATGCCGATTTCAGTCTTTGTTTTATTCTTCCTTTCTCTGTACGGTTGCCTATTGCTATGCCGTACGACACACTATTGTTGCCTTTTCACTCCTCTGTGCAGTCCCGAATGGTTGTCTTCTCTGCCTTTGGTGATATTGTACGGTGGTGTGTATTGTAGTAGTTTGTCTTACCATGCCCTTCGTCCCTCTTTTCATTCTCATCTCTTCTCCAATTTCTTTAGTAACCCTTGGTCATACAATATAATGTGTTCTCCCTTTATACCATGTTACTTTTACCAATGCTTTCAGTATTTTTAATACTCCAATTTTTTTCTCCCATATTTTATCATATTTTAATTTAATACTTTTTCCTTTTCTTTTAATATTTTCTCTCTCCTCTTTATTTTCATACTTTTTTGATTTTTTAATTTTTTCGTCTTTTCCACTTCCATTTTTTTCTTAATCATTTTTCCTATTTTTTCTTTTTAATTTTTCCTCCTTCATTTTCAATTTTTCTCTTCTGGCCGCTTATTTCATCATTTTTTCTAACTTTTACCTTTGAAGAATATCTCCACTTACATGTAAAAGGAGGTTTTTTGTAACATTCCTCCTCGCAACAGGTTCCTAGATATTTCAAATAATTTTTTTTATCAACTAGTGGGGCGGGTCTTGTGCCTTTAAAACTTCCATCAACATATTGTTTGCCATATTGTTGGTACCAAGTGACATTCTCTCCATTTACCGTCGGTGGTCCAATTGGGTTTGGTATGACTCGCCATAGCCCCTCCAAGGTCACCATTGTAGGTGTCTTCATTTTATTTTCTTTTATGTACTTGATTAGTTCGTCATTGTATCCGTCGGATGAGCAGATGAACATGTTCTCCGTCATTATCACCACTTTCAACCATGGTCCTTTTTTTGCATACCAGTCATCTTCGTCCTTGTCATCTTTGTTCTATGCTGCTTGTTCTTTTCTTTCTTTCTCTGCTTGTGCTTGCATTTTCTTTTTGTCTTCTTCATCTAATTGATACGATAAGTACCCTTGTCGTTCTCCTTCATAGATTGCGTGAAATTTCGAGTGTCCCCCTACTCTTTTCCAGAGTGCTGGTGTGCCGAACAGGGCATTATTTAGATGCTTGTGAACTTGAGGCATTGAAATACCTTCCACTCTCTTACTGACGAGTCTTTCTTCGACTAATCTTTCTCCACTTGGTGCAGTCAAGTCCTCTTCCGGTACATATTGGCTTCCGCCTACTCCCTAGTCTTGTTCTTCCATGGTTCCATTTGCTCTTATTGGTCAATCCTCTTTGGTTGTGTATCCAAGCATGTTGATTTCGACTAATTCTTCCTTCCTCTCCTTATACAATTTCAGTTTCGATCCGTTAATGGGGTCTTTAGCAAAGTTCCTTCTAATCTCTCCAATTTGATGGCTTTGTTCTCCCCGACTTCTTTGATTTTAAATGGTCCCAACCACCTTGTTTTAAATTCACCAGGCTTCAGTTTGATACGATTATTATATTTGAGGACTAACTACCCCGACTGAAAATTTTCCCGTCGGAGATGTTTATCGTGCCACTACTTTCTTCTCTTTTGCAATACCTCCGTAGCCCATTGTGCGAGTACTTGTTCGTCAAGCTTATTTAACTGGAAAAACCGCTCCTTCAAACTCTCTATATCGCGAATTCTATTTTCCACGGCTATTCACAAGCTTAGTACCATGTACTCGGCTGGCACTATCGCTTCTTGACCATACATTAGCTGGAATGGTGTATGGCTGGTGGTTACGTTGTAGGTCGTACAATATGCCCACAGTACAATGGATAGCTTCTCTTCCCAATCCGCCTCCTCAATGCCACACGACTTGTGGATGATGGAGACAATTACCTTGTTCGTGGACTTTGCCTAACTGTTTTCTCTTGGGTAGTACGGGCCAAAGAGTTTATGAAGGATTCTAAACTCTCTCGTCATCAGTTGAATGACGTGATTGATGAAGTGTCCCCCTTTGTCACTGGTAATTTGTATCAGAATGTTGTACCTTGTGACGACTTGTTCATAAACAAATCTCGCTATACTCAATGTAGTATTATTTGGTAGTGCTCGAGTCTCCATCCACTTTGTTAAGTACTTGGTGGTGATGACTATATATCTACATCGATGTAATTGACTGATCTTCAGCTGCTCGATGAAGTCCAATCCCCATCGTTCGAACAATTCTTGTGGCTAAGATGGGAAGAGTGGCATGAAATACCTCTTGAAGGGTTTGTTGACTCTCTGATATGTGTCGTATCCCACAACCCATTCTTGGGCATCTATATGTACACTCGACCACCATAGTCTTGCCAACAAGATTTTTCGTGCTGTAGCGTCTGGCCCCACATGTCCCTCTCATCAGTCCTTCATGTTCCTCCTTTAGTATGCTAGGAATTTCTTCCTCCATGACTCATTGCCGAAGTACTTGGCTCGATCCCATCTTGTATAGTAGCTTGTTAATGAGTTGGAAGGTTTACTTTTGAGCACTAGTTTCCTCCATTTTGCAGGTGGCATTTCTCTTGGGAATGATGATGTTGACAGGTACTCTCCAATTTTCTTGTACCAAGGGGTAGTGCTGCTATTTGGAACAAGTGCGCATCTGGGAAGTCTTCATTCACTCCCTTGGGTGGCTCGCCAGACCGAATTCTTGATAGTTAGTCGGCGAAGATGTGACTCTTCCCTGGTCATATGATTATGGTGAATGTAAACTCCTGTAACAACAAAAGTGTAAGGTCCCCATTTTAGCCCTATACTCTTTATGGACTAATAGCCTATTTTCGGAAATCCGTAGTCTGATCAAAAGTGCAAATTAGGGTTTCCTATTTTATAGGAGGTTTCAGCTGGTCTTGTCATGGCTTGCATGTAGGAGTTTGGTAGTGAGCTTTTTGGGTTTTTGGAGAGCTTCAGGGTAAGGTAACATGCATATTGAAAAAATGACATTTCTCTTTGGTACCTTGCATGCAGGAAAGGTTTCTGGGTTTTCAGAGAGCTTCAGAATGGTATAACATGCATCTCCATCTGACAACCTTTCCAGGCACTTACTATTTTTACTAAGTCATGACGGCTGGCCGGTTTGTGCTCAAAAGGCGTTTAGGAACACCGACTATTTATAGCAGTTTGTTATTTTTAGTAAGTTCTATTAATGATAGTGTCATCCTAGCAGCAACTCAGCCATCTCCAGTCATCTTTCTATTTCGGGCAGTGAGGCAATACAGTTTTGGCATTGGCTTCTTTCTCTCTTGGAGCTAAGTTTCAATACTTAGTCAATTTTTCAGTTGTGGCTTTTGGACCCCATGCCTAGTCAATGACTTTAAGTTGTTTTAAAAAAGGGGCTTTCAAGTGGACGTCCAAGTGAGGAAATTAATACTTTCATTATGTTGTACCCAAACCGAAATTTTTGCTTCATTAAAGCATTTTGCTTAAAATGGTCTAAACCTTGTAAAAGTGGGGTCAAAACTCAATTTTCGGGCAAATAAAGTATGGGCTTTTAGTCAATGTGATGCCAGGAAGATACTGGCAAAATTTGAAAATTTTGAAAATTAGGGTTTTTGAAATTTATTTTTAGCCCGAAACCCTAAAAAATAGGAACTTGTCAGAATTGGATGAAATTAATTTTGATTGGCTTATTTCACATCACAATCACAGTGGTGAAGTCAGTTTCAGTTAAAAGTCAGTTTAAGGCTGGTGGGTAGTTTTCACTTTTTTAGGAGAAAAGTTAGGATCTTCGGGGTCATCAATGGCAGTTGGCCAGTACCAGGTGTCAATATCTAAGCCTGAAACTCAAAGAGGAACGCTCTACGATAAAAGATGTTGGAAATAATGCTTTTTGATGGAGGGGATTTTCAGATTGGCAAAAAGTGCTAAAATATTCTAAGTCTGAGAACTTTTCACTATGTAACGTAGTAGACACTTGCGCAATCAACGTGCAAATCAACTTTATAGTGTCCGTACATGTGAAAATGATGAAGTATAGTCATCCACACACCTCAGCAGTCACAACGCTTCGACATGGTCAACAGCAGGGATGGATACAGCGTTTGCAAAGCATAAAATGGTGAAAATCAATGAATTCAAAACAAATCCGCTCCCCTGTAGCCTAGGGGCGCCCTTCCTTTTGAAGGTCAAGATTGGAGGGTTTTGGATTAAGAACACATTCATTATGTTCAGTTTTCAGTCGGCTTTCCGATTAGCCATGAAGCAAGATTATCCGAGTTACAGAACTCCGGCAAACGAAGACAGAAGCAGAGGTTACGAAGAGTGTTTTCATCAAGGAGGCAGTCTAGAGATGCAAATCCGCTCCCTTCTAGCCCAAGGGCGATTTTCTTTTTGAAGGCCCAGATCTAGATGCATGTGTGTTTTGATGGTTTCAGTCTTTGCAGAATTAGTTTGGCTTTTCAACGAGCTATCAAGCGAAAGCGTATCCAGTACAGAAATCCAGTTATCAGCATTAGAAGTGGAAATTGTAGGCAGGATACATGTCAGAAGAAGTTTTTCAGAATGCAAATCCGCTCCCCTGTAGCCCAGGGGCGATCCTGAATAAGACCTGTTTGATGGATGAATTTGCAATTGAGGTCTTCCTGAGATCTCTTCCAGCTCAGTCCAGCTTTGCAGTGTATCCGTTCACAAGACGATCCGATATTCTGAGTAACTGTGACAGAGGTCCTACCGAGCATGTAAAACAGAGGATGGTGAAGCGTAGCTACACAAAGCTGCACAGCTGTAGGCTAGGGGCGATTCTCCTTTAGGCCTGCCAGACGGGGTTATTTGCAATTACAGTCTTCACAAGACTTGTGTGCAATTACTCAAGCTATCCAACGAGTCTAGCCGACAGCCTCCGGGATTTGGCGAATGCTCGTACGTGCGAGGTCAAGATGATAATGCTGTGAAGAAGAGCTGATTGAAGGCAGTTCAAAGAACGACTAAGTGTAAGAATGTTATTTTCTTTGAAAAAGGCGATTTTCTTTTAGAGGCCTTAAAAGCAATTTTCTGGCTTCGTCGTCTCCAAGAACATCTCTTGCAAGTTGACCAAACTATACAGCAAGACAGACGGCACGCGTATCGGAACATTCCAGTTCCCGGTATCAAGGGTCAAAGTATGGTGTTCAGTTGAAAATCACACTTTTGTCAAAATGGTGTTTGAGCTATCACAGAATAGGGGCGCTCATGCTTTTGGGGTTCTTAATACAATTTTCAGATCCTTCACATACAGTCATTGGATGCAGGATACTTCTAGTCATGCAATGAATCCATTATTCAGTCAGTGGAGTTCATTATTCATTGTCAGCGGCAGTTTGAAACATCAGAAGGCAAAACTAAGAAATGGCCAAGTCTGGAGTCAAAACATCAATTTAATCAGAGGCGCCTTATTTTCTAAGGTATCAGATGAGCTCCATAGCAGTTGTTGCTCCCAGCAGACATTTCATCCTTGTCATACAAGCTTCGCGGTGGATATCTCAGCACAGTCGCAGGCTCAGTCAGTCAGCCAGAAATCAGAGCTGAACATGGTCAGTTGTAACTTTGCAGTCAGCTACAAAATAGGAGATTCTCAAAAATCTCATAACTCTTGCAAATGGAAGCCTAAAAGATCAAAATTTGACTTTTTGGAATCAGGGAAGTGTGTTGAACACAGCAAGATGCTATTTTTGGCAAAAAATGAAAAAAAATATTTTTGCATGCAGAGCATTGAAAAGTGACGAATTTCTTCAAAGACAGATATTGGCGCCATTTTTAGTTTTTTGCATGTGTTAAAAATTAAGATATTATTTTTAGTCTGAAGACTCAGAGACAGTGGCAGTTCAACTGGAGAGAAGCCAATCGATTTTCCTTTTTCTAAATTAGGGTTGCATTATGCATGCATGATGGTACGAATTGTTTATTTAAACAAGCATGGCGCCTTTCATCATTCACACAGCTTTGAAAGTTCGAATTTCTTCAAAGAGATTGGCGAATTTTCATCAAAGGATCAAGTTCGAAGATGATAAAATATTCTTTTGCAGGTACAAGTTCAGATTCAGCATCAGATTCAAGGCAGAGTGGCGATTTTGACAGAAGAAGATAATAATTAAATAAAAAATTTAAAAAAAAAAATATATCTTTCTTCTTCTCTATATTTCTTCCATCTTCTCGTCTTAAATTCTCTTGCATGTTCGAAGTGTTGGCAGATTTTGGCAAAACAAAATATCTGGGTTGATTCAGAAGAGCTTTCTCAGCAAAACCCATGTGCCAGAATTTTTCAGGAAAATTTGTTCCAGAACATCTGTTCTTGAAGCTTTAATTTTCTCAACCGAAATTCTTTTGCATGGCTGAGTAAAGGGTAAATTTTTGCATTTCTGACGTTCTGGGTTGTCTTAGAATCATTTTCTGGACAAAACCCATATCTCAGATTTTTTCGTAAAAATTCTCATCCGACAAGCTATTTTTAGCCTCAGCAGGCTATTTTTGGCTTTCCAAAAAAGTTGTCAGAATATAGCCGTGTGCACAGTCAACAGGCAAGTTTTTCAGAATGCAGTTCACTCAGCTCGAATTCAAGACCAAATCGGTCTTAACCCATGACTTCATCGGAACAGTTGATACAGATCTACATAAGGTGTTGCCGGAGGTGGTTTTGGATCCACTCAAAATCAGGGATTCAGTTATCAAGAATATTCAGCAATCCGGGTTGCTTGAGGCCGCTTCCATACCTATTTCGGTGCATTGCGTGGAGTTTGTAATATCTTGCATCAAGCATTACAATTCCGCTACACGAGAGATACGGTCAATAGATGGACGTGTTATATGCAGTCTCAAACCTCTTGATATCGAGCGAAGTCTAGATATTCCTCAACATTCGGATGGGATGGTTATTTCCATGAGTCAAAGCGAGCAGGCATTCAATGCTGGACTGGATAAGTGTCAAAACAAGATGATAGAGAGATGGCTGAAACAAAAGAAGAGCAAGTTGCCAAACAACTTGGGTCGTGGCGAGTGTAAGGATGAATACAATATTTTGATTACACTGCTTAATCGTGTCTCAGGTCATGCAGATGCGAACAAATTTCACCCGTGGATGTATTATATCATTGGTAGAATCATCTCGGGGCAAGAGCATTATGACTGGGCATCCTTCATCAGCGATGTTATTCACGAGCAAATCACCGGTTTCCTAGCTGCGCATCAATTTCATATGTGTTCTTACCTGGTGTACTTGATTGCTTATCAGAATCAGTTTAATGGTTTGAATACGGTGGGCATACTCAGTGTACAGAAAGTCTATCGTTACTATGACCAGCTTGAGTTCACAAAGGCTGAAAGTCATTTTAAACGTGTACAAGAGGCTTTCTTAACTTATACAGTGAGAAACTTGGACCGGGAGTTGCATATTCGCATCTCGACAGTTGCCAGAGCAGCAATGAAGAATTGGGCAGATTGGTACATTCAGTTCCCTACATACACCTATATCCGTGTCTATGGATACACAGGAAAACCAGCTATGTTACCACGTTATCCTTCGGATAAAACAATATTCATGGAGTTCCTGAGGCAGCTATATGAAGTTCACAAACGTTTGCGCATCAAGCGTAAACCAGCTGCCGAGTTTCCTTTGCAATTCGGGATGTATTGGTGTAGGACGGCAGTTGATGCTAAGACCGCAGGTCAAGAGTTAGAAAATTGCAAACTCAAGTACCTGGTGGATACACGCACATATGATCCTTGGGGTCATTACGCAGCTCGCCTGGGTAATCTCTCTTATCACAAACCTACGATGGAAGATTATTGGGTGAATTGTGAGGATGATTTCGAAGTTCGCAGACGTAGCTATAGCAGGTTCTCTCTTCCACAAGTTTCTGTTTTCTTGGCAGAAGATGTGGAAGGATTGATAGAGGATGAGGGAGATACGCTTCCTCAATTTTACAGAGAGCAGGTTGATGGACAACCACTGCCGTTAGTAAACTGGTATGCCAAAGAGTTCGCATCAGTAAAGGAGAGATCGAGCAGGGTCATCCAAAATAGTATGCTTTATTTAGAAAGCAGAAGGTTGAGAAAGGCATCTATGCCTAGAGCAGAGCCGCCAACAGAAGGACTTGTATTGCCTTCTTCTTCAAAACCTAAGCAGAAGAAGAGGAGCAATCCTCCTAAAAAGAATCCAGCGCCTAGTAATTCAAAGGGAAAAGCATCTGTTGCGATTCCACATGTAGAGCCAGTCAGAGAAGTTATTCAGACTTCTCCGCAGCTTGAGGTTCAGCCCCGTATGCCGTCACCGACACCATTAGAGCAGCCTCCCATTCCAATTCACATTGATTTGGACGTAGATTCACCTCCTCGCAGCGATTCTTTTATACATTCACATTCATCAGATCCTCCTACGACTAGTACAGGTCTTTCCAGTGGGATTAGTCGGGATTCATCTTGGCTTGAGAGTCAGCTGGGAAGAAAAAGGAGGCAACCATCTTACATACTTGATCATTCAGATTTTGATCATGACCATCAAGATGTGCCTGAAAAGAGGATCAAGAAGCAGATACATATTGGGAGAAGTGCAGATAAGGAATTCATTGTTGAGACTGCTGTACCTCCAGAAGATAAGAGTCTAGACGAGATGGAAGCTCAAGACTTCGAGGTTATCACAGTTCATTTCGGTAAGAGTACTCGTCAGACAGATATTGATCTCCTACAGGTTGCTACAGATAGCGTCAAAGATAGGATGGTGAAAGATGGTGAAGATAAATCAGCTCTCAAGGCTGAAATACAGCAGCTTCGCCAGTACATTTCTAGCCTTGTACACAGGACAGGGGATGTTGTCACCGCGCTTCCACATATGTTAGAACCACCAGCAGAGCAGGGTCAGATTGATCTCTTGGTTGCATATGGTAAGCGATTGGAGGAATGGGAAGAGGAGTTTGTTGCTAGAGGTCGCCTTATACTTACAGAATTGTATCAATTGCGGTATAATGCACGTGAGCTTCGTTTACGACTTCAAGATGAGGAACGTGATTTGGCTATTAGTAAACCCAGGGATGAGATTCTGATTGCCAACTTGGGAATGTCATTTGATTCAGTCACAGAGGCAGAGGATAAAGAAGAGGTCTACATTTGGAGAACACAGTTGATCTTCAAGGCAGAGATAGAAGGAAAGATCGTATCTGAGGTGGCTGAGAGCAGAGAGCATGTTACTAGTGCACTCCGCTATATAAGAGACTTTGTGTCTCAATTACCATGTGTATATCAGCGTGTGGGTGGTGACTATGTTGAGCTTGCTGACATCCAGTTAGAGCTCCAAGCACTTATTCACGGTATTTTCAGTGGTGAGACCATTGGCTGTAAGATGAATCAGCTTACAGCCATGTCAACATTGTTTGATGAGGCAATCAGGAGAAAGGGTGAGTTCCAGTGTCAGATGACTAATGGAGAAGACATGCTGCACAGACATAGGATTCTTCGCCAAAGCTTCAGTTCCCCAGATGGAGATGCAGTCAACGACCTCGTAGATGGGTTAATTTCTCAAGATCAGGGTCAGTAGACTTCAGTTAAAGGCGTCCCACCTTTTTCCAAGATAGACATTAGACACAGGAGTTAAACTCGAGGCTTCTTTCCGAGTTAACTGGTTGTTACACATTGCATGTCTTGTCTGTCTTGGAAATATCTACAAACACTTGGAGTTTAGATTAGATCTTTCAGTCAACTGATGATAGCATTCCAGTTGATTTGCTTTCAATAAGGACGTGCATGTTGCACCTTGTCCATTTAGATTAGATGTTTCAGTTAACTGATGATAGTTTCCCAGTTAACTGTATAGTTTCATTCAATTAGGGTTTAGGAATAAGATCTTGCATGCATTGCAAGACTTTAGTTGACTCAAGGTGATTTTAGGGTTGCCTACACCTTGAAGTCTATAAATAAGAGCTTTAAGCTCATTTGTAATTTAACTTTTGCTTGATAGCATACATGCTGCGCCTACCTTGCCTGTAGTATTGCTATTATTGTATCTGTTCAAAGAGTAATTGCTGTTATAATAAATTGCTGCGCCTACCTTGCCTTCATGTTATTGTCATAGTGTTTATTCGATCTTAGTTAAATGGGGTTGCTGGTTTGATCGTTATTGCATGCGTGTTGCGTCTATACAATCTACTGTCCCAGTTGCTTACCTTTTTGTTTTGTTTATTATAAGCCTATTCAGAAGAGCAAATAGTTGCGCCTACCTTGCCTTCATGTTGCGAAACTGTACTTAAAGCTTATCGTTTGATGTGTGTGATAGTAGACTCATTCAGCCAAGCAAATAGTTGCGCCTACCTTGCCTTCATGTTGTGAAGCTGTACCAGGTTTACCGTTCATTTGTTTGTTTTAATAAACTTCTTCCCGGATTAGCAAATAGTTGCACCTACCTTGCCTTCATGTTGTGAGCCCGCACCTGGAGTTTATCGTACAATACATTCCTGCTCCATTTCCTCATGCTCTGTTTCTTGAGGAAATTGGATAGATATTAAAGAAGTTAGCTTAGTTGTAGTTACATGATCTGCGAAACCAGAAAATACTTAGCTGCAACGTTCTAGGTTTTCTTAACCTTGTGCCTCTACCAGCTGAGAACAAAAAGATAGGACATTAGTTTAGTTTTCTATTTCATGCATTCCAGCACAACGAGGGAGCTTCCCCTCCTAATTTGAAGAGCACTCATTACGTAGTGTGCATAGCTGTCCGTACGAACTCACACTCCAGAGGTGTTAGTTCTTATGCCAACACATTAATGTTTTAAAATGCTCGAGGCTGGACACCTAGGAAGTGATATTCAAGTATTTTTAATATTTTAAAAGTGCTTTGAGGAGATGGGTGTCCCTTTGAGAAAGCTAAGGAGTTTTCTTTTTGGAAGTTACAAGTTGATTCAGTTGCTTGTTGAAGCTTATTTATTGATGCCTTGTGCCTTCATTTGTATCTTTGGAAATTATTGTAATGTTATGTTGCTGAATTGAATTCAGAGCTCGCTTTGACGAATGCATACCTCTTAGCCAATCTATACCAATCTTCGTATTTGAAACATAGTACCTAGATGGTCATACTGAAGACTGTGCTTCACTCAGGAGTGCAGATTGAGCTTCAATTTCTGATTTATTAAAGCAGATTGCTGTTGTATAATCTGTTTTACTGTTGCTGGTTTGTGCTTGGCTGTAGCACGTTTTCATTCATAACTCCTTGGGCAATTTTTCTATCATTCTGGGTATTGAAGATATCAATTCTACTACCTTGGGCGCCCCCTTCCACAAAGTTGCAGATTTTACTATGAAGAATTGAATTTTCTAGAGCTGGTCGCCCTAGCCCAGGTTGCCATTTCATTTCCAGATTTTTCTTGGGAAGCATGCACAATAATCTAGAGCTGTTTGTGATTGTATCTTGCCTTGTTTTTGGTCGCCCAACTCTTAGCTTCCATTTGCATTTAGTTTCAGCTTTATCAGAGGTGTTTGGAGAGAGTTATGAGCAAATTGGTGAAATTCTATACTGCTGGTCTGATTTTCTGTTACGTTTCTATTACTTATCAGATCTGATATACTGCTGTTTTGAGCTTAATTTTTGATCATACTCATGTTATTTCAGTTAGGGAACATTTCTCTAACATTCTAATGTATTTGGGTGATAAATTATTGAATTATTGTGCACTTGTGCTAATATTGTAAAGCTAGTTTAGTAGTACTAACAACTGTCATTTAATTTCTGCACTCTATGTTTGTAATTACTCCCGCTGAAGAAGTGGTTGAGTCTTGTTGACGTGTGTTTTATGACAACGCCAACACAGAATAAAATGTCCAACGGTCACTCTATTCTCTCTTGATCAAAGTATCCCGCATGCTAAGATTGCGTGAAAGTTCATGCGTTCAACTCCAATTTTCCTTTTATTGCGAATAGACTCAGTTGGTTGATGTGAATATGCTGGGTATTCCAAGGGGACTTACGTAATTGTTCGATTTTTTTTTGTCAAGTAGATGAAAGGTTTTGACTATGATACTTTGGTATTTGAACTGACCGGGAAATGCTGAATTTAAAGGGATAAAAGGTAGGAATTCTACAATCTATTTCTAAGGGTGGAATGCAAAGACAGGCTTTGACAATCTTCAAACCAATCTTTGTTTCATCTCCCCTTTGGACAACTCTGACAAAGTTGGTGCAATCTTCAAAGGATGGATAAGATGTTCAAATTGTGATTCAACATGCGCACTCCGTCACAACGAAGCAAGTGGACACACGAATCACAACCGAAGTTAGGTACTGAAATTCCAGTTGACCACGCAGGGCAGACTTACCATCAGCAAGCCTGCTAGTGGTATGGATAAATGAAGATTTGCCAAAACCAACGCCACACTCCACGATTAACAACTACTTGCATAAAAGCAAAGTCTACTTTACTCTACACTACTTGAATTGGAAAGACGAAAAGATCTCGTCAACTGCCCACAACGCAAGATGAAATCACCAATCAATGAAAATCCTTCTATTATGAGAGTCTTACACAACAATCTTTTACAAAAAATTTCAAAGGGAAAGTCTTTCTTTCCTTTCCAAACTAAGCTAATTCCTAGCTCTACTCTTAACTTCTATCTAGCTCAACTCTATCTTCGATTTCTGTCTAACTCTGATATCTAATCTAATGTTTTACAAATGAGGGGGGATGCCCCTTTTATATCTAGCCCAATCTAGTGGACGACTTAGATTCAATACAATGGAAGGCCCAGATTGAGCCACCTAAGCCTTGATCAGGGTTCTTGCACTAAAAACCATCACTGAGAGGAGTGGGGCAATGAATGCGTCCCAGATTCTCCACTCCTCATCAATGAACCACTATCCGCCATCAATGCACATCATCCCCTTCCAGAAGATCATCGTCCAGAAGGGCATTTCCTTTCTCCTTCTCGCTAGCTGCAAATCTAATGAACCTGGCCAACACTGCCTCAACTTCCTGATCCGAAATGGGAGGAATGTGATCCAACTGAAATTCTAAAACTGTAACTGTTTGCCCATGCCGGGCACAAGATTTCTTCCAGGCGATAAGGGTGTCCTGGGTGTTCTATATAATGTTGGAGAACGTAGAGGTGTTCTCGAAATCATCCTATGTGAAGGTCTTCACCTCAGAAAAGAATGGTGTCAATCTATTCTTCAATCCATCTGCAGTTACCTCTTCAGAGGTTAGCCTCTTGGCAAAAATTGCCTCCAATGTGTTGAGGACTCCATCCAAGATATTCGTCATGGCCTTTCTGACCCTGACAGAATCTGTTTGTGATGCATCGTAGAATCCTCGGCCTGTGACCATTGAAGAGTACCATCCGGCGAAATCATATCTATCCCCTTGCTGAATTACACCTCCCTCAATCAACATCTATAGAGGTACGCTCATCAAAGCTCCTAAACGGAGAACAACTCTCGTTTGATAGATACGAGCCTCACCTCAAGCATGGTTAACTGCATCCATCCTTGCCATAATATCGGAGGCTTGCCGATAGGCATGTGCAAGATCCTCCATAAATTTTCCTGTTTCAGCACAGACGCTGGCAACCCATTTGTTTGCCTGTTGTGTCATTCTTTTCAGATCTTCTAACCCACTGATTGATTCCCTGGAAAATTCAGCTTGAAGCTCAATTGCCAGATTCTCTTGCCCACAAGGACGGGACAAGTGTTGCATGTAGCCAATCAGTGTCTTGTGCTCTACCTTCAACTTTTTGTACTTGCCCTCAACATAGGACAATCTATCCTTGAGTGCTCGATAGGAATTATCGCACTCCTCAACTACCTGTGCTCCAGTAGGGCGGCCAAGTTCCATAGTTGTAATCACGTAGTTTTCTGAAATGGCCTCATCTCGATCACACTCTACTCGAGGCACTGCCATATGCAAGGTTCGAGAGCCATCCTCATCTGTTGAGATCTTGGAGAACTTCCTAGCCTTCTTCTTTGCTGGAGGTGCACTGATCCTTTGTAACAACTCCTCCATCTCGGCTGCAGGATCGGTCTCATTTATAGGGTCATGTCTCATCCTATCCCTTAGCCATTCTGGCACCTCCTGCCGCATGTTTGATATAACAAAAGGCTGCTCAACCTCGGCCTCTACCTCATGAACTCCTCCCCTGCCATTGTTCTGACGAGGCTCATCATCATCAATAGGCTCAGTATCTCCTGAGCTCTGGGCATCCTGATCTGAAGTAGCATCATCCTCGAGCGCTGCCTCAATCTCATGCTGAAACTGAGTATCAGTGGCCGTCCCCTCATCTGTCTCTTGCTGATTTTCTTGCTGATTATCTTCTCGGGGCATGTTGATGCTCTGGCCCACTGATTTCCTACGAGGTGGCTGAATTTCCACCTGCAATCTCTCCCTCTGATCAGCAAACAATGATACCTCCGGTAAACTTGGAGAGTGTGCCCGAGATGGTGTATGCAAAGACTCCTCAACTCTCAAAGGCTCAGGTCGAATTGGCTCTTTTCCTCTAGGTTCTGGGGTATGATCCACTTGCCTTCTCTGTCTAGCTGTTGGCGACCTGTGGTCTCCCATCAAATTATATGTAAGGAGAATTGATCTTCCCTTAAGTCGGCTGACATGCCTCTCTACCCAACTCCATGTAAATGTTAAAACTGGGATACAAAGAGTATCCAAGTTGGTAATCTCTGGTTCCGACCAATCTGGGAGTGGTAGAGGTGTATCTCTCATTGTCTCGTAGTCAGCCTATACAACATTTATGTCCTCTTCAATTTGATCCGGCACTAGGACAATCTTGCATTCTCTGATCATCACCAACGGTATCCGAGAAAACATTCTCTTCCTGATCTCGATCTCATCCACTACACTCACCCAAAAGTCTTCGATCTGTGCCTTGTGCCTGAACTCTTCTGACAATATCCATCTGATGTTCTTGTGGGGATCGTAGTGGTGCCTGCTGGTGTGGTAGGAAAGGTGGAAGAATTGGAGTTCGTTTTCTGCCTCCCTAGCTGCTTGCAGCGATGGACAAATTTCATCTGAATTCCCCATGGTAATTGGGAATCCAAGTCCACCTTTCTTCTTTTTCTTCTGAATCTTATCATAGGCAATGAGTTGCCTAGATACTTCCAGCATCACTATTCTGTTTGTGGGATACCGGGGCAATCTATAAGGATAAGAAGAAAATCCTTGCAGCCTTATGTAGGTAAACTTCGAAAATTGGATAAACCAACACCCGAACTTCTCAATCAACTCTTGTGCTTCCTTGGATATTCTGTGATGGGTTCTTTGCTGCAAGGTCCTCGTTATATGCATAGTGAAGGCATCATTGACCCTTTTGTAGTTGGTGGTGCTTGTCAGATGCAATTGTGGACAAGCCTCATGTATCTTAAATTGATGGGAACTGCACCCGATTGGTTCCTTATAGGAGACTCCCCTATACTTTGTCATGCGAGCCAGCATGTAGACAATGTAAGAGCCCATGTAGAACGTTTTCGTTCTCCTCACACCACGGAGCTATTTGTGTATGCTGTCACTGATCATCAATGCCCAATCCATGTAATCTTTGCCCTCTAGCACCAAGTTGATATAATAAAACATCCAAGGTTCAAAGATGAACGCTTGGGGGCATCCTCCAACTTTGCTCAGCATCATTATCAAATCACCAAACTCTTGCCTCAAATCCTTTGAGATTATTTGTTTGGGTAATTTTGTACGGGTTGGCTTGGGTTTGATCATCCGCCTGGTATTTATCAAATCAACACACCGGTCTGTTGTGGACGAGTACATCTTTCCTGCCCTTTCTCTTGTTTTATAAATCATCTTCTCATGAACTAGAATCTCGAATGCTTCTTTGATAGCTTCAGGTGTAAGGTTGGCTAAAATCTTGCTATCTGGCGAAGTGATTGTCCTCTGCTCTGTGTTGTAATGGTTGGCACATTCTATGATTAATTCTTGACACCGGATAGTTGGTGGAAAACTGGTAGCTGCATACAGCCTGCTTCTTACGATGTTGTGTGAGGTAACTGATGGGTGATGGCCTCCAGTCCCCATTATCCTTCTTCTGAATGCCTCGAGGTTGAACGAGCCCAAGTTCATGTCAGCCAGCTTTCCCAACTTTGATGAAAATTTTGATTCCGGCAAGAAGGACTTGCTCAATTTTTTGATCACTGCCTGTCTTGATGTGTTTGCCTTTGCGGATTCAATGTGGTTCCCTCTGCCTGCAGCTCTTCTGCTTGATTCAGCCATTCTGCAAGGAACACAAGTCATTAGAAAACAAGATAATAAAATAATCACCATTGAGGGTGCCAACAGATTTTTAAATAAAAAGGCTGCAACACTTCTGCCATTTCCAGCTGCTAACCTGAACTATCTTGTTCACTTCAACGTTTTTACTTCAACTGTGAAATTTCTGTACTTGCAGCAGTTATGAAACTTCTCTTCAAATTCACACTTCTCCTCTAAAAACGTACTTTCAGCAACTTGGGAATTGTACTGCAGGAATTTCCAAATGTCTAGACTCAACTTCGTGCTTCAGCAGGCAAATAAAATCTCCTCGCAAAGTCGTGCTTTTCAGCAACTACAGCTTTAGCACATCAAATCGTGCCTCTTCAATAACTTCAAGACTTCTCAACAACTTGGGACTTTGTACTGCAGCAATTTCCAAATGTCTAGACTCAACTTCGTGCTTCAGCAGGCAAATAAAATCTCCTCACAAAGTCATGCTTTTCAGCAACTGCAGCTTTAGCACATCAAATTGTGCCTCTTCAATAACTTCAAGACTTCTCAACAACTTGGGACTTCTTCACAAACTCGCACTTCAGCAGCTTCAAACTTACTTAGCCACGCCCCAGTCAGCTCAACCTCCTGCCAAGTCGCACTTCTCAGGAACCTCCAGCTTCTTCACAAATTCGAATTTCCCAGTAACTTGAGAATTTTTTATCTTTGCAAATTCGTACTTCAGCCTTAGCAAATATTTTGCACTTAGCAACCGGTGAGAAGAATGAAGACGACTCAGAATATTATAGCTAGGTCGAAATCCAACAGAGGCTATACTTAGCACATTTTTGAATTCATTTTCCCTCTCTTTTCCAGTCGTAACACTTGTCATCCGAAGCATCAGAATCTTGAACTTCTAGAAGTATGAATTTCATCATCCCTGCACAGGCCTGCTTCATCATATTGCTTCTTTTAAAATTTTTAAATCAATCCACTTTGAACAATTTCAAATTTATCTGGCTAAGTCATCTTTATTTCATTTTTTGCCTTGGTAAAATTATCCAGTCCAATCTTCCAGCGAAATATTTTAGTAAACTCATTCATTTTATTTGTTTGCCTTAGAGAAATCCTTGAATTTGCCTTAGGAAATTTATCAAAATAGGCACCGGGCAAAATATCCACCGAAATGATGTGAGCAAGGCGTGGAATAAGTTCAAACAACCTTGCAATCAAAAATGTTCAATACCCAGAAGAAAATTCCTTTCATAACTCATCGTTTTCATGTGTATCCGAATGAAGGGGTACTTTTAATTTTTATTATTTAAAAATAATAACATGGCTAAGGTTTATTTCTCTTCACTTCGAACGTCTTCCACACTTGCCATCTCCAGTTTCTCTGCCTTGGCATTTTTCTTTGATTTTCTCCTGAAGAATTTTCCCTCTGTCTGGCATATCTCACCTTGCCTCTAGAAATTTTAATATCACCCTTAGGTGTATTTCTCATTTTCTCTTTTAGAAAATGCCTTAGAAAATTTAAATTTAGTCATCATACCCTTGAAGGGCGCATTTGAGCATGTGAGCTTCCATGTTATCATCTTCCTGTTTCCACGCCTTAGCAATTCTTTCCGCCTTAGGAAAGATTTCTAAAAAATTCATTTTAGATTACCCATGAGGGGCGTATTTCACCTTGTGCATGAACTTTCAGTTTAGGCGCATACCACATGTGGAGGGGGAAAATTATCTAGTCTTAGCATTTTTCAAAATCATGCCACCCCTACCTTTACCTTTGCCTTAGGCGCATATAGTATGTGGAGGAGGAAAATACCTTGGGCGCAAATCACACATGACACTTCCACTCTAGGGCGCAAATAAGGGTGTGAAGAGGAATTTCCCTAACCTTTGTGACTTCTCACCTCCCTTGGGCGCATATTGCATGGTGGGCTTCCACTTCCAAGCGCATTTCATGTTGCAAGAGGGAAACTCCCTTTACCTTGGCGCCTTTTCCTTTTACCTTTCAACGTTTTATCTCCTGTGGCCCCCCCTTTGGGCGCATTTACCATGGGTAAGAGTAACTTGAAGTCGCATATGAGGGGTGGTGAAGGAATTTCCACGCCCTGGGTGACCCTTCACCTTCCTTGGGCGCATATTGCATGGTGAGCTTCCACCTTTGGGTGCATTTTGCCTAGGCAAAGGAAAGCGCCAACATTCAGTGACCTTTCACCTCCCTTGGGCGCATTTAGCCTAGTGTGCTTCCATTTTAAACCTTTGAGGGCGCATTTGAGGGTGTGTGAGGGATTTTACTTGCCTTAGTGAATTTTTTGCTATGCCTTATCATCATGTGGGCGCATTTCACCCATGCTCAAGGAACTTGAGGGCGCAAATAGCATAGGCTACTTCCATTTTAAACCTTTGAGGGCGCATTTGAGGGTGTGTGAGGGAAATTCCACACTTGGCAATTTTTACACCTTTTCATTCTTTTTGGGCGTACTTCATGTGTCTCCATGCCAGTTACCTCTTATAAATTTCCAACGCCCTAGTCATGACTTGGCTTTCTATTTTTAGCAAACTCGGAGAAATTAGGGTTTCCTTGCATTTCATCCTGTTCTGAGCTGGAGCAGGCGTGGCTGTGCCTTCACTTGGCCTTACTACCTTGTTTGTACCTTCTTTGGCACAGTACATGCTATTTTTAGCCATTTGCTATTTTTAGCAAACCCTAAAATTGATCAACTTTTTGTATCTCCGTTTGCTTCGAAATTTGTTTCAGTCGTTCCTGATGTTGTAAGTGACCTGTTCACACTTGCCTCTGGCATAGTACGTGCTTATTTATAGCCATGAGATGACTTACTAAAAATAGTAAGTATTCAGATCGTGCTCAAATTTTGCCAGTAGACAGCCTGAAAGATGCTGGTCTCGGTGGCGTGCTTCGTTTTGACATCCCTGCATTTTGTTCCCTCTATTTTTAGCCGTAGCAGGGAAACCCTAATCTGACTTGCATGCGCTGCGGACTGCTCCTGATTCCCTTGGTTTCTGCTGTTTGTCACCCTGCTCGCTGGACTGGAGTGTTGGGTAGCTGCTGGACTAAAGCTGCTATTTATAGTAAGTGCTCGGAAAGTGGTCAATCGAATGTCGGATGAGTTTGCATGTCACAGTGCCCGTGGGATCTCAAGAAACCCAGAAAAACCCAAAAAACTGGTCAACGTTCTGACATTGGCTAAAAATAGTAAGTCCCTGAAAACTGACTCATTCCGTTTGCATGTCATATCACTGCAAAGCTCTCGCAAAACCCATATGGAATATTCGGACATGCACTGAAAATCACTGCATGCAAACCCTAAAAATAGCCTTGAAGGCTGAACCGTTGAAAGTCACCATCTCGGTTTGCATGTCACACCATCTCGAAGGTCTTGAAAAACCCAGATCCATTCTCCGGTCATGCATTGGAGAATCATTCGTTTAAACCCTGAAAATAGCCTCTGAAAGCTGAATTGCTAAAAATAGCCAGTTGTTTGAATCTGCTCAAATTTCTCGTGTAGGGACTTGGAAGTTGCCTGGATGTGCTGAAGTAGTTAGAATCCCGAAATCCTGAGGAAAAGACCTCGAATTAGGTACTAAAAATAGTAAGTTGTCAGATTTCAGTAAGATTTTAGTGGGATCCTGTCTTAAGCTTTCTGTCTGTACTGCTGCATTCAGATTTTACCTTGATAACTTAATTTGACCTCAAGCAAGCTTGAAGGATAGAAACCCTAACTTCGCAGACTTGGCAATCATTTCAACCTAGGTCAAAGTACGGGACACCCCCAGAAGGACAAAAGATCAGAGACAGAGAGAACCAAAGCCAAAAGACCAGAATGGAGCAAAAATTAGGGGGTCCCCATCTTGGATGGGGTGATGTATGAAAAGGTCACAACAAGTTTGAGTTTACTTTCAGCACTAGTTTAATCTCCCCCCTCCGCCCCCACTACATAAGTGGAAGTGTGGGTCATGGCTGGCTTGCCACCTTATAAATTGTAATAACTTCGCTCCCGTTGAATAAGTGGTAGAGCTTTATGGTCGGTTATCCGCCTACTCTTTGTATTTACTTTCATTCATGGTCGGCTAGCCGCCTAGCAGCTTGTATTTCATTTCCAGTTTGCTAACGATCCCCGACACCGTATGTTCTCACCTTGCCCACATTGGGATCCTGGTGATCAAAAGGTGAAGGGTTACTATTCCTGTTGGTTATCATTTGGAGCTAATGCTAATAAGTGGGGTATCGTGTTGATAAAATCTGGAAAAAAATAAGGGGGAATATTATAAAAAGCCATTGGCTTACTTTCCCTTGGATGATGGGTTTGTTGACCAAGTACATGAGAGCTTGATGGTCCACGTAAAACGTGAAGGGAGTCACCAATAAATAATGTCTGAATTTTTGCAGCGCGTACACTATCCCGAGAGCTTCCCTCTTCATCGTACTGTAATTCTTCTCTGCCTTTGACAACAACCGACTAGCAAAGAACACTAGGTGATCCAACCCTTGTACGCCCACTTGCGTTAGTGTCGCTTTGATTGCATAATTTGAAGCGTTGATGTGCACATGAAATTCTTTGTTCCAATCCGGGTATGTCAAGATTGGTGAACTGATTAGCCATACCTTTAGTTCCTTGAAGGCTTCTTCTTGTGCTTCTGTCCATTTGAATGGTTGCCCTTTCCTGGTGAGTATGTCCAATGGATACGAAATTTGAGCAAAATTCTTGATGAACCTTATATAATACTTGACATGTCTGAGGAATGATTTTACCCCGGTGATGTTTTGCAGCGGTTCCATCTGTACAATCACTCAGATCTTATTTGGGTCAGTCTTTAATCTAGCTTTACAGACTATGTGCCCGAGCAATTTTCCTTGAGGCACCATAAACCGATGCTTCTTTGGGTTTAGTCCTAGTCGTGCCGCTCTACACCGCTCCATGCATTCTTGGAGAGCCTTCAACTGTGTTTGTTTGTTGTTGTAGATCGACCAATCGTCTAGGAATGCCTTAAAGTTCCCTGCCAACATCTTGTTGAATATGTGTAGGATTATCCTTTTGAAGGTCGCCGGAGCGTTGCACAGACCGAACGACATTCGGTTGTATGCATACACTCCGTCTTCAACTATGAACGTTGTCTTCAATTTGTCTTCTTTGGCTATAATTATCTAGTTGTAGCCCGAAAACCCATCCATGAATGAGTAGATTTTATGACCTATCACTTCTAGTATTGAGTCGGTAAATGGGATCGGGAAGGGATCCTTTATGGTCACAACATTGAAGCTTTAGAAGTCCACACATATTCAAATCTGCTCAGATTCTTTCTTTAATGATATCATAATTAGTTACACCTAGTCATTGACTTCAACTTTGAAGATGATCCTTGCCTCTAACATCTTTTCAATCCCTTCTTGCACCTTCACCACATAGTTTTTATTCATTCAATATGGTCTCTTCTATACAGGCTGTGCTCCAGGTACTAAGGGAACTATGTACATGCACAATTTATGAGGCACGCCCTTCAAATCCTTGTATGTCCATGCAAAGGCGTCTTGTATTTTGTAAAAGATTTGAATGCTACCGCCTTTAACACTGGACTCTTGTCATCTTCAATCAAAATCCTTCAGGGATTATCTTCTTCTCCCAGATTTACTTTCTTTATGTTCAATTCTTCGTACTTGATCATCTTGTCCCTTTCGAAGTTGTGTGCTGGTGTGTTGTCTACCTTGGCCACTCTTTTGTATTCTCTATATTCTGGAGGAAATGTTTGGCTCGTCGATGCTCCATCTTCTTCTTCTTCTCCTTTAGTTTCTTTAATTTGTAGCATATTGCACTCTCACTGAAATACCTCATAATCCTCCATCTGCTAGTGGAAGAGTCCGTTGAGTGAACTCGTCTAGCCCTTCAAGCACTCTTGGAGGTCCAAGACACCATCATTCGGTTCTATAGTTCCCCTTTCTTCATCCATTCCTAATTCTCCTTCAGATTTTGAGTCCGATGATGCTAATTCCTTGCTGACTGCTTGGTTTCTCAAGTCGATCACATGTTTCCTTCCATTGTTTTGTTTAGACAGTGTGTTTCTTTTCTAGTTGTGGTCTACTTTGGCTGGAACTAGCTACCCTCTTCTAAGCAATGCATTGTATGTCTTTTTCTATAGTGGAATGACTACAAAGGTTAGCAAGAATGGTTGTGTCCCGATCGTTGCCTTCTACACCATCAATGTTCCTAGTGGCTTGATGCCATGCTAGTTGGCACCCACCAATTGGAATGTTGGTGGCCAAAGCGTAGGTTTCCCGAGACTCTTCCATGTGTCTTCGGGTAGTACGTTGACTCCTAATCCTCCATCGACAATCGTGTTTGTTAGATCCTTCCCTCTGATGTCCATTTGCACGATCGTCAGTCTCTTCTTGATGTTTACCCTCAACAACATTGGGTCGATGACTTGTTCACCCTCAGGTGGCGGTTCTGCTACCATCTCCTTCCTTTGACCTTCTTGTTGTTGGCGTTGGTCATCGCCGACTATGTTCATGATCACCATTCCTAATTGTGCCATCATTTGGAGGTCGGTCACTTTGATGGGTACAGTGGTCTGTAGTACCTACCATACAATGTTCTTTTTTGACTTTGAGCGCCACGAGGTACTTGGAGTTTCCTGAGGGGTTCTTCATTCTTTAGCCATCACCTGTTCTACCTCTGCTTTGGCTTCCTTTATTCATTGCTTTTTTGTACGAGGGTCTAGGTAGATGGCTTTCTTTGTTTGTGCTCTGGTGATCGTCAGTACCTCTTCGTTCCGATCCTCCACGTCTATCATATTGATTCCTTTCTATTTGTGGCAGTCTATGTCTTTGTGGTCACTCAGTCCACACCATTTGCATAATCTTCCTCGCACACTTTGATTATTTTGGCATTCCCTGGCAAAGTAACCCCATTCGTTGCACTTTCGACATTGTATCATAGGTCTACCTTTGGTGTTGTATTGTATCCTGCTTCTTGGTCCACTGTTGTTGCCTCTTATGTTATGGTATTTTCCAGGGGATGCATTTGTATTGTTCTGGGGTTTCGGCGGTGTGGTTGGAGGGGTTGACTGTTCCACTTGTGCGAAGAGTACTTGTGTACTTGTTTTTAGATTGTATGGGAATTCCTTGATGGAATATCCTATCACTTGGTAGATATCGCAGAATAACTTTTTTAGACAATTGCCTTCGTGTGACCTCACTTACAATCGATGCACGACAACTGTCCGTTTTCTCTTGCATTCTCTTTCTCAACCTTCAACTCTTTCATCATTCTCATCATATCTTTTCTCAATGCTTGGATGGTTTTTGATTCACCATCACTGTTGTCATCTATACTCATCATCGTCTGTCTTCCTCTTTCCTCGGGAAGATGTCTTGTCTTCGCTCTTTATGTCAATTGCCCGATTGTAGGCATCAACGTACGATGATGGAGGTATGACCTTCATCTTTTTCCTTAGTGAAGGGATTAGCCCTTCAATGAACCAACGCTTCTTTAATCTGTTTGTCAGTTGAGTCTCCAGTTTTACCAATAACTACTTGAGCCTACAATTATAAACTTGTACGTTCTCATGGTTTCTCTATTTAGTATTGTATATTTTGACTACTATCTCATTATCATCTCTCAGAAGCCTAAATTCTTCTTGGAATGCTTTTTTTAGTGCTCCCCATGTGGCTTTCTATGCAGCTTCTAGTTTTGTGTACCAATCTATTGCTATGCCTCCGAGAGTCGTTGTAAACGCTCTCATCCAGTAGTCTGTCTTCTTGCCCATTCACTATCCATATCATTTCACAAGTTTTGCAATGCTTGACCGGATCCTCCGACCCGTTCCCCGTGAATTTCGGCAGTTTCTGCCTCTCGATGCTCAGACTGGTTGGCGGAGTTACCATCTTCCTTCCCCGATGTCCTCCTTGTGTGTTGGACCTGATTGAACTGTTTCTCTCGACACGTTCCAGTGCCTCACTTGCACTCATGACCATGTACGAGTCCACACATCCACTCTTAGCGTCCCCTACACTCCGGATATCTTGGGGGTCGTTCTTGCACTCCCTTTGTTTGGGGCTCTTTGGTTCGGATCCTCCAATTCTCGATTCCTCCCCTGATATGGAATGTTCTCGGATGCAATGTATACTGTTTTCAAGTTCCTTAGTTAATTCATTTTCGGAGTCTTTATGTTCTTCATATGCTACGGTTGCCCAAAAGTAACTTGGTTTGTTTCTTTGACAAGGTTTTGATTTATTTCAGCAAGGTCCTAATTTTTTTCTTCGACGATTTGTTTTAATCTTCTTCGTCAGTCTTCTTGTTCTCTTATTCTCAGTGATCTTCGTACCCATTCTTTGGATGATTCTTGACCTCTTGGGATTTGGCTCTTATCTTTGTTTGGTCGTACAAGCATTAATTTATGGGAGTACACCTACGATTGGTGTCACATTCTTCCTCCCGTTTATTTCTCTCTTCTTACTATTGTAGTATCTTTTGTCATCTTTGCTCTCGGTCTTTGTCAGCTTGAAAATCCTGGAGTATGATGAAGTGATGTGTAAGCAATCTCGGCAATTTGTTGAGTAGGTGGTTGAACTATGGGTTGACACTCAGGTTGTCCTAGATCACTACCTGAGGGACCTCTCACTTGAGAGCTTCCCTTCGTAGGTGATCCCTCAATGAGATATCCCATAGATTCATGAGATCCTCCATCAACTCGTCTTCTCTATCTTTGTTGGCTTGCACCAACTCTTGGGCTGGCTGACCCTTTATGATGCCATTATCCCATCTATGTGATGTGCACGAAGATTCATATTGGCAACAACACTAAATGTTTACTCGCTAAGTGACTTAAGCAATGAATACAAATTAAACGGAAGTAAATAATAATAGTAACAAAACATAGCAATTACAGATGAAATGCACAAAACATTGGATTGGTATTTTCATTCATCTGATAGAAATTCATTACATCATAAAACATCTGTGTTGCCCCCGATTACAAATGAATTGCCAATATATATAGTTGGCCGATGTTGTTTGAGGACACTAGCCATCGGCAACTACCCAACCAAACTAATCAACCATCAGGGATCAATTTCCCAATTACAACTTATACTAATTCCTTTTATTGTTCACAAAATATTATTTATTTATTTACTTACTATTTGGCTGACCAAGATAATTAATTACTCACATGTAATGTCCCCATTTTGCTGCTTGCACTTCCACCGATGATCGATGGCCTATCCCTGAGGTGTTGTCGGCTAGTCAGAGGCAGAATTAGGGTTTCCGACTGTTTGGTGGGTTCTCTTGAGGATTCAGGGTTCTGCTTGTTGGAGTTTGGGCGTTTGGATTCTGGATTCCTTCTGGATTTTCAGAAAGCTTCGCAGAGGTATGACTTGCAACCGCGTCGGGCAACCTTTCCAGACTTACTATTTTTAGTAAGTTATGACGGCTACATCCTGGAGTTTGGGATTTTGGATTGCGGATTCTTTCTGGGTTTTCAGAGAGCTTCGCAATGGTGGCGCATGCATTGCATTCTAAGCAACTTCTTGAATTTACTATTTTTAGTAAATTCTATATTTAGCAGTGGTCCAATTAGCACCAGCTCAGTCAACTTTCCTTCACTTGCAGTTCATTGGGTGATCCTGATTTCTAGCTTAAGAGGTTCATTTTGGAGAAATAAGTTATTTAAAGTCAATAATGTTTTGTTTTATAAAATAACCCCTTGTCCTAGTAATATGACTTTAAGTCATTTTAAAGAAGGGGACTTTGAGGGTTATTCTCTCATGAGGAACATATTGCGATTTTTCCTAAAGTTAATTGCTCAAATGGAATTGGACACCAACTTTTGGAAAAAAGATAATTTTAAATTAAAGGAAAATTGCCTTTATGAAAAGGGACGCCATCTTGAAGGAAGACTTGGTCAAGTCAAAACCCTAAAAGCATCTTGTGGAGTGGGCGCACCTTCTAGAAGCATCTGGAAGTGTCTTCTAAAAATTATAAAAGGGAGCCTTGGGTCTTCATTTGATCATCTTATGTTTTATGATATTGTTATGCTGCTGGAATGGCTTTGGGATTGCTTCGAGGAATGAATGCCTCCTAGCTTGGCTCTTCTTCTTGCTTGAAAGATAGCAACTAGTTGAGAGATAGTTTGTAATAGGTTTATCTTGCATTTCAGTTGAGTATCTTGCATTTTTGGAGTTCTAGATTTGCATTTCAATCTCATTTTGAAGTTGCTGAAGTCAAGCTGAATGTGTAGTTTCACTCATAAATCTGAAAATAAAAATACAGTCATTCTGGGTATTGATTCATTGAGTTTCCTTGATAGGGGCGACCCCTCTTGCAAAGATTCAGATTTTAATATTGAGTGTTTATTTTTTAAAAGAAAAATCCCTTCTCTTTATTGGCCACACCATTCTGGTCTGCCTAGCAAATGTTTAGAAAAAAGAATACTTCGATTTTTTAGTTGTTTCTTGGTCTAGTCCTCATTGCCATCATTATAGCTTCCATTTGCATCAGGTCTCATGTCATTCTAGCAAGTATTGAGTGAGTTGTGAGCATTTTAGTGGATTCTAGGGTTGCTGGTTATGCATATTACGTTGCTGTTTTGTTATATCAGTCTTGAGTAATCTGTATCTTGGTGAAGAGTTGTATCTGGAAGGTCATAATTAACCTTGGAATGATCATATCTATTACTGCAGCAGTGGAGAGCTTCTAATCTTGTTTATTGCAGGCATCTTCTGATATTTTGTAAGCTGAACAGCAGTACTGTCAGCATTTCTCTTAATCTTACTTTACATTCTGAAGCTGCATTGTATTTCTGTATATCTCCGCCATATGGTCGCCTCATTTCCACTCTAGAATCGGGTAGCACATACTTGGTGTTGAGTTTACTTTCAGCATAGTTAGCATCTCCGTCATATGGTAGCTCCCATTCCATCTTGGTTTGGAAAGCACATTCTTGACGTCGAGTTAATTCAGCATCTTTAACATCTCCGTCATATGGTAGCTCCCACTCCGTCTCGATTTGGAAAGCACATGCTTGACGTCGAGTTATTTTAGCATCCTTTGGTTTTAAATGCTAACCCTAACGATTGTGTACTGCTGCTATCCTTGTTGTAATTGAAAAAGCAAAAAATTTGGCTTGGTATATTTCAGTGGTATCAGAGCCATGCATCCTGCCATCCTGTGCCCATCAAGGTTCAGTTGACAGTTGAATGACAGAGAAATCAGTTTCTACACCTGAGGTCAGAACAGAGTTCAGTTTAGCTTTCAAAAGTTTCAAAGATGTTGCGTTTTCTAAGGTCCAGGGATCGTGAGAAGTCAGATTCAACTATGGTATCTGAGAAAGGAAAGGTTAGTGATGCCGTAAGGGATTTCATTGAATATGCTAATCAGTATAAAAGACAATGTGAACATGAGGCTGCCAAACTTCGTGAGCAATATCAAAACATGCCAGATGATTATAGGTACAATGTTTCGTTTGATGCCCATTTGAATTGTGTGGCGTTTCTGAAGCCCGAAAAGTCGGAGAGGGTGGACCACATTAGGAAAATGTTAAAAAGGGAAGCAGATCAAGCTTTGGTTGAAGAATCAAAGAAGGAAGAAGATGAAGTGCCTATTTGTAAATTGCAGCCCACAAATATGCAAGTTGAAGAGAAAAATCAGTCATCTAGCAGTGGAGATGGCACAAGCAAGGTGCACATATCACCTCAAAATGAACATGAGCTCAATAAAGATACCTTAGCAAGTGAAGAGTTAAGAGTAGAGTCCCATAATACTTCCCTTGACTTGCATGTAATAGGAAGTAATGAAGATCAGCTTGGTAGGACTATTGTTTGTGATGAGTTCGTTGAAGAAAAGGAAGGACATATTAGTGATATTGGAGGCGAATTCCATGAGTTCATGCATACTCATTTTGAAGATTTGATGAAGAAGGATTTTCTTCTTGTTGCTGACCCAACTTCCCAAGAAGTTCCACATGAAGAAATTGGCGACATACTTTTCCATGAAGGGCCTGAAGAAGATAGGGATGGTGAAGTTTTCAAAACAGCAAGTATAGAAGGTTCTTCACTCCATTTCCGGGGTGGCGTTATTGGACTTGGGTTTGATCAGCAAACAGAACCATGGGAAAGAAATATTTTTGATGATAAGTTTTTCCTGGTTGATCATCTTAATGAACCCACTAGCATTTGGGATCCGGGTGTGTTGGCACCAAGGAATGAAAGAGAACCGTTGTGGGATGAATTTCCCTTTGACCCTGATGAAGACCAAAGTTTCGTTTGCATTGCAAGCTATGAGGAGGGCACAGAAGGAAAAGTTGTCTTTGATGAAGTAGTTTCCTCTGAAAAGTTCCATGGTGATCCGTTCGAGTTGGTTGCAGCCACCAAGGAGGATGTTTCTTCTAAAACTTTCAGAACGGCATTCGATGATTCTTCGTTCGAGTTAGGGGCTGCCATAGCCTTTGATCAAGAAGACGGTGAGGTGGATGAAGAGCTAGAAAATCAAGTGGCTCTTGAAGATGTAGAGTTTGAAGGTGTTACTAAACACAAATATGATTTTCCAATGCATGAAGCTGATTACAAACTTAGGGACGAAGAATTTGTGAAGTATGATGCTTTTTATGACAATGAACATTATCCATTAGTCAATGGTGAAGTACAAGAATGTTGGAGCAGCAAGGAGGGCAGTAAAGACAAGGGACAAGGTTCTGATTTTCAGTTGCAGCCCATCAGCAGTTCACCATCTTCGCATTCTCATGAGTGGGAAGGTCAATTCAAGGTGTTCATTGACAAGGAAGTGCAAGCTCTATCCTTGTTTGACCGCACACACAGCTTGGTTGAAGAGCTTTACTGGAAGGCTCAACTTGAAGAGAGACGTAGAGGAGTGACCGATGAAGTTACTCTTCCTAAATTGCAACTCATCAGAGATTCCTTGGAGACCTTGAAGTCCGAGTATGTGCACTCTATTGGAGAACGGGATCATGCCTTTGAAGCTGCAAAGAAGGCCATTTGTGCTTTTCATGAAAAGGAGAGTACGATTGATGAGCTCACTCTGGAGCTTAAATCAATAAAGGACAAGTTGAAAGAAACTCAGTTGGATCTAACAGAGGTTGAAGACCAGTTTGCAGATTTCAAACTTTTCAAGGAGCAAGAGGATGCACAAAGAGTTGAAGAAATCAATCAAGTGATTGGAGATCTTGACTGTCTTCAAGAGGAGTTTGATCTTGGAAGCATTTCAAGAAAATCCGAAGTTGCATGTGCAGATTTGGATCAGCAAGATGAAAAGAATGACTTCCAAGTTTTTGACAATCCCTTCTTTGAAGTGGGTGCAGAAGCAACTTATGACAATCCTCTATATGAGATGGAAGATGAAATGGAGAATGAGACTGAGCATGGTTTCCAGTGCTTGGATGCTTTGACATCACTCCATAAGGAAGTGCCATGTCTGTTGATTAGTAATGAATGCATAAGTGGGCTCAAGGGTGAAGATTCCATATGGGAGGTGTCGAAGCGAGCTAATTTCAACATCTATGACATCAAGATGTTGATGAGACAAGTCGTAGTAGCTGCTGGTATCTTCATTACAACAGCAAGGAGTGATGATTTCAAACCTACTACTCAGGAGGAATGGGAGAATGATGAACCAGAACTTGGTGTTTGCACTCTTGACAATCCATCCTTTGGGTGGAATGATGTTTGGGCTCATACTAGTCAGTTTTGGGAATTGAATCTGAAGTCATTCTATGTTACATACTCCAATGTGGTTGAAGCTTTCATGGTTGAGCTTCAAGGGGACACCAGTTTCGTGAGAATGCACTTGGTTCTCACTAGCACTTGGAGATGCGTTGAGATTTCTTGGCAATGTGTTGAAAATATTTTTCAGTTGGGTATCCATGCTTGGGATCCTCAACATGGGTTGATGGAGCCTATTGCTTGTGGAAAGAAGAACTTTTGGAGGGATAAGGAGCAAATTTCCAGATTTGTTGGTGTTGTTCCCTTCTTTTTCAGCCACTTGATGGTTCCGTTTGTTCATCAACAAATGGATTGGAGAGAAATTTTGAGTATGGGTTGGAGGGATGAACGATCGGTTGCTCTTGGGAGTGACTTTTGGCTGAGACAAGGGCCAATTTTGAGACACGAGCTTGCTGGTTGGAGGCAGACCAGCCACCTTACATGTGGAGTTTCTTGCATTCAGGGAGTGGTTTCTTCACTTTTGGTCTAAGAAGTGGTAGTTGGAGGATGGAGGTTGCTCTAGTTTATTTTCCGGCCACTTTGGAGGGTTGTGATGTTAACTTTGTTAGTTTACTCTCATTGCTGGTTCGGGACAGCGAACTTCCACATGCTCTGGCTTTTCATTCTGAGACTTTTGGAGTTGGAACTGTAAGAGTGATTAGAAGTCTTCTTGGTGGTGTCAGTATAATTCAGTTGGTGCATAGTAGCTCCATGAGGAGACGTGAGTATGAATTTGTTGAGCTCTTGCAAAGGATTGCTTTCCTCCTTGCAAGAAGATTGGAAGATGTCACATTTGCAGTCATGACTTCGTTTATTACCATGTGGAGGTATGTTGAGGAGATTGATTTTGAGTTGAATATCCTATCTTTCTTCGTGCCTAGAATTATGATTGACAGTGGTGTGGTTGATACTGTTGATTCGGGGCATCGTGGACTTGAGATGTTGCATGATATTGATCTCAGTCCTTTAAGATCCTTCAGTTTGGGTAACATGGATGGTAACACTTTGGAGTTACAAGGAAGGGTAGTGCAACATTGGCATGATGTTTTCACTGATGTGATCAGAGTAGTGTAGCATCGGCATGGTGGGTCCTTCCTAAGACGGATTTGGGAACCTGGGATCATACTTGTTTGGGTATGGATCAGTCTTAAATTTTTTGGAGTTGTGGTGGTATTGCTTGAGGACAAGCAATTTTGGGAAGGGCGGACTGTAATGTCCCCATTTTTAGCACTGCACTTCTCAGTGATCGATGGCCTATCCCTGGGGTGTTGTCGGCTAGTCAGAGGCAGAATTAGGGTTTCCGACTGTTTGGTGGGTTCTCTTGAGGATTCAGGGTTCTGCTTGTTGGAGTTTGGGCGTTTGGATTCTGGATTCCTTCTGGGTTTTCAGAAAGCTTCGCAGAGGTATGACTTGCAACCGCGTCGGGCAACCTTTCCGGACTTACTATTTTTAGTAAGTTATGACGGCTACATCCTGGAGTTTGGGATTTTGGATTGCGGATTCTTTCTGGGTTTTCAGAGAGCTTCGCAATGGTGGCGCATGCATTGCATTCTGAGCAACTTCTTGAATTTACTATTTTTAGTAAATTCTATATTTAGCAGTGGTCCAGTCAGCACCAGCTCAGTCAACTTTCCTTCACTTGCAGTTCATTGGGTGATCCTGATTTTTGGCTTAAGAGGTTCATTTTGGAGAAATAAGTTATTTAAAGTCAATAATGTTTTGTTTTATAAAATAACCCCTTGTCCTAGTAATATGACTTTAAGTCATTTTAAAGAAGGGGACTTTGAGGGTTATTCTCTCATGAGGAACATATTGCGATTTTTCCTAAAGTTAATTGCTCAAATGGAATTGGACGCCAACTTTTGGAGAAAAGATAATTTTAAATTAAAGGAAAATTGCCTTTATGAAAAGGGACGCCATCTTGAAGGAAGACTTGGTCAAGTCAAAACCCTAAAAGCATCTTGTGGAGTGGGCGCACCTTCTAGAAGCATCTGGAAGTGTCTTCTCAAAATTATAAAAGGGAGCCTTGGGTCTTCATTTGATCATCTTATGTTTTATGATATTGTTATGCTGCCGGAATGGCTTTGGGATTGCTTCGAGGAATGAATGCCTCCTAGCTTGGCTCTTCTTCTTGCTTGAAAGATAGCAACTAGTTGAGAGATAGTTTGTAATAGGTTTGTCTTGCATTTCAGTTGAGTATCTTGCATTTTTGGAGTTCTAGATTTGCATTTCAGTCTCATTTTGAAGTTGCTGAAGTCAAGCTGAATCTGTAGTTTCACTCATAAATCTGAAAATAAAAATACAGTCGTTCTGGGTATTGATTCATTGAGTTTCCTTGATAGGGGCGACCCTTCTTGCAAAGATTCAGATTTTAATATTGAGTGTTTATTTTTTAAAAGCAAAATCGCTTCTCTCTATTGGCCGCACCATTCTGGTCTGCCTGGCAAATGTTTAGAAAAAAGAATACTTCGATTTGTTAGCTGTTTCTTGGTCTAGTCCTCATTGCCATCATTATAGCTTTCGTTTGCATCAGGTCTCATGTCATTCTGGCAAGTATTGAGTGAGTTGTGAGCATTTTAGTGGATTCTAGGGTTGCTGGTTATGCATATTACGTTGCTGTTCTGTTATATCAGTCTTGAGTAATCTGTATTTTGGTGAAGAGTTGTATCTGGAAGGTCATAATTAACCTTGGAATGATCATATCTATTATTGCAGCAGTGGAGAGCTTCTAATCTTGTTTATTGCAGGCATCTTCTGATATTTTGTAAGCTGAACAGTAGTACTGTCAGCATTTCTCTTAATCTTACTTTACATTCTGAAGCTGCATTGTATTTCTGTATATCTCCGCCATATGGTCGCCTCATTTCCACTCTAGAATTGGGTAGCACATACTTGGTGTTGAGTTTACTTTCAGCATAGTTAGCATCTCCGTCATATGGTAGCTCCCATTCCATCTTGGTTTGGAAAGCACATTCTTGACGTCGAGTTAATTCAGCATCTTTAACATCTCCGTCATATGGTAGCTCCCACTCCGTCTCGGTTTGGAAAGCACATGCTTGACGTCGAGTTATTTCAGCATCCTTTGGTTTTAAATGCTAACCCTAACGATTGTGTACTGCTGCTATCCTTGTTGTAATTGAAAAAGCAAAAAATTTGGCTTGGTATATTTTAGAAAAGTATAAATAGAGGGGGTCAGCCTTTGTTTCATTATCGAGGAATTGACAATTGATTTTGAAGAACTTGTTTGGTAAAGGAGCCAGCTAGGGTTTCTACCATTTCCAGCCATTGGGAACGAAACTCTCATTGTTTATACAATTTTGAGGTTGTGAAATATCAACTGAATTATTGCTTCATTGTGGGCTTCATTTCAGAAGTTCAATTTGTGCTTCATTGGAAGAATTATTGAAGATATTACAGTTTAGCAAAATTAGTGGCCTTTGGCCAATTTTGGAAGAAATCGATTTGAGAAATTGAAGGACTACCTTCAGATTTTGGTAGCATCATTCAGACGATTTTGATTGGTTGAATTTGTATGTTGAAGACCCTCGTTTTGGCATTGAAAGTTGCTGTTGCAGAAGTTGACCTGCACATAGATATTCAGATTTTTGTTCATGGAGGCCTCATACTTCAGCGATTTCAACTAGAGGCTTGGGCACTCAGCTTGTGGGGTCTAGGCGACCTTTCTTGAGGCATTCAAGTCTTCATATATGCTGCTGTGAATTTATTGTTGAGGTCGCATAAGGAGAGGCAGGGGCAGCATTTTTGAGAGGGACAGTTGGGCATCTTTGGCATCATTATTGCAGATCAGTCATCTTCAGCATTATCCCAGGTTCTTGTCATTTTATGCATATGCTTAGTAGCTAAGTCGCTGTCATCTTTGGGACTGTATTTGCATTATTTACATTAGATGCTGCTGTAGATGATTATTAATATCAGATTGGCATTGCACTAGAATTCATTGTAAAGCGAAGAATCTTGGCTAAATCATATCAGCATTGTATTAGACAATATATCTCAATAAAGGAATGATAAGTTGCAGGCCATTTATTTGATGTAATGTGCATGTTTATATCCTTCATGATTAGCATAATAGTATGCATGCCAAGTGTTTGACAAATTGTCATTTGGCTGTAGGTCCTCATTTTGGCATAATACTATTATAAGTTTGCATACCAAGTGTTTGAGTTAATGCAACTTGGCCTTAGTTGCACATATGCCATCTTAGGTTGCATCCAAAGTGTTTGTCATAATTCCTAGTTGCTATAGCTGCATATTGCGAGTAGCTTCAGTCATCTATATGCATTCAAAAGACAAAAAGAATTGCATTTGCATTTTATTTCTTCACCTAGACATCTTAGTGATCATTTGCAAGCATTTAAATCACATTGGTCATCATTGGGAGCAAGAGTAATCAGACTGGAACACAGAAACAAGTAAAAAGGTTGTATGCAAAGTGTTTGATGATATTCCTTGGGCACCAAATCAGCATATTGAGGGTCTATTTGACAAGGGATATCATGGTGTTATCAGAGCATTGAACTCCAAGTTTTTGGTAGAAAGACCTTTCTCCTTTTAGGTGAAAAACCCTAGAAGTGCAAGAGAGCACTCTTTCCCTTAAAATTTGTGAATCACTTTGATAAACCAACTGAAATTTGGATCCGAGCTAGCAAGGCTCATTACAGGCATGCAAACTAATGTGCATCTACAACAAAAGACTAGCCTGGTAGTGAGGGCGGCTACCCAAGGTGTTAAGGGTCAGTGGAGGTTGTGTCCCACTTTCCGGAGGATCTAAGTCTCGCAAGCCGTTGGACACGTGGGAAGCACTATACTCCCTTGGCCGTTGGGTTTTCGTCCAACGGAGACATTACAACCCACCACACTTTGCGGGGCTCGACCTCAAGACCTTGGCTCTGATACCACTAAGTCCCAACGACTACACCAAAAGATCGGCTTGGTAGTGAGGGCGACTACCCAGGGTGTTAAGGGTCAGTGGGGGTTGCATCCCACTTTCCGGAGGATTTGAGTCTCGCAAGCCGTCAGACATGTGGGAAGCACTGTACTCCCTTGGCCATTGGGTTTTTGTCCAATGGGGACATTACACCTTTGTCGGGGTTTGCGGGCAACACCCCTTGTGAGGATCTAGGGGCAGTGCCCTAGGCTACTGGGCGAAGTCGAGGGACAAAGCCCCCATCATCAAGCCCAATTTAAGACCTTCAAAACCACATAGAACTTCATGGCGTACATCATTTTCATGATTTTTTAAAAGGCAAAAAATAATGTCGACGAAGACAAAAAGTAGATATTTTGGAGTATTTAACCAATGTATGCCACTATGTACTAATGCTTCGAATCAACCAACTTGGGGACCTCATCTAATTACACATTGATGGAGTTTGTAAATGGTTGAGCCATTCTAGAATGCCATACAATGGAATGAACTTGTTGTACCCTGTTCATTGGTCTCACCCTAGATTGGAGAATTGGCTATTTGTGTTGTATTATGAAAGAATGTTTTGGCCATGCGATGAAGGAATACCTAGATCGTACTATTAAGGAATGCCCAGGTTGTATGACATAGGAGTGTCTAGGCCGTACGTTGAAGAATGAACTTGGTCGTACGTTGAGGTGATGCCACTGTCGACACTGTATGCTAAGGTGAAGCCATTGTCAACGTTGTACATTGAAAACTTGAAGATGTTGTACACTGTGAAATTGATGATGTTGAGGTTGTACACTATGTTGAGGATGTACATTGTGAAGGTAATGACACCACACAGATGCAAGCCGTATGATGTGCAACAAGTGATGCTATACAATGCAATTCAAACACTGCCTTACATTGGAGGGAGGACATACGATGAGATGTTGATGTTGTATGGTGGAAAGGGTCTGTCGTACAGTGTGAATATTTGCTCCCTACCATATGATGTGCATTTTTTATTCCTGTTATATGGTGTGAATATTTGCTCCTTGTCGTACGATGTGTGTTTTTTATTCCTATTGTACGTTATGAATGAATGATCGCCTTGCTTGCCTTCATCATACAGTCTAGTGGTTTTGATGATGTCATACTATGAATGAAGGTCGGATGTCTTGGAGTGGTGTTCTTTGTTGTGCATTGTGACCATGCCGATGGTGGAGTGGTGACATTGTCGTACTATATAATGATCATACTATATGGTGTGAAGATGGAGGTCCTTGGACTATGTAGGTCTGTTGTATTTAGCGAAACCAAGCCACACAATGAATAATTGTTGTACTATGTGAACATTAAATAATTGTTGTACGATGAAGTTTATACCCTTCGCCAACTGATGGCATACTAAATATTCTTTTTGCACCATGTGTCTTGTAGCTTGAAGCAAATGGGATCATGCAATATTTAGCTTCTATTGGTGTCGTATAATGTGGCTATACAATGGCCTCATATATTGTTGTATGATGTAAACTGGCATTTGTACAATGCATATTGAGGGAAAAGCCAGCCGTATGACTAATTCTTTTCTTTCCATGCAAATGTGTTCTTTTCTCGCCATACAATAAGGTTGGACCTTTTAATGTAATCAAGCTTTATAGTCAGGCTTTTAAATGTACTCAAAGGCGTATTGCTAGTAATTTTGTATTCTTTTGCAAAGTCGGATACTTCTACTGCAACTGTCACCTTTTGTAAACCATGGACAGTGTTTGGCACACATAAATTGTCCAAATTTTCAAAATCATTTTTCATCGGCTGCTCTTCATTGAGTGTTGCGGCTTCGAGAAAATTACAAGCTGATGAAATACCTCATAGTCCTCCATTTGTTAGTGAATAGGCCACGTGGAGAATTTGATTCATCCTTCGAGCATGTCTATAATTCTAGAATCCCTTCATCATTTGGTTCTATCGGACTGTTGACTGTTTTTTAGGACAACACCAACACAGAATAAAATGTCCAACGGTCACTCTATTCCCTCTTGATCAAAGTATTCCGCATGCTAAGATTGCGTGAAAGTTCATGCGTTCAACTCCAAGGTTCTTTTATTGCGAATAGACTCAGTTGGTTGATGTGAATATGCTGGGTATTCCAAGGGGACTTACGTAATCGTTCAACTTCGAAGAAAGGATTTTCAAATTTCGGGAGATCTGTCAATGAAGCTTGGGTTCTTAAACTAACCGGATAATGCTGAATGTAAAAGGATATAGGGATTAGAGATGCTACCATCTACTCCTAAAGGGTGGAGGACGAGGATCGACTTAAACAATCTTCAAACCAGACTTTGCTTCGTCTCCCTTCGGACAACTCTGACAAAGTTGGTGCAATCTTCAAAGGATGGATAAGATGTTCAAATTGTGATTCAACATGTGCACCCGTCACAACGACGCAAATGAACACACGAATCACAACCGAAGTTAGGTACTGATATTCCAGTTGACCACACAAGGCGAACTTACCATCAGCAAGCCCGCTAGTGGTATGGATGAAAGAAGATATGCTCAAACCACAACGCCACACTCCACAATTAACAACTACTTGCATAAAATAAAGTCTACTCTATTCTATCTACTTGAATTGGAAAGACGAAAAGATCTCGTCAACTACCCACAATGCAAGATAGAATCACCAATCAATGAAAATCCTTATATTATGAGAGTCTTACACAACAATCTTTTACAAAAACTTTCAAAGGGAAAGCTTTCTTTCCTTTTCAAACTAAGCTAACTTCTAAGCTATCTATCTATTCTAACTTATGTCCTCTACTCTCGATGAAATATTAGAGCCAATTTTTTTTTCAATTTTTGATTACAATAAGCAAAGCAACACACATCCGTTAGGGTTAGCACTTAAACCAAACGATGCGGAATTCAACTCTAACCAAGGATGCGCCGGTTGACGACGAGCATATGGTCAGAGGATCTCAAAGCAATGCTAAATAAAGAACTCTAACCAAGAATGCGCCGGATGACGACGAGCATATGGTCAAAGGATCCCTATCTTCTATTATGCTGAAAGTAAACTCAACACCCAGAATGTGCTTTCAAACCCGGAGTGGGAATGGAGCTACCATAGGGCGGAGATGTAAGATATTACAATGCAAATCAAAGTAAATAGGCGGCAAGCCAGCCTCTTCCACTAATAGTGGGAAATATAATAAAGAGCTTACAAATGTGAATATTGGCTGGTTAGTACTACTAACAGCCTTACAATGTAATATTTCTCCTGCAAGCACGATGGATTATAGTGATAATCAAACTGCTGAAATGTAGAGCTACTCCAGAATGAATTAATATGACTAAGACAGACAATCCCAGCCCTATTAATAATTTTACTAAGTCTGATATGACAGACCTGCAGTTAAAAATGGTGAAACCAGCAACTCCAGAACTCCCTTAAATACTCATATCTCTCTCAATACTCACTCATTTAACTTGAAATCAGTTGCAAAACATTCTAATGATGATGACAATGAAGATGGATCACAAAAACTTCTCACAAAGACCCCTATTTATTTTGCACGACTTCCAAAGCACTTACAAAGTGAAATTGCCTGCAAGCAAGGGCGATTTACTTTAGATAATTCATAGACTTCAAATAAAATTCTGTAAACTTGCACATATGGTCGCCCTACATAGGAAAATAGATTGGAACAGTACCCAGAACAATATTATTTCTGTTTCTTGAGTTGTGAGTAAAAACAACCTACAGCCATACAAACCAGCAACTCTAAAAATGACAGAAAATACAATAACTCAACTACAGAATGTGGGAAGAACCAACTACAATGAAAGGAAACCAACTACAACTAAACCTCTCAACTAGTTGCTGTCTTTCAAGCAAGAAGAAGAGCCAAGCTAGGAGGTATGCATCCCTCGAAGCAATTCCAATACCATTCCGGCAGCATAACTTTGCAAATTCATCAGATGAGAAATGAAGACCCAAGGCTCCCTTTTTATAATTTTGAGAAGACCCTCCAGAAGCTTCCAGAAGGTGCGCCCTAACTTCAAGATGCTTTTAGGGTTTTGACTTGACCCAGTCTTCCTTCAAAAATGGCGTCCCTTTTCATGAAGGCAAAATTTCTTTAATTTAAAATCATCTTTTCTCCAAAAGTTGGCGTCCATTTTCCCTTGAGCAATTATTGACTTTTAGAAATATAAAAATATTTCCTTCATGAGAAAATACCCCTCAAGGTCCCCTTCTTTAAAACAACTTTTAAGTTATATCACTAGGCCAAGGGGTATTTTATAAAATAAAACATTTTGACTTAAAATAACTTATTTCTCCAAAATGAACCCCTTAAGCCAAAAATGAGAATTACCCAATGAACTGCCAGAAGAGGAAAGTTGACTGAGCTGGTGCTGATTGGACCATTGCTAAAAGTAGAATTTACTAAAAATAGTAAATTCCTGAAGATGCTTAGAATGCCAAGAAAAACATATCACTGCGAAGCTCTCTGAAAACCCAGAAAGAATCCGCCATTGAATCAACCAACCTCAAGCAAGAGCATCCTTCAAAACGAGAAACCCTAATTTTACCTTCCGAAAAGCCTACGGGTCTCCGGAATAGGCCAACAGTCAACTGGAAAGATCATGCTAGAGAGGACATTACATCGATTTCTTGATCTAATCTAACATCTACTTGTAATCAATTACAAATGAGGGGGGATGCCCCTTTTATAGTTGGCCCAGTCCAACGAATGACTTAGATTGAATTACAATGAAGGGCTCAGATTGAGCCATTTATGCCCTAATTAGGGTTTTTGCCCTAAAAACCTCCACTGAGAGGAGTGGGGAAATGAATGCCCTGGAGATTCTCCACTTCTCTGCAGAACCACTGCCCACTATCTTCTTCTAGAAGATTCTCGTCCGGAAACACATTCCCATTGTTCTTCTCTGCCAATTTTGTTGCGTTAGGAGAGCAAAAGAGTCTCTAATATTGTCTCCGCAGATGATAAAATTTGAAAGGATTTGACGTTCAGCCCTCCTGTTGCTTTGACTCCTGGACGCACTTCTTCCTTGTAACTTTCACATTTCTTTAGCCCACTGCCTTGGGCGCATTTGCCTCTTTTGCATCACGTTCTTCATGCCTTAGCCAAATCTTCACTGTCATTTCCTTTTTCAAAAGTTGTAACGTTGTCCAGCTTCATCACTTCAAGTCTTCATGCTCTGGCTCCGGTGTTCATCCTGCAAAACAGAATGAAGAGCATCAGAATGTTTATAATATAAATTCACTTTACTTACCTTATTCCCACGCTTTGACTTCCAAGGCATGCTTGATGTCTGATAAAATTCATCATTTTCTAGCAAACTTCTATCATGGGCCCATTGTGCTAGGGCGTATGCCATCTTGTTGTTTTCATCCTCCTGCCTTAGCAATTTCATTCACCTGCCATTAGGAGGTTGAGTACATTTGACCCCCTCTGCCTTCTTTTTCCATGCCTTAGAAAATTTATCCCTCTGAGCCTTAGGAACTTTGTTGAATGGGTGCCAGGCCAAAATCCTTGTCGAAACAACACGAACAAGGCGTGGAAGAGTTTTAAATCATCTCCTAATTGGAAATGTCCAATACCCAGAAGAAAATTCCCCTCATAAATCATAATTTTCATGTGTATCTAGACGAAGGGGTAAGTGTAATTTTTATTATTTTTGAAAAATAATAAAAATTACTAAGGTTTATTCCACTTTCATTCTGGAGGAATTCCACGCCTGTAATCTCCATTTTTCCTGCCTTAGTATTTGTCCTTGATTTTCCTGAGAAACTTCCTTGTTGTCCCCGACGCATTTCATGTGTCATGAGGTAGTTTCCAACTTTATCTCTGCCTTAGGCATATTTTCTTTTGCCTTGCAAGATGCCTTAGACAAATTTTAATTTCAAATCACCCATGAAGGGCATTTCACCCCATGCAATTATTTTCACTTTACCTTTCCATGTCTAGACTTCCTTGTCTTACATCTCCCTTGGACGTATATTCATATGCCTACTTCAACATTTTAGATATTTCTCACCCTTCTCCTAGACTTGGGCGCATTTTCCACATGCTATTTCCATTTTAATGCCTTAGAAACTTTTCCCAAGTGACCCTTCTATGTTGGGCACATTTCACCTGCCAAGCTTTCATACTTGGGCGCATTTCATCTTGTAGACTTCCACACTTGGGCGTATTTTACCTTGCAGACTTCTACACTTGGGCGCATTTAGGATGTGGACAAGGAACTCATGGGCATTTCATGTGGTGTGAAGGAAACTTTCCACGCCATCCACCTTCTAAACCTTGTGGGGCGCATTTGATGTGTGCTAGAGGAACATTCATTAGTGAGGGCGCATTTAGGGGTGTGAGGAGGAATTTTCCCACACTTAGAAAATTCTCAAACATTTTCCCTCTTGCTGGGTGCATTTCACACTTCAAACTTCCATGTTTGGGCGCATTTCAGCTTTGCAAAGGAAAGCGCCACTACCTTGTGACCCTTCATCTTCCTTGGGCACATTTAGCCCATGCAACTTCCACTCTTCACCCTTGGGCGCATTTGGAGGGGTGTGAAGGAATTCCGCGCACATTTAGTGGCCCTTCACCCTCCTTGGGCGCATTTGAGGATGCCTCAAGGAATTTCAACACCTTAGTAAATATTTCTATGCCTCTGGTGACCTTTCACCTTCCTTGAGCGCATTTAGGGGGAGGGTGTAGGAATCTCTCCACACTTAGACATTTTCCAAGCTCTCAACCTCTTTGGGCACATTTTGAGGTATGCGGAGGAATTTCTCATACTTAGAAATTTTAAAGCCTTCTTCATGCCAAGGGCGCATTTTACCTCTTCTCCTGCCAGTTTCCACTTGTAGATTTGAAAATTTCTTCGACACCTTAGCTACCTTTGCCATCTATTTTTAGTAAGTCCTTGTTTTTTTGACTTCCACAGCTCCATTTGTTGTGAAATTTTCACCATAGGATCCTTGTAGTTTGATGAACCTGTTTTGCCTGTCCCATGCTCTGACCCGCCATTTATAGCCACCTACTATTTATAGTAAGCTCTTGATTTCCTTGACTTTTGCGGCCCCGTTGGATTTGAAACTTGCTATGCTTGATCCCGATGACTTGAATGCCCTGTTCATACCTACCTCGGGTGAAGGCCTGCTATTTATAGCTGTGTTCCGAAGATGACTTACTATAAATAGTAAGTGCCTGGATTATGCCCAAATTTCACCAGTAGATTGCCTGAAGGATGCTGATCGCAGTGGGATACCTTCGTTTTTCAAAATTCTAGCTTTTTACCCTACTTTTTAGGCATCGAAGCTAGAAACCCAAATTTGATATGCATGTGCCCTGAATGGTCTCCGTTTGGCTTTGTTTCTTCTGCATGTCGCTTTGTACACTGAGTTGAAGTGGTGAGTAGCCGTTGGACTGAAGCTGCTATTTATAGTAAGTGTCCAGAAAGTAGTTCATCGGATGTCGGATGAGTTTGCATGTCACAATGCCCGTGGGATCTCAAAAAACCCAGAAAAACCCAGAAAACTGGTCAATGTTTTGGCACTGGCTAAAAATAGTAAGTCTCTGAAATCTGATCCGATCCACTTGCATGTCATATCACTGCGAAGCTCTCGCGAAACCCAGATGGAATATCCGGACATGCATTGAAAATTCTTGCATGCAAACCATAAAAATAGCCTCGGAAGGCTATACTCTAAAAGTCACCATTTTGGCTTGCATGTTACATCATTGCGGAGGTCTTGGAAAACCCAGATCACTTCTCCTGTCATTTATCGGAGAATTGCTTGTCTAAACCCTGAAAATAGCCTCCGAAGGCTAAACTGCTAAAAATAGCCAATTGTCTAAATATGTTCAAATTTTGCGTGTAGGCACTCTAAAGCTGCTTGATTGTGCCGAAGTCATTAGAATCCCGAAATCCTGATGAAAAGCTCCCAGATTGAACACTTACTAAAAATAGTAAGTCGTCAGAACATGATGAAATTCAGTGGGAGTCTCTGTTGGAAGCCTTCTGACTGCAATGTTCAGCTCAGATATCAATTAGCCAACTCAGTTCGGCTTCAAACTGTCTTGAAGAATGAAACCCTAATTTCACAAACAGCCAAAATTTCCATCAGATCAAACAATAGGACATCCCCGAAAGGACAAAAGATCGGAGAGAGAGAGAGAGAGAGAAAACAACCAAAAACCAAAAGCCAAAAGACCAAAATGGAGCAAAAAATTGGGGGTCCCCATTTGAATGGGGTGATGTGTGAAAAGGTCACAACATTAGCACCACCTCAAATAAATGTTCCTGAACATTTCAAAGACTAAACCCATTTCATACTTTGAACCTTTGGATAATTCTTTCCAAGTTGTCAACTAGCTAGGGGACACACTTAAAAGGGGAGAGGAATCCTAAATTGGATCAAGGCACCTCATCTTTTGATTACCAGTGTATGCACATGCATTTATTCCAACCCAAAAGACCACTGAAGTTCCTAGAATCCATCGTGACGAGCTACATAATGATCCTAACTTTAAAAGCATCTAGTAATTCTCATGAATATTGCTCCATTGCCAGCCAGGCGTCCATAGCCCCAATGGAGTTATTCACAAATTCCCAAAGCCAAATACTTTGATATCTCTTTCATTTCTCTTTTTCAGATATTTCCTTTTAGCACATTTTGTCCTTTCGTTTCTGTGTATTCACAATTGGCTCATAAGCAGTGAAGCTCATTTGGGTTTGAGAATTATAGGGGTGTTTAAGTAGGATTTAAGATTTTTCACCCACCACAACTTCTCCCAAGAAACCCCAATGACTTAGAGCAATCAATTATGTGTGTAAAATATAGTAATCATGAAACTTGGTGTCAAGACACAATAGATGATTCTCTTCTGAGTCAAGTACAAATCCTAACCAAATGATAAAACTCGAAAGAACAACCTTGGATTCTAAAGCGCTTCTTGAATGACACAACACCCCCTTCACAAATGGGAGCCCCCTTTATTCTCAACTAAACTAAGCAACCACTAAACTAAGGAAAGCAAAGCGGACCAAGCCAAGCAAAAATGAAAATGAAAACCTACTTTAATAGGACAAAATTTTGGACGAACAAGACTCAGAGAACAAAAATACATGCAAATCCTGGCATGATTTCTTAGGACATTCAACGGCAGCACAACAGTAGTGATAGTGCGGAGCCTAGCAAATTTATCTTTGAACTCACAAAATTAATCTTTCACAATATAGATCTCAAACACAAGCAAAACTTCAAGAAAGATTAGCAATTGAGGCAACTCATCTAGACCATGATTAATCCACAAGCAAGTTGTTTTTCCTAGACCTCCATAGTCAAATTCATAACTTTCAAAATCAAGAGCAAGGAAAGAGACAACCTAGTGTTCTTCGTGCTTGAACGGAGACTCTTGATTGTTGTGCACCAACCTATCGTGTGAAGAGAGATTCCAAACACCCTCTGGAGGTCGCCATTAGTGATATGTGGTTCCATTTGCATCTATGTGATGCAAAATTTCATTCGCCGATTCATCTTGAGACCCTCTTGGAAGTAGACTCAGTGCCCCTTTGAATTGTTCATCATACTTTGCTTCATCAGGTGGTACTTGACCTTCAATTTGACATTCTTCTTTTATCCATTCATCTTCAAGCGGTTGCAGTTGGTGATACAATACTTCATTTTCCCCAACATCATGCTCATGGAATTCTGACTCAACCTTGAAACCTTGGAACAACTCTTTTGTATCCTCATGTTGAATAGACCAAGCATCATTATGCACATTTGTAAACATGTCCCCCTCAATAGGCTGGTTTTCAAATATAAATGGTAGCGCCCCTTCGAATTGTTCTGTTTGTGGGCGGGAGGCGGGACATTCAAAATATGATGATTGTTGTTCAGCATGCTCACTAGCTTGCCCATCTTTTTGATCACTTTTTCCAAGGGTACTTGAGATTTCTTTTCTTATAACAACTTGCAGCTCTTCATTTGGATTCTCCCTTTGCGGTGTAGATGAATACTCAACAAGGATTTCTTCCTTTTCTTGGATTGGCAAAGCATCATGCGAGAGGTCTTCGTGACAATTTTCCGAACCTTGATCATTTCCCACTATTTCTTCATTCTCCTGAACGTCTTCTATTGTTTCCATGCCCTCTTCTTTTGGCGCAATGTTTGGAACATCACTTTCAACTGCAATTTATTTTGGCTCAAACATGTGATCTTCTTGAAACTCACTCCCTTGATTGTCACATGATGTGGTGCTATTCTCCTTCCATGTTTTGTCTTCTAAGCACTCTTCCTCTGGTGCATGGTATGCTGGTTGAATGTGTGCTTCTTTGCACTCATCAAAAAATTATGCATTGCATATACTTGGATGCTCCAAATATCCTAATTGATGTTGCACTTGGCTGATGGCCTCCTTGCATAATTGACAAGTGGATTCTGAAAGCCTCTCATTGTGAATTCTACACCAGCCAGTCAACAAGATGCATTCAACGGGCACCTTTTCAACGCTCAACAGCTTCTTGCTTCTTTCTTTGTATCTCTCAAATAGTTCGATGAGGCTTGGACCTTTTGGCATGACTGGTTTGAAAATATCTCGAAAGAAAATTTCTTGGTGCAAAGCTTGATGCACTCTTGACAAGAACGTCATACAGTTCAATTCATTGTGCCAAGTGGTACCGTGAATTCTACATCTATCACTTGTTGCAAAGTCAAATAAATTTCCGGGAGAAAACTACACATTCAAAACTTGATGTAGCAAGGCAAGATCAACTTGAACACCTCCATGGTCATGAGAAAATTGTGGTCGATATCCATCCATTGATGAATCTCTGATTTTTTATTTTTTTATTTTTCAAACTTTTCACTTTTTTTGGATTTTTTGACATAGAAGAGATCTAACATATCTCTGATTTGGCATTTTGAACTTTATACTGGTTCCACCTAGTTGAATTTCTCTTCTTCTGAAGATGAACAATCTGAAGTCGCCCTCCTTCTAGCGCCAATTATGTTGCATTAGGAGGAGAGGCGAGTAGATTGTTATGATGAACCGAGCTTTTCCCGTTCAGCCCTCCTTCTAGTGCCAATTCTGCTGCGTTAGGAGGAGAGGCGAGTAGATTGTTATAATGAACCGAGCTTTTCCCATTTAGCCCTCCTTCTAGTGCCAATTCTGTTGACATGTTTTTTTTGACAACACCAACACAGAATAAAATGTCCAACAGTCACTCTATTCCCTCTTGATCAAAGTATTCTGCATGCTAAGATTGCGTGAAAGTTCATGCGTTCAACTCCAATGTTCCTTTTATTGCGAATAGAATCAGTTGGTTGATGTGAATATGCTGGGTATTCCAAGGGGACTTACGTGAGTTTCTCATTCAGAAGAAAGGATCTTCAATTTTTGGGAGATTTGTCGATGATGCTTGAGTTCTTAAACTAACCGGATAATGCCGAATGTAAAAGGATATAAGGATTAGAGATGCTACCATCTACTCCTAAAGGGTGGAGGATGAGGATCGACTTAAAGAATCTTCAAACC